>JACAFV010000020.1:44959-305270 GCA_014635975.1 Plectosphaerella sp. P0831 | reverse complement strand
GGGGGAGGAAGCAACCTCGAATCATCTTCCACCGCGGTGCTGGCCACAGGACTTTCGCCTCCCTGCCATTTCGTCCCCTGGTAGTCCCTGACCTGGGTTCAGCAGGGAAGACATGCACGAGACTGAAAAGTACTTCAGCTTCCCCTGCATGTACGAGCTCGGAGGTGGAACCCCTGGCTGACAACCTGGGTCTGGGTCAGACCAGACTTGCACAGCGAAGACGACTCGGATGCCCAGCCCTCCGGCCCCGCCGTAACAGATTCCGATGATGGAGGATATTGCCATGCGACTTGGCATTGGCAAATTCGGGCAGCACCCATGGCCGCAGATGCAGAATGTCAGGGATACCTCTTGGGACTCGTGCCAGGATGGTCTCAACTCTCAAATCAGCGCCGTCGCCGCAACATGAGGGTTGTGTCTATTCAGGGGGGCTGCCGGTTTTGGTTTGACAGCCTCGTTCCATCGTGACCACAGAAGAAGAACAGACGAAGTTCCCCCATCTGTGGAACGTTCAGGGGCACTGACTCGCACACGACCCCCGCACCGTTGGTGGAGGGCCGACGGGGTCAGTCTCCCGGGTTCGGGACGGGTCGAGCGGCGACTTTGGCGCAGAAGCCGTCCCATTACCTCCTTTAAGCCCGGCGGGGAAGAGCGGCTGCGAGCGCTAAGCCTTGATGATTGCGCCCCAAAATGAGTAGAGTCTGGATGTCGCCCAGGCACCTCCGAAACAGTACTTCTTTGGGTTCGAACGACCTGCCCTTCTCGTGTGCGCTCCGAGGGACTTTGGTACGGCAATATTTGCGTCCAGGATGGTCGTTGGCGTACGTAACGAACCAGGATCGCAAGGACATGGCCATCCAGCCTGTCCCTAAAATCCTTCAGCGCTCCCTCCCTGCATCGCGAGAGCCTGCATGTGTCAACCGAGCCTATGGAATCGCACGTGGTGGGCTAGATCCGCTAATTCTCAAGGCCTGGCCGGCCACGCTTCTGCAAGACAAGAAGAGTTCGGGTGGACAATCGGAGGAATACTTTTTGACTTTTCTTTGACAGCCCCAACGAGGCATCATCGTCCCATGAGACGATTCCTACATCTCGTCCATCCTTCATTTTGGACGCGAGCTGCAGAGTAGAGTGCCTGTTTCGTCTCCTCTTCGACACCCGCACAGACGGCGATGGTGTGACATTTCCCCCTGTGCACTAGACTGCAGGCGGAAGGCAACTGGCTGCTGATCGTGGGCCACGACCACCCGAGGAATCCGCTCATCCCAGGGCCCCTGCTGGTCAGCCTGGGCAAAGAGGGTCGAGGTCGGAGCTGTCCCCGGCTCACGGGCGCAGTAGGAAGCGGCGCTCGCGGACGAATCTGGCGGGAGCGGGTAAGCTTAAAAGTAGAGCTCTTTCGACATCCAAAGTTCTTCGCTTTGGCCCGTTGCGGATACTCCGAGTTTGGGGGTCAGGAGGCGAGATGGGGGTGGCTCCTTTGCACAAGAAAACGTCCTGAAGGTACACGACACATGATAACAGAGTTCGAGAAGCGGATCAGTCCAACATTGCTTGCAGCCGGAAGCATCTTGGTCATGTCCAAATGTCAAGTTTCAACCCTGCAAGTGCGCTTACATACCTTCCTGCCGGCCACAGACAGGTCTTCCATTCGCCCCCTTGGGAAATGTGCCCTGATAAGACATACAGCCATCTCGCAAGCTGCATCCTGTTTGTACACCTACTTGAGTCGTGCCGTCTAATCTCCGAGTATGGGTCAAGACCGATGCGGGAGAATGGCCCCAATGTGGGCTTCGTTGAGAAAACAACCGGGGACGCGGCGACTGCCGAGAAGCCTGTCCTGCGAGTAAAGTATTCTCGTATCCCTCCAATTCGACGGCCCACTACTTGGGAGCTTTCTTCAAGCTTTGGCGTTGAGTAGTTGTCACAGTGCAGCCCCTGAAAGGACTGGAGGCCGCTCGGCCAGACCATAAAGCCAGGCTGCTTCGGTTATACGCAGAATCGCTTCTGATATCTCGCAAGATCCCACAGCTCCTTGCAAGTCTGGTAGCTGCGGCTATACACTGTGCGATGCGCCCGTCATGCCATGCAATCTGCAACCTGCAGCCAACAACGGATTGCTGAATCTGGGGCAGAATGGAGGGCGAACCCGCCGGCCTATCACGCGTCCAATTTGGTTCAAGATTCCGGATACAATAGGTCCATTTGGCCATGCAGCTGCCAACGACACCCTCATGTCCCGATTTGGACACCAAAAATGCTGAAGTTTGGGGTGCATCTGCAGGCACTGACATGGCCGAGCCATCAATGGCTGGAACAATTGTTCGGTCAGCGGAAAAAGCTAGCCTCTATCTCATGCGTTTTTGGTATCTTGCCCATGGAATCTTCGAGATGAATGCACCTAAGTATTATTGAGGAGAGCGCAGCCGTGATCTGGTGATACAAAACCCACGCGACTGCTGCTTGTGGGACCTTGGGGATCTGGCACATTCGTCCCATTACTCTATCAACTCTCACTCTACACTGCTCAAATGGCCGAGCCATTATCCATATTTGGCGGCGCCGTTGCTGCCGGGCAAGTCACCAAGGCCTTCATCGAGCTCGGCAAAGTCTTCGGAGCGGCGAAGGGCCTGTCAGAAGATATCGAACTTTTCTGCATCAGTGTCAACAACATGGGCCAAATACTGCCTTCTCTGTTCACCTTGGCCGAGAAGTCGATTAATTTTCTCAACGACGACGAAGTTCCCAGACGTCAAGAACTTCTCTATGGCCTCTTGCGCGAGTTCAAATTGATTCGCAAACGCATATCAAAGCTGGCCAACCGTATCGGTCTTCCCATGGACATGTCATTTCAAAGCAACGCAAATTTCGTATTTGGCTGGAAAATCAGGCTCCAGTGGTTCTTTTCTCAATCGGATATCACAGCCGCCCGATTACTACAAGAAGCAACAAAGCTTTCGTCTCAGCTATTCATATCGCTTATGATATGTGAGGATCTCTTGCATCGGATCAAGGTTTTGGAAGGGCAGAAGGGAAGTGAGCACATCGTGAAGCAATTGGTGGATCGAAAGTGAGTTACTAGATGCTCACCGTGGGAAACCCTCGCTGTAAACTGACATAAACCACTCGGACAGAAATTTGATGAAGAGCAGCTTACAGGACCAGAGACGCGAGCTCCGGTCAACGAGGCGGAAGCTTGAAAACTTCCAGGAAGCGCACCAAGACTTGATTCCAGCAACCGACATGAATAGAATCCGGAAGACAGAGAAGTTCATTGTCCAGAAAACAATTGCCATAGTTCCAGAAGCTAGGCGGAGATCGAGGGACTCGAGCCGCAGGTCAAGCTCATACACACCAGGTGGTCCTCTTTACACACCTTCCGACAGACGAAGTCAACAAAATCGTGATCAATCACCTGAGCAAGTTTACAGCCACGTTTCTCGAGTGCCTCAGCAAACAAGCCTACGACGTACCTCGTCGTTCGTTCGCGATACCTCGCATCCAGACATACCACCTACTCAATCCCGAAACACACCAAGACCAGATCGCCTTCCAACTCGAACTAGAATGGAAGATAAGGGTCCTGGCCAGGAAGCTGTTAGGATGGTCACAGGGTCCAGAATTCGTGACGACGGCGTTCAAATCCGGGAGGAGGTTGGGCAGTGGCCCCAGCAGGTACTTCCCGCGGAAGATGAGAACATGAATCCGGAGGAAGAACAAGCGCAGTCAGAGGCATCTGTCCCAGGGTCGCTGAGAGGAAACCAACCTCCTGGAATAACTGAAGTTGACGGAAACCACCAGTCATCATCGCTGTCGACACGAGAGTTCGAGGCTACAAAGAGGATAGTCACCGAGCCGCATCACTCGCATGAGACGGGAGATAGCATCAACAGGAGGAGCTCCCTGCACGAAAAATGGCAGCCGATGCCACCATTCACGAGGAGTGATCTCTCGGAAAGAGGAAGGCGAAGAAGGGGAATTAGGAAATCCAGCGACACACCCGAGTAAGTAGCCTCGGATTGTCCCCAGACAATGAACATGAAAGCATCCAATGATACATACCTGCATTGCATGCACATCATCAACATATTGAACCCGATTATTGCCCTTCACGGGAGATTCATAATGTGTCAGTGACTATGTCGCATTCTGGTTACTTGGCGAAACCTCTGAGCTCTGCTGTGGATGACTATTGTCTGGTGCCCCCTCTACACCACTTGTCTACTTTGAGATATCTACCGCATTCATTTTGCCGACCAAATCTTGTTTCTTCACAAAGCCACCCTGCTCGAGCCACGACTGGCACGTAGTCGGCCAATCCGACACCGGCAAGCCCTTTGTATCTAGCGCAAATCCATGCGGCGCATCGGAATAGACGTGCAGCTCGACAGTGCCGCCCGCGGCAGGAATAGCCTGCGCCAGGCGGTACGCATTGACAACGGGCACGATGGGGTCGTTGGCAGAGTAAACGATAAAAGTCGGCGGCGCAGGGCTGGCGAGTTGCTGATCCGGAATCACAGTATCGTACAGCTCCTGCTTGGCCGGCGGCTCGAGGGGTGCCTTGTTCGGGATGATCGTGTGGCCCTTGGCGTTCGTCGAGATGGGCCCGTAGCCGATGATGGCAAAGTTGGGCTTCGGCACAGGGGCGCCTGCGGTCGAAGCCCATGGCGAGGGGTACTTGGCCAGCAGCGCCGAGGCAAGGTGACCGCCTGAGGAGAGACCGCAGAGGCCGAGGCCGTTTGCTGGTGATGCCTTGGACTCGATCAGTCGAAGGGCTTGTCTTGCGTCGTCGACCGGGGCTTGGGGACCGGTGCCTGCTGTCGGGAAGCGGTGGACGAGGACAAAGGCCTCGAAGCCGAGGGAGGCCAGCCAGCGCGCGACGGTGACGCCTTCTTTGCCAGCCATCAGCTCGACGTAACCGCCGCCACCGAGGACGAGCACGGCGCGGCCATTTGACGCCGTTGTTGGCTTGTAACCGAACAGCCACGGCCTAGAGACCTTTGACACGACTCCTTGGTCAATGACTCCCCCGGGAAGGTCGATGTCAAAGGCGCCTTCAAAGGCCTCGTCGTCCCACAGCGGCCATGCGGAATCCGCGGCGAAGGCCTCCAGGACGCTCATTGTGTCGGGATTCGGAGGGAGGGGATCGTGAGTTGTCGGATAATGGGCTGGGGTGGTGTATCTGTCGGCTCGGAGACGGAACAAGACAGAGTTTGGCCGGGTGGTTTCGTCATCTCACAGGTGTCCCCCTCGTGACGGGGTGTCGTGATATTTTGGCCGAGGGCTCGGTGTCTTTCGCCCCGAGTCGAACCCCGCAGTGGAGATGTGCTGTCGCGGGGTTACAGCCTTTGGACGCCGACTCGAGTCAGGTCACATTCTCTCCCTTGCCTCCTCCTCCATCCTCCTCGGACCATCTGCCGCTATCCATCGACGTGCAGGGCACAGCAGGGTGCTCCACCTGCCTTGCCTCTGTATTAGGAAGATTCCGCCGATAGATGCCCCTGGGAGTTCGGCCGAGAATGACCTGCTTTCCTCCACTGAATTAGCTCACATGCCCCGGCCAAGACGATGCCGCTCCTTGTTTCTCATCGCATCCCGAGTCTGAAGATGAGGCCGATCGCAGTGATGACCCTCATATGATCCGCACACCAGATCCAAACCTTCTCGCAAGCACAGTCTTCCCCCACAAGCAGCGCGCAGCAGCTGTGGAGTACCATGGTGGGCGGGGATGCGTCGACGTGCATCGCTTGCAAGCGCGGGGAAGATGCAACCCTCCTGGTACCCGTGCGTATCAGCGGCTTTGGACCAGTTCCGAAATCTGGGGATGTCTAGCTTTGAGTCAGGAGTTCGTGCTTCGCGAGGATATGCATGTCAGTAGATACCTTGGTTGATCGATGCCACGGTGATCCATACGGTGTGGTGAAGCGCTCCAATACCTTTTGACGCGGAACATCAATGAGCGTTTATAAGTCCAAGCAGCTTCTCAGCTGGGGCCTGGTTCTAGATGTGCACCCATTCCGGCACATGCCGTCTTACTCGAGACTGCCGCCATGAAGACGAGCTCCTTTCTCGCAACTCTCCTGGCCGCCTGGCTGCCAGTCACGGCTGGGTTCACGAACCCCATCCGGACGGGGAGCGACCCTCACATCGTGTATATCGATGGACTGTAAGTGAAGTGTTCAATTACCACCAGAGCCATTGTGCTAACCAGTCCTCGAACTACAGGTACTATCTGACATCGACAACATGGACAGATGTACGTATCACGTCCGCACCGACAATCGAGGGTCTGAAGACCTCTGAATCGCACGTCATATGGTCGGATAGGTCAGTGGCCAGCAGGGCGTGTAACTTCTGGGCTCCAGAGATGCACAAAGTTGGAGACCGGTGGTACATCTACTTCTCCTCCAGTGTCTGTAACTCGGATTGGGGAATCGTTCTGCCGTCTCTTCGAGTCTACGTCCTTGGCGGAGGGACGGAGAACCCCTTGTCTGGAGACTATGAGATGCTTGGTCCCATCATCCCACCAAACTTTGATCATGGCATGCTTGATGCGGTAAGTATTCCCACTCGGACGCGCCGACGCGCATGAAGCAACCCTGACATTCGAGGTTGCAGAGCCTATTTGACATTGAAGACACGCCCTATTTCCTCGTAAGTTTCACCGCAACCAAGCCAACGCCTTTCAGCTCTCTAACAAATCTCAGTACTCGTCAGTGGATGGCCCAGCAAGCCCCGATGGCGCCTCTCTCTGGATTTCCGAGCTTCTCTCGCCCACCGAGTCCGGGAACGCTACCATGATTGCTCACCCTGAATTCGACTGGGAGCAGGAAGACTCGGCTGTTCTCGAGGGACCTTACGGTATCCTATCTCCCTGTGGCACTACATACCTCGTATACTCGGCCGATTCGTGCAACACACCGGCCTACAAACTTGGCCTCATGAAGCTCACCAAGGGCGCCGATCCTCTCCTCCCAGAGTCATGGGCCAAGTCTCCAGAACCAATCTTCGAGACGGGAAGCGGCCTTTACGGACCCGCACACAATGCCTTCTTCAAGAGCCCGGACGGTAAAGAAGACTGGCAGGTGTTCCATGCCAACTTGAAAGAGACGGATGGCTGCGGTAGCACGCGCCAGACGTTCATCCAGCCTGTTCAATGGATTGGAGACAGGCCGGACTTGGGCAAGCCGCTGCCAGTTGGGACGGAGATAACTCCGCCGTCGGGTGAGAGTGCCGGACTCTGATATGGTGGCGAACCTGATGAGACACGCGAGATGGACTTTCCGATGACCACCCGTAGGAATACTCATCAGGAATATGCTTCTTCTAGTCTCCCTTGAATCCTCATTGCATGTGCCTGCAAGTTTTCTAATCACACAACCGACATTAGGATGATATTGCGGGGGAGTTCGTCTTGACGAGCGATACCGTACTCCGTGTTCCGGCCGTTTGGGTCTAGCACCACTAGCAAAGACCCAGCAGCGATGATCCCACCTGAAAGATGGAGAGGCACCAGATCGACATGCACCCAACACCGTGCTGCAGCGACTGTGATTCGAGCGTCTAATCAACCCCGTTCAATACCGCCGAAATGGCTTGAACCAGTGAACCCAAAGCGACCTGTCCAATGCGACGTACGGAGAACTGGGGAAACCGGACCCGAATCGGGTGAGTGCTGGCCGGCACATCACAGACGTCACTTTGCCAAGATGGTGCCACGGAAACCGACGGCATTTTCAAGCATCGGCCTACCGTCCAACTTTCCCCTTGGGGAACCGCGCCATAAGCAAACAGAGCGGTGGCCAAGTAAAATTGGAAATGGGATGCATGGCCAGAACGCCCTGACGGCACTGTTGGCATGGGCTCACCCCTCGTCGAATGCCCGGATGCTCCCCTCCAATTGGTGCGCTATCCGGGGACATCGGAGCCGGACAGCGAGGCCCACCTGTTGCCAACCCCCTAAATAATCAAGCATGGGTGCCAAGTTCTGAAGTCTGGATGGTCCCTCAACCACAGGCCTCGGTCCGGCCCCGGATTCCCCTCCATCTCCTCCCCCAGGTATCCACCGGGGGAGCACGGTAACAGCAGTTTGCAACGGTCTAACCAGTGCTAGATGGCGAAGGAGGCATCGCCTGTTGATCCCTCGGCACTAGAGTGGCCAGGGTCAGTGCAACGTCGCGCGTACACGCGCTGTTGGTGCAGCAGGTGTGCGCATCTGACTGTCGAGAGCGGGCCTGTTCACGGCGAAATAAGTGGGATTCGCCGTCGAGAACCATCGTTGGTGGTTTTCCGGGTGCGAGGTCGTGGTCTCATGGATGCAGTATAAGATGGGCTCATGTGCCGCCTCGTCTGTCTCCCTCTTGAGCTCCCAGTCTTCCATGGTTGGCCCTGACCCTCGCCGACTCTCTTCAATCCAGACCACAAGACACCCTCTTCTTCCGTAGGCTACACGGAGCGCTTTCGACATCATGGACGAGAAGCGAGAGATCGAGACGCATCACTCGCGGGGTGGCCTCGAGCCCGAGACCCTTGCCGAGCAGATCGCCCACGAGGTCGACAACACCAACTACTCGCCATGGACACCTTCTATGTTTCGTCTGTACGGCGTTCTCTTTGTCGCCTACTGCTGCGGCTGCCTCAACGGATATGATGGATCGCTCATGGGCGGCCTCAACGGCATGGATTCATACAAGAACACTTTCGACATGTAAGTCAAGCGGGCTCGCCGCGATTTGATCACACCAGCTGACCACTTCAATGACAGGGAAGTTTGGGGATCGAGCACCGGCATCGTCTTCATGATCTACAACGTCGGAAACATCTGCGCCGCGCCGACTGTGCCCTTTACGACTGATATCTTTGGTCGCCGTGCGGGCATGTTCGTCGGTTCGATTATCATCATCATCGGGTCCTGCGTGCAGGCCACGGCCAAGACCATCGGCCAGTTCATGGGCGGTCGCTTCCTCCTCGGCTTCGGCGTTTCCTACTGCTGCATTGCTGCCCCGACATATGTCAGCGAAATCGCTCACCCCAAGGTGCGTTCGGGTGCTTCCGCGTACAACTCCAATGTGCTAACCTCTGATAGTGGCGTGGAACTTTGACCGGTCTGTACAACTGCATGTGGTACGTCTCTGTTCGCTCTTCTATGCAAGATGAAGTGGTCACTAACAGCTACCAGGCCCGTCGGTGCCATCATTGCTGGCTGGGTGACCTACGGAGCTTCCTACATCACCGGCAACGATGGATGGAGGATCCCTGTTTGGATCCAGCTTGTCACGTCCGGAATCGTTGCTCTCTTTGTCTGGTTCCTTCCCGAGTCGGTATGCAGACCCCAAGACCCAGCCGCTCTCTCCAGGCACTGACTGTTCTCTTAGCCTCGCTGGCTCATTGCCAACGACAAGCACGACCAAGCGGCCGCCGTTCTCGCCCAGCTTCACGGCGAAGGATCTCCCGATCACCCCATCGTCCAGCTTCAGCTCAAGGAGATGATGGCCCAGATCTCCACCGAGGCTTCCGACAAGAGGTGGTGGGATTACAGGCAGCTGTGGAGCGACCGCAGCTCTCGCCGTCGCCTCATCTGTGTCCTGGGTATGGCTATCATGGGACAGGCCTCCGGAAACTCCCTCTCCAGCTACTACCTCGTCGCCATGATGAAGACAGCCGGCATCACCGAGGAAAAGAAGGTTCTTGCGCTCAACGCCACCAACAGCGTGATCGGATTCTTGGGCTCCATCGTCGGTGCTCGTCTTACCGATCGCGTCGGACGTCGCCCTCTGCTCATTTACAGCATCATCGCCTGTTCCGCCATCTTCGCAGTCATTTTTGGAACATCCAAGATGGCCGTTGAGGACCCGAGCAACACGCATGCCGCCAACACCACCATCGCCTTCATCTTCCTATTTGGTGTCGTGTTCTCCCTCGGATGGACCGCCCAGCAGAGCATGTACATCGCCGAGACCCTCACGACCTCGACCCGTGCCAAGGGTACCGCCCTCGGTAACTTTGCCTCTAGCGCCATCTCCCTCGTCCTGGCCTACTCGTCCGGCCCGGCGTTTGAGAAGATTGGCTACTACTTCTACCTGGTCTTTGTCTTCTGGGATCTCATCGAAGCGACCTTCATCTACTTCTTCTTCCCTGAGACAAAGGACCGTACCCTCGAGGAGCTCTCGGAGGTGTTCGAGGCGCCGAACCCTGTCAAGAAGTCCCTCGAGCCGAGGAGCGCTGCGACTGTCATGGCTACCATGCAGACTCCTCTTGGCAAGCTCAACGAAGTGTAGAGGATTGTCACGAGCTGCTGAGATGCAGCGCCATTTCATTACTGGTCTTTGGAATAGTTGGCATTGGCCGGTTGTCAGCCGAGTGTGAGAAAGGTTGGATGATGACGTCTAGGGTCCGGGACTGGGTTGGGATGCTCGTCGCAGCCTCTTGGTAGACTTTGGAGAGGACGATTCTCTTAGAGATAGATAATCTACAAGATACGTACTCATGATGCAGTGGAAACGTGCGCAACTGCGAGTGATTGGGAGGCTGGGCTCTCAAGTGGACGCCCAGTCAATCTCCTTCTCATCCGACCACATACCGCCGGACTTGTTGCCAATCTCTCCAATGGCAAGAAGGACCGGAGTCTGAGCTCCCTGGTCAGGCGTTTTCGTCCCCTTTCCCTTTGTCATATCTGTCTGCACCCATCCTGGATGACAAGCATTGATGGTGACATTGGTGCTGCCGTCCTTGAGCTCGCGAGCAAGGGCACGGGTTTGGCCAATCAGGCCCGCCTTGGAGACAGCGTAGGCTGCACTTGGCCAGCCATCCTTCTCATGGGTCCCTCTGGCCACGGCGGCGGTGAACTCCTCCATGAGCTTGCTGACGTCTAACACGGTCTCGGCGGCAAGGAATCGTTCTTTGATGGAAGTCGAGTACGAGCGGAGGTAGCCCGAGCTCGAAGCCACGTTGACGATGCGACCACCAGGCTTGATGAGCGGGATCCAGGCACGATTGGCTTCCAGGGTGTCGTAGTAGTTGACCCCGATCGTCGTCTTGACAACGTTGTCATCTGAGGCACATCAGCTCTGGCAAATGGCAGCATTCGGGGTGGAGGACTTACCAAAACCCTGCATCGCGATGGCGGCGTTGTTGATGACAAAGTCAATGCCCTCTGGGTGCTTCTCCTTGAGGAACTTCACCAGAGCGCCGACGCTGCTGGAGTCTGAGATGTCGAGGGCATGGTAGGCGATATCGGTTGATCCGCCGTGCGCGGAGAGAGCCTTGGCAGCCGCGAGCTGCTCATCGGACTGGATGCGACTGAGAGCTTCATTGCCGCGGGCGTCATCTCGTGCGGTAAGGTAGATGGTGAAGGGGCCGCCGGCGAGAGATGACTTGGGGTATTGCAAGGCGAGCTGGCGAACTGTAACGACGTCAGCCATGAACCGGAAACGACAGAGGAAGCGGGGAACTTGAGGACTAACCGATGGCGAGGCCGATGCCCTCTGCCGATAGATCAGAGTCAGTAATTGCCTTTGAAGTCTAGATAGGGAAAAAAGGATTCCGATGTAACGTACTGTTCGCCCCTGTAACGACGCCGACGCGGGAAGAAGACATTCTCAAGTTGTTTGAATGAAGTTTAAGGCCTGTGATGGGTGATTGACAGAAGCTTGAGCTCATGGCTTTGAAGGAGTCTGGTGTACGTCAGCCATAATTGGTGAGGTCATTGACTTGAGGGAGCTCGATTTCAAATCATCAGCGGCAGCAACCCCGCCCCCTATTTTGCCCCGCAGAACCCCGCCAAATTCAGTGATATGACAGCTGTGGTGCAAATTCAGGCAGTTTTCTCACGCTGTCCGCTCCTGTCTGCTCAGAAATGATTGATTACTAGGCGCCAGTGTATAATTAATTGTCATACACGTCGGAGAAAGGGATCTTGGTCGTCGTTCGTGACCAGGAACATCGCGGCATCTGCCCAGGTGTCACCACCAAGCTTCACCCCTTACATCCCCCCGAGACGTCACCCCTATCCAATCTCGTGCAGGTTCCCCCGGTGGTGTCCAGCCGTGTTGGTTCCAACCTCATGAATAGTTCCCGGCTGGTTCGTCGGCTGCATGGGCTGACCGGGCCCAGGAGAATACACCTGGCTCGCCCTGGTGGACTGAATGTCGCTGACCGTGGCGTTGTCATAGGGCACGCCACTCACGGGAGTGGTCATGTTTGTGTCGTACGGCGGCGCGCTGCTCATCGGTGTAACAGGGTTGTTGTGCACCGGAGATCCGGCACCAGGCTTCCATGCTCCGTACGCGTCTGGAGCATAGGGAGCTGCTCCATGCGGCGGGTAGTACTGCTGACCTGGCTGTTGCATGGGCGGTGGCATGCTGTTGTGGGGAGGCGGTGGCGCATTCATGTTCTGCGCGGCGCCCGCCTGCGCGTTCTTTTTGGCGGAATGCCGACGCATGAAAAAGATGCCGAAGCCGATCAGGGCCAGGACGGCAACTCCTCCAATGACGCCGCCGACAATCGCGCCGATGTTGGTGCCTCCACCTGAAGGGGGCGGGTCAGGCGTCGCTGAGCCAGTATCCGATGCCGAACTCGAGGTCCTCGAGGACGATTCTGCTGCAGTACTGGTTTCCTCCTCGGAGAGGACCGGGGGCCTGGTGGCCGACGTGGCAAGGTCTGTGGGCTCGTCGCTCCATGTCGTCGTGAAAAAGTCCCGGTCTTCCTGTCCCGTGTACGTGAACTCGATGCTCTGAGCCTGCGCAACACTCGTCGACGCGCATCTGAAGTCGCGAAGGCCTGAAGGGAAGTCGTATGTGCGACAAAAAGCGGCCGATGATTCGGTACTATCATCGTATCTCGGTCAGTATGGGAGGGCCAGGTGGTCACTTGACGCGATGAAAACTTACCACAAAAGGTTGAACTCATTCGACTGGCACACGTCGTCGCAAATGTTTGTGTTGGTCGCAGCTGTCCGCTCGTAGCACCGTAGCTTGGCCGAGAACGAGATGCCTCTTGGAATGTTGGCGCAGATGATTGCTCGGACGTTGTCGGGAGCCCAAGAGCAGATGCCGCCGTTCTCACAGGTAATGGCGTTTCCAGGCGATCCAGAGAGGAAGCCGCATGTTGAATCTGGCGCCGCAGTCACGACGGTGGTGGTAGGTGACTCGGTGGCTAGCTGTCGACGGTCATGGCCTTCCCTCCGGGCTATCGTAGGGGTTGGTTGAGCCACGCGCTGTTCATGGGCGGCGAGGACGAGGGAAGCGAACTTTGGGTCCAGCGTCCTCTCAGCGAGCTGCCCATTGACACCGCCGATCGCGGCAGAGAAGCCAAGTGCCAGGGGCAAGGCCCGGGCCAGAGAGGGAATCATCGGTGGAAACAAACACGCTGGATCTTCGCCAGGCTGGTGTTTGAGAAAAGCAGCTTGTTGCAAACGAGAAACGAAGAAGCACACGCGCACCGCGCAAGGCGACCTTGGGGTCCCTTTAGGCGTGCAGACACGGACGGCTCGAGTCAGCCCATGAAATGTGCCCGTGCCGCCTTGCGAGCGAAACTATCGACGAAAAGGGCCAAACGGATGGATCGCGAAGTTGTGGCTTGCAGGAGCTGAAGTAAAGACCCCTGCCATCTCCACCACCACGCCCAAAAGTGAGGCGTGGCGCCTTGGCCCAGACGACACCACCATCGCGGGAGCCAATCGAGTGAGCGCGGAGGGAGCAAGGGTTTTGTCAGACACGGCGGATCGTGCGGCCGGGCTTGGGGACTTTGGCGGTGACGGGTGGTTGTCGTGTCCGAGGGATGGTCGATCCCGGAAAGGTGCCGGGGCCTTGGATGAAGGAGCGGAGAGGTGGGGTATTTGATCGACATTTGGGGGCAGATGTAGATAATATAGGCGAGGATACTGTATGCAGACATGGACATTAAGATGCACAGGTAAGAAGCCTGGTGCGCAGGTACTTTGTGCTGTGTCTCTGGTCGAGCGTATGGAGGCCCTCTTGGGAATAGGGGGGGGCGGGAGATTTGAGTGCACGGCCATCCCTTGAGAAGCCGCTGTCGAAGACGGTCCGGGACAAAGAAAGCGAAGAGATTGTGGCATCCCTAGCTCCAGCTCCGCCTGGCAGCCCGTGTCGGCTGATCTACAGCACCCCAATCACCAGAAGGACGGCTTGCGCCCAAGGCTCGGCAGCTGGAAGTTGAATTGATGGCTAGACCACTGGGGTTTCGGTCGCCGGCACGAATGTGGCGTCAGGCTCACAGCAAGTTGAATCCATTATACTCTGCGGGTGCCTGTACACTATCTCTAGCACCAGTACAGTACATGTAGTCCAACCTGCCTGTCACATTGTCCCACAGACCAACCGTCAACCTCGTCGCCACACCTTATCCCCTGCCCCCTGGCGCTAGATCTTTTCTCCCATCGACACAGCCTCATTCTGCATCTGCACGTCCGTCTTGTAGTCCTTGAACTTGCGCGCCGGGATACCCTTTGAAAACATCTCATCCAACTCCTGATACGAGCGGCCACCCGTCTCGGGCTGACAGAACCACAGATACACCAGGCAAAAGACGCACAGTCCGCCAAAGACAAACGCAATCTTGGCTCCCATGTTGGCCTGGTCGGGATTGAACATGTAGGGGATCACCCACTGCCACATGACATTGATGGCGCTCTGTGTTGAGTACCCGATGGCGACCGTCTTGACGCGGAGTCGCGATGTCGCCGTCTCGGAGAGGAGGGGGAAGGCCGTCGAGCCGATGGACACGTTGTACCACCAGCTGTAGATGAGGATAAAGGCTACGGCGCCTTGTACCATGGGTTGGCTTGTTCCGGTCCCCAATCCGCCGGTGATGAGGAGAAATATAGTAAGGACGAAGAGTCCCCAGAACGTGAGGTCGCGGCGGCCGACCTTTTCGATGACGCCCGCGGCCATGAGGTTGCCGACGATGGACAGGACTGGCTGCGCAATCTGGAGGCGGAAGCTCATCTGGGTCGAATAGCCAGCAAGCTGGAGGTAGTACTGTGACGGTCAGTCTTGGAAACTGGACCAGAGATCTGATCGACTTACAGTGAAGTAGCCGGCGACAAAGGCAATACCGCTCAGCGCCTGGATGCACAGCGGCATGATGCTGATCATGGTGCGGCGCAGGTTAGATTTGCGCAGACACTCCATGTACGTGACACCCTGCGTCTCCTGCTTGACTTGCTCGAGCGTGTTCTCCATCTGCGCCAGCTTCATGCGGCCTTGCTCGCCGGTGTGACCGAGACCGTTGAGGGCCCTGAGGGCGGCTTCGTTGCGGCCCTTGGACACGAGCCACCATGGGGACTCGGGCATCCAGTAGACAAACAGGCTAGCTGTCACTGCGAAACCCCACTGCGCGCAGAAGACGGCGCGGTAGGCCCATCGGGTATGCGTATCGCCTGTGTAAGCAATGATAATGAACGCAGTGAGAGGTCCCAGGCCGTAAGACACGCCGACTCCGCAGGCAAAGATGCCACGGAGGGCAAGAGGGGCGATCTGCGAGGGGATGTCAGATGGAGGTCAAGGGGTTTAACGGGAAGGACATGTACCTCGCCGATGTAGCTGACCATCACAGTAGCGATAGCACCAACCACAAATCCGTTTAGCATCTTCCCGACGAAGAAAACGGGGTTCGTGGTGGCGACAAACATGACGGCGACGGCAGCAAAGTTGATAACAAGGGCACCGAGGAGAACTTTCTTCCGGCCAATGTAATCCGCAAGCTCGGCCGAGCCAAGGGAAGCAAAGATGGCTCTGAAAAAGACATCATGTCAGCCCTGCCCATACCAATATAGGGTTTAGTAGCTTACACTGCAATGGGAGCACCGTTAAAGGCCGACTGCCACGCCGCCGGCAGAACGTAGTCATCATCATAGGCATATCCGAAATCCTTGCGGAACTGGGGAATACCGACAACAGCGCCGGCGGCCTGGAGGTCGAAGCTGATGAGGATGACGGTCCAGAGCGCGTAGATGCACCAGATGCAAGAGGATCTGTACTTGGAGAAGGACTCGATGATACCCGTCTCATGGTCCTCGGCGTCTGCGAGATGACCGGCCAGCTGGGAAGTGGTGGCGTCGGTGTGCTCGGCCATGGTCTCTTCGGGTTTGTCGCCGTGAGCAGTGCGGGTGGTTGACATTGTGTCGTAGTTCCCGGGGGAAAGCAAGAAGACAAGAGGGGGGAATGGAGGCAGCTGGTGATGGCAACCACAACGTTGAAGCGAGGAGCCTTACTTCATATATGTGATGGCCGAGAGGTTTATCTCAACCGCTACACAGGCACAGGACCAATCCCTGCTTTAGCTCCACGGCAAGTCAGGTTCCCCGTGGAGGCGAGCATGCCCCTCCTCCGCGTTTGACTTGGAACGAACGGGGAAGTGATGATATTGCGGGGGCAGCGGCCAAACTGCCGTTTGACCGTTGAAAGAGTGCTTAAAAAACCCATATCTGGCAGGGGATAGGTCGATCTCAATCGTTCGGGACGGCATCGCCTCCCGGCAATTCGTTGGACAACCCACCAGGATTTCTCTGGGGGAAATGATGGTGTCATTGGGAAACGCGGGGTGCGGTTGGGATGACTCGAACTGGCTCAGGGGGCTTGGATCGCTTCGTGCTGCCGTTTATAGGCGAGGGGGGGTTCGTGTTGCCCCTTTCAGTATAGTATATCACACGACAAACGTACGTCAAGTGCTCTCCCGGCACTCACCCTGTACCGCCGCTTTATATCGCCCCGGCGGGTATTAGAACGGGTGATTACCTTTAGGGGTAAGCGACTGGGTGATGAAGGTGACCGACCAGCTGGCAGCGGGCGACCGTGGTGACTTCGACGGGATGACCGGCGGGAGCGGAATGACACGCGAGTCTCCACTCCTCGGCCTGGTCGCGAAGATAGGACTTGCCTGATTTGGTACATGGAAAGCAAGGACAAGACTTGCCATGTTCGAGTCATGCTATCGTGCCAAGTCGACGAAGGCGAACCTCCCTGGCCAGCTTGCTGCCACCAGCGTGATCTCTGCCTGGTCAAGTGAGTGTTATCGTTGCGCTAACCCAACGACACGCCGGAGTTCATTGCTCGCAACATTCACGGCCCTATCTATGTCTGTGGAAACCGTCCTCCGTATAAAGCGACTGCATCGTCCACATGGTGACCCACAGCTCAAGCACATGGACTGCTGTACATCACACTGCAATCAATTACAACCTGCGGCCTACTGTAACTCAATTTACCCTTCTTCCCTCCAATCTTCTCAATAATGGAGAAATCTGCCAAAAATGTACATGGCGATGAAGAGGCGCCAGCACAAGCTGAGAGTGTCATTGTGGGACAAACGAGAACCTCAGATGCTGTCTTTGGAGAGTTGACCGAGGATGGACCCAATTACAGAAGTGTACGTCAAACCCCGACCTCCATTCTTAGCCATCTGACGTCGACTTAGATGGGGTGGATTGGGACCGTCGCCATCATGATGAAGCTCTGCATTGGTCTGGGCGTCTTGTCCATCCCGGCTACATTCGACGTCTTCGGTATCGTCCCTGGAACCATCGTGCTTGTCAGCGTCGGTGTACTCGCGACGTGGTCGTGCTACGTCGTCGGTTGCTTCAAACTAAACCACCCGGAGGTATATGGCATTGACGACGCTGGATCTCTGATGTTCGGGCGCGTAGGCAGAGAATTTTATGCCGTGGCATTCTGCCTGTGCTATATCTTTGTTTCTGGCGCTGGCATGCTGGGCATCTCTGTCGCTCTCAATGCCCTGTCGGTTCACGGTACCTGTACCGCCGTCTTTGTGGCGGTTGCAGCGGTTGTTGCCTTTGCCATNATTGCCAGCATCCAGACTCTTGGCCGTCT
Organism: Plectosphaerella sp. P0831; assembly: GCA_014635975.1. Lineage (NCBI taxonomy): Eukaryota > Fungi > Ascomycota > Sordariomycetes > Glomerellales > Plectosphaerellaceae > Plectosphaerella > Plectosphaerella sp. P0831. Next base: position 287,427 of record JACAFV010000020.1, on the reverse strand, counting down.
ACAAGGACTTGCGTGGTTCGGCCTGGCAAGCATCCTGATCTCCAGTAAGCTTTTCCTCTGGCGAGACGTGAGACTTCCACTGATCTCAATCTACCCCAGTATTCACCCTGACTATCGCCGTTGGCGTCCAAGACCGCCCTGCTGCCGCCCCCCAAGATGGCCCCTGGGAATCCGACTTTGCCATTGCCAAAACCCCAACATTTGCACGGGCGGCGTCGGCCATGGGGACGTACGTCTTCGCCTACGCTGCTGCACCACTTTTCTGTCCCGTCATTGCGGAGATGCGCGATCCTCGTGACTACACCAAGGCTCTTCTGGTCTGTCAGTCTGGCGTCACCATCACATATGTCGTTATCGGGTGTGTGGTATACTACTACTGCGGATCCTACGTCGCTTCACCAGCGCTGGGCTCTGCTGGCGTGCTCCTCAAAAGGGTATGCTATGGTCTTGGGCTACCTGGCATCATTCTGACGACGGTTCTGTGCCTGCATGTAAGTACTCTCCCACATGGTATCACGCCTGTGCCCTTTACTAATCGTAATTTGCCGCAGCTGCCCGCCAAGTACATCTTCGTCCGCCTTCTGCGTGGAACTGTCCACCTTTCAAAAAACACCAAGACGCACTGGATGGTCTGGCTCAGCTGCACAGCCGGTTCCGCAGTGGTTGCCTATATTGTGGCCAGTGCTATTCCCATCTTCGGCAACCTTGTATCTTTAGTCGGCGCCCTGCTGATTACTGTCCTGGCTTTCCAAACCATGGCCTGCATGTGGCTCTACGATAATTGGCATGGCGAGAATAAGAGGTCGACGAGGTGGATGCTGATGGTAGGCTGGTGCTCGTTTGTCATTGCCATTGGCACTTTTATGACGATTGCTGGCACCTATGGGTCTATTTTGGAGAATGTTGACAGCTATCGGGCCTCTGGCGGGACCTCGGCTTGGTCTTGTGCTGACAATTCCAACTCGACCTGAGAGGGCAGGCCCGGCAGGGCGCTGACTTCAAGATGAAGTCTTTGTAGCAGCGGACCGGCGGCCCCTACAGAGATGATATCACGACACCTTACATCTGCCCGCTACACTCCCAAAAATATCAGAATATACATCATTCCATTACAACTTTTGCTGCAAGATTATGTCGGGTTGTCTCATTGCAATCAGCCTCTGACCTTTGGCCTGAAAGGTACAGCCTAACTTTGGCGGCGACTGAACAAATGCCGTCGCACATCACCGGCGAACAGGTTTCTTGAAAAAACGAACTTCGTAAACAGAGTTTGGTTTGTTTCAAGATCGCAAAAACAGATAATGTTTCAGGAAATCTGGCTCAAATCTGAGCAAAGCGTTGACTATCAACTTCTCGTAAAGGTGCCTGACCATCAGCAGACCCAACCCCCATCAACATTCCAAACCGCCCCAGTCACAAATGAAGCCTGCTCTGAAAGAAGGAAAATGATGACATTGGCGACCTCTTCTGGCTCAGCGCGCCTTTTCTGGGCTGTGACTTGCAGGCCCCTCCGAACATGTTCCGGGTCCTCGCCTCGGGACATGGGTGTATTGACGGAACCTGGGCTCATCAATCAGCGAAAGCGCCTACGAAGGAAAACTCCTCTTACCCGGGGAAACGCAGTTGACGCGAATGTGCTGGTTCTCCTTGGCCGCTGTGCGCATGAGGCCGATGACGGCTGATTTGCTCGCGCAATATGCGGCATTCCCAGGTGCGCCGAATTGTCCAAAGACACTTGCCGCAGTTACCTTTGTTCTGGTTAGAGTCGAGACATCAATTGAGAATTGTCAAACTCACTATGCTGCCTCCAGGTGCCATGTTCTTGAGCTGAGACCGCATGCAGTTGAATACGCCGCGCGTGTTGACGGCAAATGTGCGATCCCAGTCATCGTCAGAAAGCTCAGTCACTGGTGCAGCTTGCGCGATAACACCAGCCATGTTGACGGCCCCGTCTAGTTTGCCAAAAGTGCGAATGGTCTGTTCAATCCAAGTGTTGATCGCCTCGCTTTGACTGACGTCCACCTTGACGTAGATGTGACAGTCTGGTCTGTCCAGCGTGGACTTGATCGCCGTCAGGGCATCCTCGCCAATGTCCGCCAGGGAAAGAAGGGCGCCCTTGGCTGCGAGAGCCTGCGCGGTGGCGAGGCCCATGCCTGAGGCTGCGCCGGTGATGGCGATCTGGCTACCGGTTAACGTCAAGTCTGGCTGTCGTGTGATTCACGCACCACTTTGCCTTCGAAAGACATGGTTGTTGTGCAGGAGGATCCTTGGATGTTGCATTTCCGGCCGATGACCTACCCTGGGAGGCTACATGTAGATAAGTGCCGACTCGACTGGTCCGTGATCAAGATAGGAAGGTTTCTTCAGATCTACCACCTCCACGTTTTGGGTTATCTGGGGCCCCAGCTATCCACATGACAAAAGTTGCCTAAAAGATTCGAGCCTGCTATCTGTCCTCCCCCCTCCACACGTCCTGGACCCTTGCAAGTGTGTCGACAAAGATGCTGGCGCCCGTTCGCCGCGCGCAGCCAGTAAACCATTCGGTAAAGAACGCCCGTGTCTCGACGTCACTCGCCTCCTTGGCTGCCACCAACGCAGGCCAGAGAAGCCGAATGGCGCCGAATCCCGACTCTTCAGCGTTGATTTGCCTCAGGCAATCACAAAGCGTCTGGACGTGTGTCTGCAGAAGCCGGCTGCGGACATCGTACACGGCTCGGTTGAAGTATATGGCCAACGCCTCCCGCATGGCCTTGACGAAGAGATCCAGAAGTCGCTGAGACTGCGCCGCATCGCCATCTGTGGTTCCAGCTGGTAGGCCGGAAAACTGCCACCATGGTGCAGAGGACTGGTGAATCAGGCGCTCGATGGATTTTGCCCGCATCATGAACTCGCTGATACTCAGCTGGGACTCTGCCGCCTCTTTTGCCTTGGCAAGGCGAAGGATCATGGAGATGACAAAGATGTGAACCTCGGGGACGCCGAAAATCTCAGGGTATAGCGTTGCTGACCAGGTACCGGGAATCTGGAGATGCAGATCGTTCTCGCCCTCGGTTTGGCCTTTGCGTCTGAGCATTGCTTGATCCAGATTGCCCCAGGATGATGTCAGGGCAAAGTCCAGGCTGTCTCGGCTAAATGCGCCGGCACCGCAGTTCTCAATTTCCAGACGGATGCGTTTGCGCTGTGCCGACCTCAGTGCTGGCCAGGAGCTTTCATGCATGAAGCGCTCAAAGACGTAGCAGTGGTGTAGGAGGCGGACTTTGCGAGATTTCCTCCGGTTTAACCCCTTGATGCGGATGAACTTTTCGGTTTCGAGAAGGAATGTTTCTGCCTGGTCTCGATCGCCTGCCATCGTGGAGACTTGGACCATGGTGATCAGTGCCATCAGGATGGTTTTGTATTTTGCAACCTTGGGCACGACGTACGCCGTCTGCAGCGTGTGTAGGGCATGCCACTGCGCATGCTGCTTGTAGATGCGCGCTTGGTCTGTCCATCTTTCCGACAAGGACGTGCCGGCAACACTGGCGGCACTGAGGGCTAGCGTCGCAAAGAAGGTGCAGAGGGTTGCATTGTCTATGCTCTCGCCCAAGGTGAGCGCAGCTAGACACGTCTTGACATGGGGGGTGAAGAGAACGTGCCAGGGAGTTTTGCTATGGCGGAAAGGAGTAAGGGTCATGAGGATGGTGGTGGAGTAGTGTTTCAAAAGGAAGACTGCGTCGACCGGCACGTCTTGTGAGATGCAAGGTGGGACTGACGAGGGTCTCGATATGACCAGTGGCCACTCCGAAGGGTCAGGGAGGTTTGGTGAACCCCCTTCTTCAAGTTGGTGTTCGTTGGCGGGTATCGGGGCCCACGGCACATCGTCCGATACCTCCTCAATTCGACTAAAGTCGCACATGGCCAGCCAGGGCATAAGAGAGGCTTCCGGCTCGGGCACCTCAAGTTCATTGAGGATGGCGCCTATTGAGATGGGCGAACATGGAGGCAGCGTGACTGTTGGACTTGATGGCGGCATGCCCCACGGCTCAGCTCCATCCAGGGCATTACCGTCAAAGTCCATGCCTTCGTTTGAAGGCAGATCGCTGGATAACCGATCCGGAGCTGTCCAGTCTATTGCGGTTGTGATTCCCGGCGATGGTCGCGTGCCCGTGGGCTTCGTTGCATCTGCCATCTCAAGCCGGAAAGCGCCAAAAGGTCCCCGAGTAATTTGAAAATCCCGTAACGAGCCAGCAGAGTCGCATTCGTCGTCAATCTCGGCAAGATTGCCAAGAGCCTGTGACGGCGCGACGCCTGCCCTGATCGCATCGCTCATGGCCTGGCGTTCCGATTCGGTGAACATGTGGCGCCTGAAACGAGGAGGGCCATCACCGTCATCTCCAGAACGGAAGAATATGCTCTTCTCGTAGCCACTGCAGACAAGTTCGGCCACTCTGCACATGCGGCATGTCGGCTTGCCCTCGTCACACTTGACGCGGCGGCCGCGGCACTGAGATGTCAGCGGTCTGGAATTGACAATGCCCTCAGGATCTACTTACAGTGGTGCACCCGCCGAAGGACCTGCTCCGTCGTGAATCGAGCACGGGAACCTGAGACCATTGGATTACTGGGTCCTGTGCCGACATTTTCAGACGTGTATGTTGCCATTGCTTGTGGTCTGGATGCTGTGGTCCGTCCAGCTTTTGGATGAGGAAAGCGTTCCCTGATAAACGCGGGGTACAGCCCGTCCCCACAGCCCAACTTGAAAGGGGCGATAGAGCTAACTGGGTGAGGTTTAGGTACAATGCACTAGTGCTGGACTCCCGCAGATTAGCGGCATTCCCGTCCGAGATAGGGGCAACATCCAGTGCGAGATAGGGGAAGCATTCCTACGACGAAGCGCTATCTTGCACACTGGTTATCACGGAAGCTGCCTCACTCACTCCGTCTAACCACGCGACGCAACTTCAGGCCACGCACAGGCCAAGCCGAGATGATATCCAACGGGAACGGATATCCCGGAATATGTCCTCAATTATGTACCTACTGACTACACCCTAAGCAAACACAAGACCCGGGTACCCTTTATCTCGCGACTCATTGCAGCGCCTGCGGTACTCCTGAATGGGACCAGAGTACCGCGCCACCATGCGCACATTCTTGCCCTTGACATTGCCATTGACGCCAGTCATCCAGCTGTCAATCTCATTGATGAGAGAGCCCTTGCTACAGTCCACAACGTGCTGTGTCCACTCATCCGCTGCCTCCTCGGTCGCCTCGAAGCGAGTAACCTCATTCTGCCTGCAATGGTCGAGAATACCCAGTGCGACCTGCACCGAGTGCTCAATGTTACGGGCGGCGTTGCCCACGGGCTGATGCGGCCCCATGACGGTGAGGACGTTCGGCATCGAAGGCACGGTCATGCCCAGGTACGTGTGAGGTCGGTGGTCGCGCCAGATCGAGCGTTCGCCCTCTGGCGTCCCGCTGATGCCGACCAGCGACCGACCGTCCTCGCCACGCCAATCGATGGCACGGTACGCACCAGTAATCGCATCAAACCCTGTCGCGTAGATGAGCACGTCTAGCTTGTGCTGCTTCCTGTCAGAGGTCTCGATCCCCGCCGGCGTGACCTCTGAGATCGGGGTCTTCTTGAGATCGACTAGGTGTAGGTTGGGCTGGTTGAAACACTCAAAGTACCCGCTCTCGAGTGGGATCCGCCGTGTGCCGAAACCGTGGTCCTTGGGGATGAGGCTCTTTGCCGTTTCAGGGTCGGCAACCCTCTCGCGGATCTTCCCGGCGATGAAGTCGGAGTATGCCTTGTTGGCGGTGCGGCTCGTGTAGGTGTCGCTGAACACGCCGAGCCATTTGCTGAAGCCATGGCCGGCGTAGATCTTCTCAAAGTGCGCAAGACGCTCCTCGTGGGAGAGCTCGTCGCTCTTGCGAGGGTCGGCCTTGTGTAGAAAGCCGGACGGCGTGGATGCGCAGAAGGAAAAGAGCTCGTCGTAGTTCTTCACGTTCTCGGCCATCTGTGCCTCCGAGATTGACTCGTTACGTAGAGGCGCTGTCCACGAAGCAGTGCGCTGGAAGACGCTGAGGGCCTCAATGCCAGGAATCTTGGATAGCGCGGTGATGATCTGGATGCCGGTCGCACCCGTTCCGATAATGCCGACACGCTTCCCAGCAAAGTCTCTGGAGGGAACAAGGGTGTCGGGCCATCGCGACGTATGGAATGATTCGCCCTCGAACGACTGGATCCCGGCAATTGCAGGGAGTGTCGGTTCTGATAGGAAGCCGATACAGCTGACGATGAATCTGGCCGTGTACTCCCTCCCATCGTCGACGCGGATAGACCAGGCGTTGGCAGTACCATTCCACACAGCAGACTTGACTGCCGTGTTGAAGTGGATGTATTCCTGCAGCGCGTTCTTCTCAGCGAAGCGTTGGATGTATCTGTAAACTTCGTCCTGGGCGGAGAAGGTCTCTTTCCAGTGCCACTCTTGTAGCAGTTCCTTGTCAAAGGAGAAGCAATACGAGAGGGACTCGGTGTCGACGCGGCATCCGGGGTAGCGGTTGTAGAACCAGGTGCCGCCCACGTCAGGGGCCCGTTCCAGTACCCTGATGCGCCAGTCGGGGAAGCACTGGCGGATGTGGTAAAGGCTGCAGAGGCCGGAGAGGCCTGATCCCAAGATGAGAACATCCACGGCTTCGGCTTGACGAGAGATTGAGCCCATGTTTGTCAAGGGCTGAAGGCAAGGGGAATAGTATGAATAGTATGAATAGTATGAGATGTGCTCTGATGAATTATGACCAGACTGAAGACGTGGAATGCCGTCAAGCTGGACTCTCTATTTAATTACAATGAGATGAACCACCTCATGATGTAAGTCAATCATGGTCAGGGTGGCCGCAGTTGGGAGGCGCTAATCTTTCGACTCGGGGTAAGGTAACTGGCGTGGAGGCACATTCACCCCACCACGAGGGATGACTTGCCTAATTCTCCAAGAGGCACGACTTGCCCGATTCTCCAAGAGGCACGACTTGCTCAATTCTCCAAATGGCTGGCACATCATTGGCACGCACCTGCGGCGGTAGATGTCTACCGGGAAAGGTGCCGAGGGTGACAGACATGCGTCCTCAGTGACAACGAGATAAAGGCCCCGTGTCACGGCCCTGCGGAGGCATCTGGCATCCTTTGCAGGCGCTCTCTGACAGGCACACTCTTGTCCTTTTCATTCACACACATCCGGACTTCTCATCACGGCCCTTACTTTCCAATGGACGTCCCAGGTTTTGCATTGATCGCTGGCGCGGGATCTGGCATCGGCAGAGCGTGTGCTCTCGCATTCGCCAGGGAGGGCTCCGCTGGATTGGCCCTCCTAGACCTAAACTCGGAAGCCCTCGAAGCCGTCAAAACAGAAATCTCGAACGCCTGCGGAGCTTCCACACCACAGGTTCTCCTCTTTCCCCTGGATATCTCGTCTGAGCTCGAGGTGAAACGAGCCGTGACCAGTACGGCAGATATATTTGGCCGCCTCGACTACGTCGTCAACGCCGCCGGCATCGCCATGAAGCACCCAGGCGGCGCAGCATACTGCAAGACCGAAGACTGGAACCGAACCCTCGACATCAACCTCGGCGGAACATTCTTCCTCCTCAAGGCCGCCGCGGACATCATGCTCAAGCAAGAGCCCATCAAGTCGAGCATTGATGGGCGGCCGCTGCAGCGTGGATCCATTGTCAACTTCAGCTCCATCCAAGGTGTCGTCGGAATCACGCTATCGACGGCGTATGCCGCCAGCAAGCACGCCATCATTGGCCTGACGCGCTCTGCTTCAGAGGACTATGCACACCAAGGGCTGCGCATCAATGCCATTTGTCCCGGATACACAGAGACGCCTCTGACGACGAAGAATCCCGACGTGTTCAAGGCCATGCAGGAGCGGGTGGCCACGGCTGTGCCGATGCAGAGAATGGGACAGCCGAATGAGATTGCGGACGGGGTACTGTATCTGGCCGGAGGACGGAGTTCTTTTGTGACGGGCACGGCTCTGCTGGTTGATGGTGGTTACACGTGTAGGTAGCTGGCCTCGCTGCTGCTTTGGCCCAGATCCAGGGTTCTGGGCATTTCAAAGTCAAGGCAGAGGTCCAGGGCATGCGGGAGATTATGGACGCAACGGTGGATAGGTATAGTTTCCAGTAGAGTATTGAGAGTAACTTGAGTCCTTTCTCGTTAAAGACCTGCCAGGAGAGCCACCATTTGTACGGGTCAGTAGTCTCGTAGGATGGCATGACTCCAGTCGAAATGGCCTTGAGGGGTTGGATCGCTTAGTGCTGCCGTTTACAGGTAGGGGTGCTTCGTGTTGCCTCTTTTAGCATGGCTCGCAGTGGACATCCCCCTCTGAGCCAAGCGACCCGAGCATGGAGGGATTCTCCCGAAGGCCTTTCGGCATGAAGACACGGGATTGCAATAATCCTCATCAGTTGACGTACAAAGATCATTTGAGCCCACGGCGCAGTCAATAACAAAAAAGCACCAAGCTCGGGTCAAGTTCATCAGCCATACTCGTTCAACAGCTACCCCCTTCACAATGGCGCAAGTAACCTCGGGCCAGGGCTCGCTCATCTCCTTCCCCACCAAGCCCCGCGTCTTCATCCTGACAGACATCACCAACGAGCCCGACGACGCAGAGTCATTCTGCCGCTACCTCACCTACTCCAACCAGTTTCAGACAGAAGGCATCGTCGCCGTCACGAGCACCTGGCTCCGTACCCGCGTTGCCCCCGAGGCTTTGCACGAGATTGTCGATGCCTATGCCAAGGTCGTCGACAACCTCCAGGCCCATGCCAACCCGGACTCGCCTTATCCATCCCCCGACCATGTCAAGAGCTTGATCAAGCCTGGCCCTCCGGTGAGTTCAGCCATGTTGGCGAACAGTGATGGCAGAATGATGTGCTGACCCTCCCAGGTCTACGGCATGGTCGCTGTCGGTGACGATGTCTCACTTAGCGAAGGCGGCGAGCTCCTTCTCCAGAGACTGACCTCCGAGTCGTCGGACCCCCTCTGGGTCCTCGTCTGGGGCGGCGTCAATGTGCTCGCCCAGGTGCTGCACCACATCCGCAACAGGCCCGACGCCGCGAGTCTGCGGGCCAAGTTGAGAGTGTACACCATTTCCGACCAAGACAACTCGGGCGCCTGGATCCGACAGCAGTACCCAGACATTTTCTACATCTGCTCGGTTCACGGCTGGAACCAGTACGGGTCTGCGACATGGCTGGGNATTTCCGTCAACACCAACGACGGCGGCTGCGACCAGACAAAGGTCACCAAGGAATGGCTCAAGGAGAACGTCCAGGTTGGACCACTCGGCGCCGCCTATCCCACGCCCGCCTTTGCCATGGAGGGAGACACGCCGACGTTCCTGTACCTCATCCAGAATGGCCTCGGCGTGTCAGAAGAGCCCTCGTACGGGTCTTGGGGTGGACGATACCTCCCCGTCAACGTCAGCGAAGCCGGAACGCCAAACCGCGGCCACTTCGCCGATGCCTCCGACTCGGTCGTCGGCAAGAATGGGCAGACCTTCAGAAGCAACCAGGCGACCATCTGGCGCTGGAGAAATACCTTCCAAGACGATTTCGCTGCCCGGATCCAATGGACACTGACATCCGACTTTGCCAAGGTGAACCACCACCCAGTCGTCGCCATCAACGGCGTCTTCGGCCTGGCACCGGTGCACATCGATGCCGACGCGGGCTCAACCATCACCATCGACGCCTCCAAGACGTACGATCCTGATGGCGACGAGCTCACTTTCCGGTGGTTCCAATACAGCGAGCCCAGCGCCACACAGTCGTACATGGGCTATGAGGTCTCCGAGCTCAAGATCAACCCCCTCGACGGCGGGCGCCGGGCCGAGGTGACCATCGCGCCGCCGGAGAAGTCGTGCATTATCGTGAGAGAGCAGGCGCTGATCGAAAAGGGGCTGCTGCTGCATCTCATCCTTGAGGTGACGGACTCTGGCACCCCGGCATTGACGAGCTACCGGAGGATTATCATCCAGCCGATCAACCGTCAGTACAGTGGGCGGGGGGATGGAAAGGCATTGACGGATGAGCAGATTGCAAGCATGTTCACGCCGTAGAGGGTCGGTCGGTTGTAGACGAGAGCAGGGGCAGAAATGACCATGTCCTGATAACAAGCCCCAAGCCAAGCAAGCCCATTCAGCAGGTTTTGACACATTACGGGACATTTCGTCCGCAGGTACAGCTGTTTGATCGACCCAGCACCATGGCAATCATGAAAATCAAGCTATCGCCTACTAGCTTACAGGTGTCGATCAGGGACGTACGGATGAGATCATGTTGATGCAAGACGGCCCACAACCCGGGCACCCGCGCCAAGGGTTGCGGGATCCCGCTGTGGTGCGCCGGCGGACACCAGTCCAAGGGCTGGAGGCAAAGCTTCAGTTGTACTGGCAATTTACCAAGATACTCGGTGGAGTCGAAGAGGGTTGACGCAGGACGAAGCCTCGGAATGCTCCGGCCAGGTTTGACGCGCTGCCCTGGCGGAGAGACCTCCGAAAACTGGGTCCTTTCGGAGCGTCTGTCCCTCGAATGATCGGCGCAGAGGTTGAAGCTTCGAGCGAGAGCCGTTGCAAGTGACCTGGCCACGTTGGGCAAGGAGTAGAGGTGACGCGGCTGGATCAATCTGGTTGAAACCAAGACTGATCATCTGCTCCGAAGTGTGTGAGTATTGCCGTCGATGTGAGCGGCGGCATGCTTGCACCGCCAGTACAAAAGGGACCCGACACCTGCTCAGGCACCGGCGCTTGATGTGAATGCTTCAACTCCAAGACTTTAACAATATCTTCTCGAGATACCAAAAACACTTCAAGTCACAGAATAACTCACATCATGTCTCTTGCGGCGCCGTTGCGAAGCCTGCCACGGCAGACAGCTGGAGTCGCGGCGCGCTTTTCGACACTGCCGACACTTGGTGGGCGATGCGTCCAGGGCTTCCACACCTCTCCCCCACGGCCACAGTCGAAACCAAAGAACCCCGAGCCGCGCGAGAACCCGTCATACAAGGCAAAGCCTCCTTCAGGCGTCAACGTCGGCCGAAAACAATTCGCAGACTTTGATCTGAAAGGACGGGTGTTTGTGGTGACGGGTGCAGCACGCGGTCTGGGACTGACCCTCGCCGAAGCACTGGTCGAGGCAGGTGGCAAAGGTACGCACCAAACAGCCCCTAGCAAGTGACTCAAGACTGACATGACGCGCACCTCCAGTGTACTGTCTCGACATCTTTCCCGAACCCGATGAAGGCTTCGCCGAGGCCCAGCAGCGCATCGTCCCCGAATGGGGCGGCTCGCTCGAGTACCGCCAGCAAGACGTCACAGACCCTGACAGCCTCAACGCGCAATTCGACTCGATCGCGAGCGCGCACCAGCAACTGGACGGGGTCATCAGCTGCGCGGGGATTCAGCAGATCACGCCAGCGCTCGACTACACGCTCGAAGACATGACACGCATGATGAAGGTCAACTACTCCGGCACCTTCCTGACAGCACAGGCGGCGGCGCGGCAAATGTTCCGGTACAAATGCGCGGGCAGCGTGGTGCTCATCGCGAGCGTGTCGGGATCCGTGGCCAACCGCGGACTGCTCTCGCCGGCGTACAACTCGTCCAAGGCGGCTGTGGTGCAGCTTGCGCGCAGCCTGGCGATGGAATGGAGTCCAACCAGCAAGGAAGACGGGACGGGCGGCATCCGTGTCAACTGTATCAGTCCAGGGAATATCCTGACGCCCATGGTGCGGAAGAACTTTGAGGAGGTGCCAGGGCTGCGCGAGGAGTGGGAGTCGGCGAATATGCTCGGTCGACTTGCGGAGACGCATGAGTTCAAGGGAGCTGCGCTGTTTCTGCTGAGTAGCGCAAGCTCCTTCATGACGGGCAGCAACCTGATCATGGACGGCGGGCTGCGAGCGTGGTAGACGGTGTTGGAGCACTGGCCTGCTGTCGGAGTATTCAGCTAGGCGCCCTGTGTGTTCACCATAGAACCGGTCTCAATGTAGTATTTTCCATCATCCTGCGCACACGGTGTATCTCGTCTCGTCTCGTCTCGTCTTGTCGTAGCGGACGGTAGGTCGGGTAAGGCTCGGTTCAGCGGGAGGTATGCGAGGTCGGGAAGGCTTCAGGAGCTTCGTTCCACAAAGGTCGTGTGCGGGCAGGAAGGCGTCCGGGTGAGGCGTCGCAACATTGAGAAAGTTGTGGTAACGAATGTGTAGTCTTTGGGGATTGATCGACGTTGCGGGACGAGAGACGGTTGCCGTCGTGCCTTGGAGCCGACCAATCTGTCTGGGGAGAAGCCGTTCAGGGAGACGCTCTCACGGATGCACCAAAACTTGACCAGGAGGCAAGCCACGGTCGGACGCGCCGGGCAGTGACCGCCGCCACCAGAGCCGAGCCACGCTAGACGAGACCCCCACTTCACAGTGTTCACGCTGCCAACTGGGTGGGGGTATTTCCGCCAATGGGATGACCGAATTGGCGGGGAAGGGGCAACTGCGGCTATTGCATTCGCCGCCCATTGCCGACCGAGGACACTGACAATAGCCGGTCAAGCCCCAGGAAGCAGCACGAAGAAGGAGCATGGACAGCGGGAGTCGCAATGCATCCAAAGGAGCTGTGCTGAATCGATGCCATATGCAAATAAGACATCTTGTGTAAGCAGATTGGAACAATTGTTTTCATATTCCGGATACCTCTTGCGACTCGAGCTCAATATTTGACTCGGCCCTCGGCCATTAAGGTCGAGCTTAATCAGTTGCCGTCGCCCCTGAAACTGGCAAATCCGCCCGGGGAGGGCGTGCTCACCCCGCCAACCCCCACCTCCAGACAGCGCAAAGAGGGAGCTCCTCCCGGACCGGCCGCCCCTCCAGCGGCTTTTGGCGGCGAACTGCCCCTCCTCCTCCCACGACGGTGCCTTTCCCCCGCTGTTGCCCCTCCTCACTGCGAATTACGTGACGGCCTCCCCGCCACCACGCCGACGACTCGTCCCCCATTTAAATCCTCCGGTGTCGCTGTACATTCGCCCGAGGCGCGCTCTGGACGATGTTCTCTTGTTCTCGTCATCTTTCTCTCCTCCACTCTCAAAATCTTTTCCTTCGCCATATCCTTCCTCTCTACAGTCGACCGCCGACCCTTCGAGTCTCCCACCGAGTAAACCATCACCGACTGAATCACCACCTCACAACAGCCGACAACATGAAGCTCCTCTACCCCACCTCCCTCAAGCTCGACGTGCCCAGCCTCGAGGGTTTCTCCGTCGACGTCGTCCCCTACGATGTCACCAAGCCCATCCCTGAGGAGCACGTCGACGCCGAGGTCCTCGTCACCTGGACAAACACCGCTGCCAACCTGAAGGACGCCGCCGGCCGTCTCAAGGACCTCAAGTGGATTCAGTCCCTGGCCGCTGGCCCCAACGACGTCCTCAACGCCGGCTTCGACACCTCCCGCATCGCCGTCACCACCGGCTCCGGCCTCCACGACCACACCGTCGCCGAGCACGCCCTTGGCCTCCTCCTCGTCGCCGCCCGCCGCTTCCACGAGATGCGCGACTCCCAGCTCCAGTCCAAGTGGCCCGGCCACCTCGGCGGTCCCCAGCCCGACCGCCCCGCCGGCGCCTTCACCACCCTCCGTGACGCCAAGGTCACCATCTGGGGCTTCGGCAATATCGCAAAGGCCCTGACCCCCCACCTTGTCGGCCTCGGCGCCACCGTCCGCGGCATCGCCCGCGCCCAGGGCGTCCGCAACGGCATCGAGGTCTACGGCGAGGACAAGCTCGCCGAGATCCTCGCCGACACCGACGCCCTCGTCATGATCCTCCCTGGCTCCGACTCCACCAAGCACGCCCTCAACGCCGAGCGCCTCAAGCTGCTGCCTAAGCACGCCTGGATTGTTAACGTCGGCCGCGGCACCTCGGTCGACGAGGAGGCCCTCTTCCAGGCCCTCACCGCCGGCGAGATTGGCGGCGCCGCCCTCGACGTCTTTGACGTTGAGCCCCTCCCTACCGAGAGCAAGCTGTGGAAGGCTCCCAACACCTTTGTCTCCCCTCATGCCGCCGGCGGCAGGCCCCAGGGCGCCGAGGCCCTCATCACCGACAACCTGCGGAGGTTCAGGGCCGGCCAGCCTCTGCGGAACTCCATCTCTTCCGACCCCACGCCGGCGGGGAAGCTGTGAGGGGTGTTGCGTGTTGAAGGATATGGAGGATCATGTAATCAAGAGTTATGACCAATACAAACGAGTTAAACATTGAACACAGGCATGAGTGCAAGCCATCCACCACTTGCTCCTGCTGAGCACATCAAGCCTCCTGCCTAGGTAGTACACGTTGACCTTGACCTCACAGCCGATACATTCAGTTCTAGTCGCCCTGGAACACCATTTGGCAAGCGTTCCTTGTCTAGGGCTTAGGCTGACCTGGACCAACACTTCGACTTGCTGAAGAACGTTTTCCAGGAGCTTTGCGATACTGTCCTTGGTCGGCTACAACCTGTGCGGACATTACCTCCTCCCGCCCCCGTCTTATCGACCAGGCCATCGGCACCCGCAGTCAACGGCACCACCAGCAACGGCACCACCAGCAACGACGCCACAGCCGGCGACATCGGGCGCGTCCGACGGGGCTCACCGCGACCACCTCCAGGCACCCAAGGATCCCGCTTCAAACAAGCAGCTCCAGAGCTGCCTTCGAATGTGACGGCGAGTCTTTTCCAGCATACCAAGCCACCATCCAACACCCTCCTCTCGGCAAGATCGCCAACATGATCTACGGAAGCGACGGGAAGGAGAAGGAGAAGGAGAAGCAGAGGTGCAACTGCCATGTAAGGATAACGATCATCTCTGAGCACTTCAGGCGAAATTGAAGTTGGACCGAGCACGTCGCCGAGATTGCAAAGGATGTGCTTCGCAGGTAAAGTCGTTCTGTTGATTGTGGCTCCTGCCTCGTTCATCAGCGCAAAGTTGTAAATCTCGCTCCTGCCTTGTTCTTTACTGGCAGTACCTTCACGAATTACGCGCCTTCCACGATCTAAGTTCACACTTGTTTTGTACAAAAGTTTCAAGTTGCCTTCCTGCCTAGCGCCAGCAAACAATGGAGGGCCATCCATTGTCAATCGACTCAATAGTAAAATGGGAAGTTGCGCCCTTTGATCTGAGGTGGCTTCCACTCCTCAAACTTGACCTCTTCCACCTCACACTCTCAAGACACGCGACTTCTTTTCCACAACGCGAACTCTCGCAACTACAGAATCCTCAGTATCTTCCATCTCCCTCTTCATTCTCCCTCCATCTTTCTCCTCAACCAACCTCACCAACGACGTGAAACTACAATCACCTCGATTACTACATCTCTCACCAATATCAAGAACTACCACTGCAAGTATCTTCCTACCCTGCCTCTCGTCCAGTACTCTGTTAATCTCATCACCAGACGCCATGCCATGTCTCCCACCAACGACATCACCTTCTCCATCCATGCCCATATCGGCGATCTGCCCCTCATCGGCGACTCATACTCTCCCGCCTACGGCATGATCCCCGAGACGACTATCTTCGAACCAACCGGCCCTGCCTGCCGCAGCCCTTCGCTTACCTTCGCAACCTGCGGCGACGACCAAGCTGCCCCCGTCAAGTCTCAGCACCCGGTTCCCGTCGAGCTTCAGCAGCCGGCTCCGGTGATGGAGAGCCCCCCTCAAGAAGAGCAAGTCCTCAACGCATGCACCAAGACCATGAATTCCTACCTCAATGGTCGGGACTACAGTGCCCTCGGAAAGCATCGACATGCGCGCACCTCTGCCTCTGTCGGCTACTTTCCCTGCTGGTCGTCCAGGGGCATTTCCCCCAATACTGCCCGCCAGGGCCCAAAGATGCTCAGCAAGAGGGAGGTGAGGTACAAGGACAGGGCCAAGAACCACCACCTCGCCAAGGTCAAGGCAGAGGGCTCTGACGACACCTTGGAGGACATTGTCATCCGCTCATGGGGCAAGATCAAGAACACGTACTCCCTTGACTCCGAGTCTGGCCGTCACATCCTGGTCCTCGCCTCCTGGATCGAAGTCCGCCTCTTGCAGCTCAACCTCTGCGACCTGACGGAACAATGGAGGAGCTCCGAGACTGGCCCCTACACCCTCGGCCCTGAGCCTTCTCCTCTCAGCGTGGCTTACCTCTTTGAGCAAGCCATGATGTCTTCATCAGCAGACTTCATGCAGGGCGCCATTTTCTCAATGCGCAATATCGCCATCAAGCACTTCAAAAAGGTGGCCTCGTCTCTCGAGCTCGACAGCGATTCCGACTCGACCTCCTCCGCCATTTGAGGGCCTTACCCGGGGATGGGCAAAGCTTTTGGGTATGGCTTGGACAAGAGGGTACGATTTTGAGCAGGACGTCGCTCTCCTATCGACACAGCCTGGTGTGCAGGACGCAACGGAGCGGAGCGCCCTGGTCGATCCGACCAGCATGAGCCGCAATTGAGGACGAACGCGCGGAGAGTGTATTGAGAGGGTTTTGGGCAGGATTGAGGGGCGACGGACATCGACAACAGACTTGGTCGACATGCGGCGCGGCTGTATCAATTGTGAGGGCGGAGCATACAGTACATCAAGAGTGGCGCGAAGGAGGCGTCGAGGACCGGTATTTGGCTCCAGTGGGCCGCATAACAGAGCTGAATTACATTCGGGACGTGCTTTCAAATCGCTTTCTTGGTGCTGCTGCTCCAAGTGTGGTCCGTCCACGAGACAAGACCTTGGAAAAAGCAAAAGTTCCACGTCACAGCCAAGAATGCCGGTGCGCCCTGACATCGTGATAGGATGTCAGGCGGCGCCGTGCACGTTGGTGTGCCAATCGGGGAGGCTCATTTCAGGGCTGAGCTCAAAGTGTCTGGTCTCCGGAACTCCCTCCCTGGGCGCAAGCTAGGCATCCCGCCACGACAATGGATCTCGGGCGTACTTCGTTTAACGCCCCAAAGGAGTCGGGCGGTAAGGCAACAGTCGAGTGACACAGAAAAATTGAGCTGCCTGGTGGATGTCCGACCACATCACGGACCTGTTTGCTGCGCTGGAACTGGTCAACTGTGGCAGGCTCACACATCCTTTTCGCTTCCTCTTCCTTTCCCGGTACGAAGCAACGATCCTCGACTTCGGGGCATATTCGTCTTTGCACACTCTTTGGATGCCTCCGACTTCGCGCAACATCATGATCACCGAAAAGCCGAGATGGGCGCGTGGCTTGCCCACTTGGGACCCGTTGTTGAGAGGCCATCCGAGGAGATTCTACAGCCTCTTTCTTCGCTTTGTGTTCGGTGCCTTCATCATCATCTGCATCACTTTCACAATTACTTCTACGACAACAACACACCATGCGCCCTACATCCCGCCAAACAACGACTATCAGATCAAGGGAGTATCGATCTCCAAGGGAGCGGAGAAACACGAGACACTGTCCCCGTTCCCCCAGGCGCCCATGGTCCTCCCCGAGGGGTCCAGCAACGACACCGTCCGTCAGCCCTGGCTGGCAGCTATCATCAGCTCTGCGTTCGATGCCGAACGACGGATGCTCATCCGCACAACGTGGATACACACATTCAAAGATGTCCCATTCGATGCACGCTTTGTTGTGTCCAATCCCGGCAACCCCCAATGGGTCGAGGTTCTGCAGGCAGAAAATCGGACCTTTGGCGACCTGATTGTTCTCGACCACCTGCAGGAAGACGAGTTCACGGCCAACACCGTCAAGACCATGGAGTTATTCAAGTACCTCATCAACCATGGCTTCCAATACGAGTTCGTTACCAAGCTCGATACAGACCTCTTCCTCAACGCGCGGCGCTTCTGGGACATATATCTCAGACCACGACTGTCATCCGAAAACAAGGCATTCGTCACACGTACCGGCATCGGAGAGCTCTACTATCACAACGATCTCGCCTTCCTCCACGGCCCCATGTACACGTATACCTGGGATATAATCGAAGAGCTCGTTGAGCTACAGAACCACTACCAGGCTGTTGCCTGCGAGGATGTCATTGCCCCCATTCTACTTCTCAAGGCGCATCGGGAGGTTAAACTCATCAACTTTCTCGGCTCCGAAAAGTTCGATTACTACGAGCCCGACTCGCGCGGCGACGGTACACCCTGGGCTCGCCAGGGCACACATCCAAACGCCACCGCGCATGCTCTGTATGGTGTCGACCCCATCGCCGTCCACAATCTCAAAAAGAAAGACGAGTACCTCAAGATATCTGGCGCCTTCGATGAGGATGGTATCAAGCCGATGCCACTGGGCCACGACTTGCGGTGGAGGTCCCTCAAGATGCTGTGGATTGACCTGTGGCACGCGCTCGGCGGAACAACGTACTTGACACCGCGGGATAAGAGAATCCCCGACTATTTTTATACGCAAAGTAGTGACGGCGACTGGATTGTGGACGGAATTTGGAACGTGGGCAAGACGAAAGAGGGACATCAGGAGCGCAATCCATAATATACCTTAATCGATGGGAGAGGATGGAGTTACGCCACACAGAAAGAAAGACAACAACACTTCGAACCCGATGTACAATTTGCCGGCCGTCTTCCGCGTCGATGACCCTGTCGGGCTTGTTTCCCAGAGCCCACCTCCTCAACCCTGAATGTGTGACCAATGCCACGTGCTTGGCCTCTCACACCTTTGTGTTGTTCTGCTCAGCGTCATTGACATGAACCGCAACGCCGTCCTCCTTGATCTTCTCTGTAATGTCGCCCTCTTCCGGGACAGCCGCATCACCTTTCTCAAAGATGCGCGCAATCTCCTCGAGACTGTGACCCCGTGTCTCGGGGAAGACAAAGTAGATGATGACGGCTCCGCTGACGAGGATGACCAGGAACACCAGGTAGTACTTCCACTGGATGGCGTCGAAGGCGATGGGGTTGACGAAGATGTTGACGAAGACGGCGATGGCAGCAGTGATCCACAGGACGGACAGACCGTAAGACCTGAGGCTGTAGGGCCAGATCTCGACGGGGTATGATACCATCAGAGGCGTGAAGGCCAAGGAAAAGGAGCCGTACATGATGAAGAGAAAAGGAACAACGGCGGTGCCCACGGCCGCGGATCCGGTCTTCGCAAAGGTAGCAGACAGTGCTGTGATGAGAACATAGCAGATCATCATGCCCGAGGCTGCCGTCAAGAACAGGAACCGGCGGCCGACGCGGTCGACGTTGAAGGCGCCGATAAGAGAGCAAATGAGGTTGAAGATTTGGAGGAATCCGTTGATGAGGGTCTGTTGCGTGACGGTCGTGATGCCAATCGTGGAGAGAACAGGAGGGAGGTAGTAACCGGCGACGTTCTGGCCGGCCCACTGACTGAAGATGCCGAGGAAGACTGTGATGAACGTCCGCTTGCGGTTGGCAGCAGTAGCGACCAGGTCACGGAACGAGCCATGCTTTGCAAACTCGCGTTCCATCCTGATGGTCTCGGTCATCTCGGCCAGCTCAAAGGCCGGCAGTGGGGATGATTCATCACCCTCGGCGTGGTACTTGACCAGGAAATCACGAGCCTCGTTGTATCTCTCCTTTGAGCACAAGAATCGAGGAGACTCGGGAATCATCAGGAGGCCAGGGAGTGTCAGGACTGGAAGAAGGATCTGAAGAAGGGAGGGGATTCTCCAGGACCACGAGTTCTCGTAGTTTCGGGTGCCGAACGTGGCCCAGGCGGCAAGGAAGGAGCCTGTTAGGGAACAACCGTTAGACTTATCAAAGGAGAAAAGGGGTATGACGGGACACTTACCGACATACCAGCCGCAAAGATACAGACTGGTCAGCACGCCACGGTGCGTAGGGTAGGCCGTCTCGGTCATCAGCAGTGGGACGCAGCCACCGAAGAAAGCAGCGGATATTCCGACGAGAATGCGGGCAACGACGAAAGTGTTTGTGTTCGTGGCTCCTGTCTGCAGACCGGTGCCGGCAACGAGGAAGATGTAACCCGCCAGAATGGTCGGCTTGCGACCATACTTGTTGGCTGACCAGGCAACAAAAGGGTAGAAGACCATGGATCCAAGATTCTGGGCGCCGCTGATGAAGCCCAGCCACGCTCCCTTGGGGTTGCCGACAAAGGACATCCAACCCGGCAGAGCGAGGAGTCCGTTCATCATAGAGCCTTCGTAGCCATTGCCGGACGAGAGGAGGAAGAGGCTGCCAAGACAGAAGTTGAGGAAGATGAGGTTGCGTTTCTTGTACCAGGGCTTGTCGTTCTGGGGCAGGACTGCTGCGAGCTCTACGCCGACGGACCTGGTCTTGTTGACGGTCATTGTTGAAGGGATGTCAAGTAGAGGCAGAAGATGTCAAGGTGATGTGAGGCTTGGAGAGGACGAGGGTAATCTTGAGGCTGGGATGCCTCGTCGTTTTATGGCCGGTAGCGAGGGTGGTATCGCTGCGTAGAAGTCAATGTGTAGCCAGGGAGGGGGTCGCTGTCCTGTCCTGGGTCTTGGAGGTTGAGACAGGCCTGTTCGTTATGGGCAGACACTTGCGCGATCTCGTCACGAGCTACGAGTCCCAGCCCTGGTCGAGAACCGTGACCCCAGTACCCCATGGGGGATGGGACATGGCGCGTTAGCGGAGACCGTGCAGGGAGTCGGCTGGATCTCGCGGTAGTGGATGGCCTCGGCGAATAAGGATGACCCTCGTCTAGACGATCGAGGGGAAGTTTGGAGCAACTTGGGCCCGAAAGTCTGGAAGCTACCCGAAACGAGTAATACCGAAACTCCCCGGCTGCTCCCTACCCCAGGATTTGTTCTTTCAATCACATTTGCCGAAGCTTGGCGGCATGAACCGACTCGAAACTCGGCGATGGCGTCGGTTTCGGGGTTAAACCAGAGGCCGAAGGCAGGTGAGCTGCAACGCCATCACCCGTCTATTTCTCCGATGGAGGGTTCATTTCTCCAGCTGAATGCTTCGTCCGAAACTCCCCGGCGTGATGGGCACCCCAAGTAGGGGAGACCCCTCCAGCTGTGGATTTCTGTGAATATGGGCGACCTCTTTGCGGGGGCACGTTGAAGATGGAGAATGCTCGGGGAGACACTCCGTCAGCCATGCGTGTCACGTCAACAGTTAGAAGCATTGATTTGTCAGGAGAGAGCCTGCCCGTCGTCCATCGCGATGGAGTACATAACTGAAGGCGAAGTCCTGCTCGACTGTGGTGGCTGCTGAACCATCATCGTCTTCAACTTCAACAACCCCCTTTCTCCACATACCTCACGCCAGACATCTCAGCTTCCCCCGCCCACAACCCCCCACCGTCACAATGGCCCCCCTCGGTACTCCCCTGTCAGAGGTGAGACTCTCCAACGGACATGCCTGACACCTGGCTAACACAAAACGCAGTTCGCCGCCATCGTCGAGCAAGAAAAGTCCCTTGCCCTGCCGCACTTCACCTCCGAGGATGCCTTTGAGATTGGCGTGCTGATTCGCAACCGGCTGCGGGAGGTCACGGAGCAAGCGGCGGTCATCAACATCACCCTCGCCAACAACAAGCAGCTGCTCTTCCACGCTGCCTCGCGGCCCGGCACCGTGCCCGAGAACGACAACTGGGTGGCCCGCAAGAGGAACTTTGTGCTGCGCTTCGGATGGAGCACCTGGGCAGGCCACAACCTCTTTGGCAAGGGCGACGAGGTTGCCTTCAAGGCGAGGTTCCAGCTGGGTGAGACGGCCGGTGATTACGCCATTCACGGTGGTGGATTCCCCATTCGCGTCAAGGGCGTCGAGGGCCCCATTGCGGCGATTGTCGTGAGTGGCCTGGCGCAGGAGGAGGATCACCAGGTCATTGTTGAGAGTCTCCAGGAGTTCCTGAGCAAGCAGACATAGACGGCGGGTGCTTTCTAGATGTCGATGCATAATAGACCAGCAAAGTGCCAGTACTTACATCATCGCTCGTGACGGCGCTTCAAGTTACTACTCTCGTCGGTGTGGAGGTCAGCACCGAAGCTCGTTTTCAGGGGCCACTCTAGCTGGATTCCTCCAGTCCCAAACAAGAATCCATGACTCGCATCGGGTTGGGGAAATGGAGACCGGGCCGCTGTGACCCCTGACTCGACGCCCTAACCCTATCATCAGAGCGCAGACGTCTTCTGCCCCCGCACAGCAAGTTTAAGACTCCGAAACTCCCCGCGCGCATCTCACCTCTCACTTCCCAGTCACAGTCCACTTCCACTCACCTCAGTCCACCTCCCTGCCTGCCACGCGATCACCACAATGCCATCCGGAAACGAGGAACCCGCATCTCGGCCGAGGTCGTCCATGAACTCCGATCAGCGTCATGCCCAGAAGACGAGGTTCCGCACCATGGCCTTTCCCCGCAAGCGGGCCGTCACAGCGTGCGAGGCCTGCCGGGCCCGAAAAACCAAGTGTGACAACGTGCGTCCGCAGTGCTCAAAGTGCGTTGTCGGGGGTCTGGACTGTTCATATGATCCCCGCCTGGACCATTCGTCGTGAGGAAGTCTCGATTGAAGCGAAACTTGGAGCTCAAGCTGATCACATGGCCAGCTTCGACCCCGCAAGCTTGCTCATCCTGGAGAAGCTGAGTGAAGTCTCCCAGAAGATCGACAACATCCAAGCGTCCCCCGTCTCCCGCCCCCTGTCGGCTCAGCAACCACCCCCGGTGGTGACGCCCGGCACCGCAAGCGCCCACACCCCCCCTTCCGCCCGGCTCGAGATTGTCGACACCGATGATTGTCTCGAGGTTCTGGCCCCTTTCGCGTCACTGGACTACATCTTGACCTGGCCGATATTTGCCGGGCGATGGCCTGCTGATCTTTTCTCAAGGGAGGTGTACAGTCGGAGTTTTGGCTCTGGCCAGTCTTTGACCGACGACCCCCCCGGACCTCCCCGCGGTCATCAGCGGCAGGGCATCAGCGAAGAGGATGTTCCCGATCTCATTGATCGCTATCTTCACTTTGTGTACCCAAAGAACCCCATTTTCTACACTCGAGAGATCCGAGAACAGGCCAGGAGGATTGCAGAAGACGGCTTCGACTGGGATGCGCCCTCTTGTCTGATTGTGAGTCCATGAACTGCCAGCCTTCATGCTTATGCCTATCTCATCAACTTGCAGCTTGTCGCCTGCGCACTAGGTGCGATCTCATGCCGGTTCGATCCCACCCACGAGGCTGGCCAACTGGCTGGCCGAAACTCAGTTGACGAGACGGCCACCCGCCGCCAAATGGCCGAGGCATACTTTATGGCAGCCCGCAAGAGGATGGGTATGCTGGAGCCCAGCCTGATTGCAAGTCAGTGTCACATGCTCTCTGGCATCTACCTTATGTATACTTTCCGCCAAATCCAGGGATGGGCCGCTTTCAACCAAGCAGGCTCCACGCTTTCCATGTATCTCAAGGGCCGAGCGGCTCTCGAGGGCCATGCCAGCGACAACCACGGACTACCGGAATCGGCAGACAAGCGTCTCGAGCAGCGAATTTATTGGACGGTTCTCAAGTCCGAGTGTGAAATGAGGACGGAACTCGATGTTGCTCAGTCAGATCTATGCAAGATTGGGTACCCCTATCCCTTTCCATCGCCACCGAGCCCCCAGAGCCCATCACAGACGCCTCAGGTCCCTATCCACACACCAACACCCCCATACACCACCGGAGCGTCGTCGCAGACCTTTGCATCTACCCCTTCACAGTCATACCAAGGCATAGAAGAACAGTCGTGGTTCTACTATCTCAGTGAGATCGCCCTGCGTCGGATCGAGAACCGCGTCCTCAACACATTTTACAAGGAGGACCACCACTCCTGGACGAGAACCAACGTGGAAGACATGATCTCTGCTGCGATGACCATTGAAGACCAGATAGACTTGTGGTACTGTACTCATCTACCCTGTCCCAACTTGTAACGACACTGACCAACCTGGGTTTCAGGCAATCCTCGGTACCAGAACCGATCCGATATGACAACCTCTCCTCTAACCAAGAATACGACGAGCTGCGACTCGTCACAGAGGGCCGGGAGCGCGGAATCAAGGACCTCCTCTACCGCCCATTTCTGTACTACGCAGTCCACTCGACCCAAAACCTGAGCGACGCCACGAGAAAAGCCGTGGAACGATTCCTCCACAAGGGTCTCGCGTCCTGTCTGTGGTTCCACAGCGGCATCGCCATGACCCACCGCCACCACGGTACCTGGTATGGTCTCAGAGGGTGCACCACCAGTGGACTGATGATGGTCGCGGCACAAATGAAAGGCTTCATCTCTTGGACTGAACCACTAGGCGATGGAGACGCGCCGCAGGCCACAAAGTACTGCTTGGCCATGCACAACGCCCTCGAGAAGCTTCGGTACTGGGAGGCAGAGAGTCCAGATATTGTCCGAGCGCGCGAGCTCATGGAGGAATTGGTCGCGGGCACCACATAAGCAGCATCAACACTCTATTCAATGCCGGGGGCTATCTATTCCCGATCTTGCGGGTAGACCAAGCCACCATCGCGCCTGATGTCGTCCATCAGCTTCATGATCCGAATCGACTCATCCACCGGGATAATTGCGTTCTCCTTCCTGCCGTTGGCAATGTCATCGGCAACGGCATCAGCCTCCCAGATGAAGCCCATGATTCCGTTGGGCCTCTCGACATTGAAGACCCGCGGAACCCTGGTCTCCTTCTCACCATAGCCGGGCGCCTCACCCTCCAGAACGCGGTAACCACCAGGGAAGCTCGCACCAAGGCCAAAAATGACAATGGTGCCCTTTGTGCCCTCGATGCGGGCAAAGTCCTGCTCTGCCCTGATGCGGAAGGTCGACGAGGTGATGGCCGTCTTGGAACCGCCGTTGGCAGCGGGGTAGTCGAGGATGACGACGTTTGCCTCATCAATGCCGTTGACAATGTCCAGCGAAGCCGTCACCTTCTTGGGCTCCGGGTGGTCCTTGCCAACCTTCCACTCGCCTAAGATGATGGAGGCGTACGTCAGAGTGTACACGCCAATGTCGAGCAGGGCGCCGGCGCCGAGGGCTGGGTCCTTGAGGCGGGATTCGGCCGGTAGGGTGTCGAGAGGCATCTTGTTGCCAAAGTCGATGACGAAGCGCTGGACCTCTCCGATCGACTTTTTGATGATGAGCTCCTCACGCAGGCCATCGAACAGGGGGCAGAACCGCGTCCACACGGCTGCAATCATCAATGTCAGCATCATGACCTCCACCTAAGTCCCGAAGCGCCTCTTCTCACCTTCCATAATGTAGACTCCCTTGGCCTTCGCCGCATCTGCCACCTCCTGGGCCTCCTTGGCGTTGATTGTGAACGGCTTCTCGCACAGGATGTGCTTTCCGGCGGCAATCGCGTCGAGGCAGTTGAGCTTGTGAAGGGAGTGCGGGGTGCCGATGTAGACAATGTCGACATTGGGGTCGTTGTACACGCCGTGGTAGTCGGCGTACACTTTGGGCTTGTGCTGGTCGGGCGTCTTCTCCCAGACTTTCTCGACGAAAGCGTTGCCCTTCTCAATTGAGGAGGATCCCAGGGCGGCAATGATGTGCTTGGGCTTGCCGGCATCGGACCTGGGCACCAGCAGGTCCGACGTGAACATTGTGCTAATCCAGCCGGTTCCCAGAACACCCCATCGCAGTTCGCGTGCGCTCGTCATGCTTGCTTGTTGTCGGGTGGTGGTAGATAAATTCGGGCGGGTTTGAAGGGGTGAAGGTAGGGGAGGGGCTGTTTTCGTGAAGACTGACAAGAGAACGCGCCCCAGTCGTGTCGGCAGCACACCCTGTCTAATATACTGCATCGCGGTCACTTTGACGCGCCCGAGGAGCATATGATTTCTAATGCAATGACCCCGCCAGCTGCGTCATTTTCAGCAAGGATTCTGGGACAACTCAGTTTGGCTGGCCAGGAGAGCAGCACTGCAAGCGATCTGGCGGATCTCGCGGGGAAGCTCGGGGTTTTGGCGAGTAAGAGTGCGCTAAGTCGAAACAAGGAGGTCCGGAACTCCCCGTCGTCGGTATGGATAAATGTACCCCGCCCCCTATTTCACCGGGCGAGTAGGTCGACCGACACAAGCTCCAGCTTCCGGGGGAGGGGGTTGCTCCAGTTTTGACCCCAAGAGCTGGAGAGCGACGTAGGTTGGTGTATGTTATACGCGACTTTCCCCGCCTGCTGCAATTAAGTGCGAGGGATGTGCAATGCGATCTTCTACTCGGCGCTTGTGCTTCCCCTTAGACGATGTGGAAGACTCTCTCCGACGGCCTGGTCTCCAGGAACTCCCCATACATGATTCCATCGACATAAGCATCCCCCTTGAACCGGAATTTTTCGCTTCCAGTCTCTGAGCTCAACCGTTGGAGAAAAATGGGGGAGCCTACTCCCCATAGCAAGGTAACGATATCGCCCGGCTGGATGACATCGCGACCAGCCCCGAACAAGCCCTTTTCGGTCTTGAACAGGGTTCTTCCTCTGTTATACGCTCCTGCTGTGTGCGGAAGATCTTTTGCGAGGAACTTGAGATGCCTATCCAAGTCCGATCTGATTTCAGACTCGTCTAAAAAGGGAGAGCGGTAAAGCCCTTGACGAAGATCATCGGCCACGCTCTTGGGCACGTCCTGAGATCTTGGGCAGATCGATCTCATGATATGTCGATGTATCCATGCTCTGCTGTCGTCTCCAGTTCTCTCTGTATTGTTAGGTACTAGGAGCGGAAGCTTTCTCAGCAGAGTTCGCCAAACATAATCGTCACCCAGGCCTATTTCTGGGCCCAAACGAACAAATTCGGCAACTTTTGAAAGCCATGCTGGAGCGTCCTCGATCTGTGATGCCGACCACTCATTGTCGCAAAGATACTTTGGTGGCAGCATCACCTCCGTTACCGTGTCCACGTAGCAGCCGTGTCGGGTGAGAATCGCCGGGTCTTGAGTAGTCTGTTGGCGAGCAGGCGCGTGTCGAGGTCCGTGTTGCCTCTCGGCCGTGGTATCATAGCTGCCGCCCGCATTCACAGCCCACCCTTCGCTGCCCGCCTTCCCACTGCCCATTTTTGGCCAATCTGGCACCCAAGACGGCAAGTCAAGAGGGTTGGGATTGTCCAACGACCTGGGGGAAACATTATCGAGGAGGAAGCGGCGATCCTTGTCTCTTTCAAATAGCGCCCGGGTAAGTGTCGTGAGAACTTGAGAAGTAGTCTGAGTGTAGTCGACCTGGAGCCCTAGTTGTTCCTTATCTGATATGATGCCCAAGAGACCAAAAACAATGTCTCGAGGGTCGGTGGCCGAATAGTGTGGTCTCTCTGGGCCAACGTCAAACCGCGCAATGAGCGAGGAAAGGCATATCGGGGATCCGTGGCGCTGATTTCTACGGACATTGAGAGCAGTGATGTGGCCGGAGTTGGCTGATATGCCTTGGAATATTCCGCCCATTGTCCCGAGTCGGAGCGAAAATTCGGAAGAAGCGCTCATCATCAATTGTCTCGAATAGAGAAAGGCTTCGAAAGCGACGATTGGAAGGACCTTGTTGCCACAGAAAAGCAAGGATTCGTTGTTCAGGGCCACCTCTTGGATGATCCACACTCGATGCCAGTAGTCCTTCAGGAGTAATGCCTGCAGTCCTTTTCCAATATTGTATCGTCTTTCGATGTCATCAGGCTTGTAGTTTCTGAGAGTTCTGCGCAGAGCATGGCACAGCCTCGTTGCCGCAATGACTTTTTCGTTTCGAATCTCATTAGAGGTGTCGACCTTGTTGATCTGGATGCAATGATTCCAGGCTGCCTCGGAGCTGAGCACCAGGTCCATTGCATTCGGCCCCAATACACCGGCGTCAAATGCCTGTGTTCCAAGTTCTGATATACAATCCATAGCCATGTCGATTTCGGACGACGACTTTCCAAGCCATGAGCATACCATGGACGCCTGGCGATAGACGTCGCCCATGAGGGCGACTTGTACTGTTTTCTCAGCATCATTGCTCTGGTCGATGCAAATGGAATCGACCCATATCCAGGACTGGCAGAGTTTTTCGTTGCGGCGGAGAACTGTGAGCGCGTCGTGGAGGTTGCGACCGATAGAAAATCGAAGTCCGTCCACCTCGGTGTCCACCGGATTCATCTTCGCATCTCCCCAGACATATGAAAGGGCAATATATGCCCCGCTCGATCGATCGAGGGTTTCATGCTTGATGTCGAGGCTGATGCCGGGGTGAGAGCTAGTGACCGCGCCATTCCGCGCTTTGGCCTGGCGGAAACGAATCAACCGGATGTGAGGGGGATCTCTGGCCAGAGGGCTGTGTCTGAACATCTGGACTGCTCAGGGACGACAGACCCGATACTGATGTGCTTGGACCGCTGCTTTCGATGAGCTTGCGTGATGTGTCTCGAGATGTCGACTGAAAGAGGGGTAACGTTCCCATTCCAGGCAAAAGCCAGCTTTCTGTGCCGCTTAGACGGGAATATGCGCTGTCATGCCAAGCACATGTAGGCAAAGATCCAATCAGGAGAATATACCACGCAGGTCAAGTGGCCGTGCATGGAACCCGAAGCTCCAACTAATACTCATCCTGCCGTGAGTTTCCAAATCTCACCACTGTTCAGGATGAAGGTCATCTTTTGGCACATGCAGCCCAAGCAGCCCGACAAGGAGTGTAATCTACAAGCACCCATGTTGGTGGCTTTCCCGTCCACCAAGCCATGGATCGTATCTCGAACGGCCCGAGCAAACGTGGCGCTGAAAGCACCCATTCTCTCCGATCGCCAACTGCCCAGCAACCAGCATCACCACGAAAAGCTACTGCTTCCCCTCTCAAAGTACCACCCCTTTTCCAAGTAAAAGTTCACGCACGTTGACGATCACCAGCAAGAACGGCTAAACTTGCTTGTCGTTCATCCAAACTACTGGGCTGGACCCCAAAGCTGACATGGAACCGCTCAAGGCTCCAAAATCCTTGGACCGTTCGGACGATGCACCAATGCAAGCCACTGAGTGGCCGGTCCTCAAGTAACCGACGGCGCTGGAACCGGCCCCTTTTTAGCCCTTCGCACAGATGCGATGGCGTGGCCGCGGACGCTAGGCTGTGTGGCTAACGTCCAGGGCTGGGCCTCGCCGTGACCATCACCTTGTCCCATCACTGGGTGACACCCTGAATTTGAGATGACTTGAGTTGCCCCGAGGCCCGTCGAATACCGATGGACCACCATTTCCCTAGTCATGATGGCGCAGCACGTATCCAGAAACCGTGCGCCTGCAGGCTTAGGGCGAAGAAAACGTGCAAGACTGGATGCCACAACACACAGACCTCCCCATTGTTGCGTCTGAGGCTCACTTCGTGGCCAAGATCTTCGACAGGGACGCCTCCAATGTGACGAAGGGGGGAGCCATGCTTGCATGCCCCCCCGTCAGGATTGACAGCTAGCAACGCCTGATGCCGCCAAGCATGACGATATGGGGCATGGCTCGGGCCTCCATGGTCCTTCTTCTTCCTCCCGCATCGTAGATCAACGGGCAGACGGGGCGTTCCTTTCCCGAATACTACATCATGCCCGGCTGCGGCCATCCAACTTTCGACACTCTTGGTCAACTGGCTCACGAGATACAACGTCGACGGAGACTGGGCGGCCATGCATCGCCCGGCATCAGTTCTGTTCTTGGTGCTGGCGCTGCTGGAGGTCACCAGCGCAGCACAGCAGGACATGTTCAAGTACATAAACCGAATACCCAAGTGCGCTGTGAGTCTGCGCTCCCGAATTTCTGTCGCAGTCTGCAATTGTTCGTTCTGACCAACCCCGTTCAGATAACATGCATCCTACAAGAGGTGCCCCGGTCCGCCTGCAAGACAGTCACCAACACGACATGTCTCTGCTCCGACGAGCCTCTGCGACAGGCGACCCAGCTTTGCGTTAGGAGCACATGCGAATCCACGCTGGATGCCCTAGGTGACCCTACCCGACCAGAAACACTCCCAGTAGCTTAGCTGACGATGTCTGTCAACAGAAGCAGCCAAAGTCGAAGCCGAAGCATGCGGTCGTCCTTACCGCGATCGGCGAAAAGCACTTTTCGCATCAATACCCGTCCAGGTCCTCACTTTTATCATCGTTTGCCTCCGCCTTGTGTCGTGCTGGAACATGTCGCACTCGTTTGAAGCTGACGACTGGATCATGCTGGCCTGTCTTGTATGCCTCCAAGCCTGACTCCGTTGCTCTCTGACACCGTCTGACCCTTCGCAGTTGTTGTACGTGCCTTTTTGCACAATCGGGTCCATAGGTTCGTCCATCAAACGGAGCTCAGCGCTCGGCGACATTTTTACTAACCCCCTAATGCAGTCGGCCAGCTGGCTTTTGGTCGAGACATCTGGACGGTCGATCCGGACGATTTGACAGCCGCTCTCAAGCTGTTCTACATCTCCCAGACACTCTACATCCTTTGCCTTTCATTGGCCAAGTTTGCAATCCTGGTCTTTTTCCTGCGTATCTTCCCCGACCAAACTTTCCGAAGGATCACCCATCTCGTCATCGCCGTCACGGCCCTTTCAACAGTTGTCATCCTCCTGGTCCAGCTATGCCAGTGCATTCCAGTCTCCTACAACTGGGAGGGTTGGAAGGGTCAATTTGGTCCGCATCGGTGCATCGATCTCAACGCCCTCGCATTTGCTGCAGCCGGCTTTAGTATCGTCCAGGATGTGGTCATCCTCATCCTTCCGCTGCCGCCACTTCTTCGCTTACAGGTATCCTGGCGCACAAAGGCGGGCATCGTGTTCATGTTCAGCCTGGGTATCTTCATCCTCATCACGTCTTGCATCCGGCTACAATTTATCATAACATTCGCCAAATCATTCAACCCAACATGGGAATACGTCGAAGCTGTGATCTGGTCCGGAACCGAGATTTCCGTGTCCATGATCGTGGTGAGTCTGCCGGCGATTCGTCTCCTTCTTTCCAAGGTGGTCCCAGGATTGTTCAGCACAATTGCCTCAAGAACTGGTTGGTCTTTCGGAAACAGCGACAGGGCGGAGAAAACACACCGCTCCCATCAACGCCACTCACATGTAGTTGATCTTCAAACGCCGAATACAGGCCTCGTGAGCCGCGAGGAAGAAGCGCGAGACGTGGAAAAGGAGGGCAGTGCCATCGCCCAGCGCAGTCCAACCCGCCGTTCAAAGGTCTCGAGAGTCAGCCTCTACGCCTTCAACTCGTGCAACAGGATGAGCACCAATGAAAGCGAAGAGGCTCTGGAGCTTGGCGATAGAATTCGGGGCGAGGTGCACACCGAAGTCAGGGTGGACAGCGGCGCAAGCTCTCCCCGCCACGAGTCTCGCCCTCATGGCGAGGAAGAGTTTGGGGACAGCAGTGGGAGAACGGATGGGGGAATCCGGGTACAGACAACCACGACGATAAACTCGACCTACAACACAGAGCCCTCAGGCTTGCGGTTGGGAAGACTCAATTTTGAGGAGGAGTTGGAAAGCCCATGAGGCGAAAGGCAGAGACGGCGTACTAGTAGCGTGCGGAGCACCAATTAACAGGACACCCAACATGGAAGCGAATAAAGGGCGTGCTGGCGGGGAACGTGGGCAAGGAACATGGGGTAGCTGACTCAATGTGGCAACTTCTACCACTCCTTGCTCACGGCAACGGTGTCGGCAGTGAAGAATTGGAGGATGAAAGGTAACACGGATCGGGATGTCCCAATGCGCTATTGCCATCCCGTTGAGATTATGCCGCCACCGGCATTCGGGATTCCCTCGCAGGCTATTGATTTTGAGCCGAATGTCCCTCCAAGTTGACCTTCTCACACTGACTTATCCCTTCCCGTAAAGGGCAATCGATGTTGACACTCCAATATAACCACTTCAAGCTTATTACACTTCCCTTCCATTATCACACAACCTCAGCTCTGCCCCGGCATAGAACACAATGTCCTCCATCGATAGAGGTGAAATACAAGCTCTGGGATATCCACGATTCCATCAGGAACTAGATCACATACTTCGACAGTGTTAGTTACTGTTTCTTTAGGGCAGGAAGAACCACTTACCGGGATGAAAAGATACGGAACACGGCGCTCGTACTCTTCCCATGCCTCGCCGTACCTCGCGCGGCACCGACGAATGTCTCGGTGGGCGCGGTGGGTCAACATGAAAAAGAAGAAGAGAGGATGCACCCATGGGAAAGGCGAGTTGAAACCGGTGACCAAAGACCAGGAGACGGCGAAGAACATATCACAGGTGTAGTGGATCTTGCGAGCCAAGCCGTCTGGATGTAGGGTCAGTCATCAAATGCCAACGATTCTATGAGGGAGGACTGGGTACACCACTTACACCACCCATCGCACAAGATATCGTCTCCCGTGTTTGTCTTGATGATCTTGGGATTCTTGACGAACTTCCAGGGCAGTTGCGGAAATGTCTTGCGGTCGACAGCGACGCCTCGGCCCTGGGCCCTGAACATGTTCTTCTGGCTGTTGCCGGTATCCCAGGCCCAGTAGACCAACAAGTGAGCAACATGGAGCACAGCCAGAGCGGTCCCGTTGAACTGATACTCCGAGGGATGGTGCAGGGCGAGATAGATGGCGCTGTGGCAGTAGGTGAAGGGAACGCCTGCCATGGTCCAGAAAGCAAGCATGAACCCCCATTTTTCGTAGTAGATATCCCTAGTATTATTAGATTAGCTAGGCATTCGCACAAGACCGATGGAAGCGACCTACCATGATGTAATGATGAGTTCCTCGCCCTTAGCGCATGCGTTGGCGTAAAAGAAGTGCGCAAGGAGAACGAATGCGAGCTCCTTGGAAACATAGCCGTAATTCTCATACTGAACCGCGGCGGCACCTAACGAGACGAGGAACATGATGAACCAAGGAATCCTCGCCTCAAGAAACATCTTGAAGTCCAGCCATCCGAACAGCCGAGGGTTCAGCTCTGCTCCCATGAAGTAGTCGTAGACGTGGTTGCCTGACATCCGATGTCCAGCGCCCCTCGCTAGCGCAGACAAGTACGCAAGAAGAGGGACAAGGAAACCGGAGATTATGGCGACAGACATGATGGGGCCAAACTCCTCGATCCAAATCGTCAGCCTGAAGAGTCCAGTGACGTGGAGGACCAGGGAGACGGCAATGGTGATGTACCATGACCACACCGCGGAGCAGTAGTATGTCAGCTGCTTTCCAAGATGAGGCAGGTATTTGCCCTTGCCGTAGACACCCGGTAGGTAGACGTAACCGAAGGCTTCCAGTATCATGAAAGACCAGTACGTCGCCCAGGCCTTGGTGTGGGGGTAGGCATGCTCGTAGGTTAGGCAGCAAAGGTGGTAGGCAAACTGGGGAAGGCTTTGTCCTTCGGCTGGAAGAGGCAGATGGCCGTCGTACACCTTGGCTCCAACCCACATGTAGTACATAAGCATAGGGAAGCCGATCATCATGGCAGAAGCCCCGATCGGGCCGCCAAAGTCGTACTCGCCGTCTTGGGCCCTGGAATCATGATCGAGCTCGGGGGCGGGGATCGAGGGTTTATCTTCGCCCCGACGCTGGCGTGTGCTGTCAAAGAGGGTGAGTTAATACTTGGGTATGTATGCATCGATTTGTAGAGGTCGGAATGGGGCTTGCTTACTTTGTCGTGTTTGGCGACATGGCTGGCTTGAATGCTCAGACTCTTGATGGTTGGCGAGTACAGTCGGCAGTCTTTCATTGAAGGATGCAACGACTCTTATACTGCTCATTTGGTGAACGTGCCCAATCCACCCAACACTGTTGGCGTGAACACAATCGCCAACTCACGGGAGAACAGGCCGCTACACGAGCTAGACGAGAGATGCATGTCGCTCTAGACGACGAGTGCCCCTAGAGCTAGACGAGACATGCATCAGCAGTTACGCGGCGGATGCATGCCAATCTCCGGGGTACCGATCGTGTGGCCGTCCCCTGTCTTGAGCCAAGAAGTGAAGTTGTCCGCCTGCGAAAAAACTGTGGCTAGACGGCTACACGATACATGCGTCAAGCTAGGCCATGATGTGTGGAGTTGGTACCAGGAGTATGGGCCATTTTCAGGGGCTAGCCGCCGGGCAAAGACCCATCATCTGCTGAACTGCGCATCCCGCAGATCCCGGAAACCCGTGATGCTCCTAATGTCGAATGTTGCATGTTTGTGCTGCAAGCAGGTCGCCGAGAGCGCATGGAGAGCCTCGTTGGAGATCCTCAAGCAAGAGCCGTGATAGGTACAGTATCGTAACTCGGGAACTGATGCTGAACTGGACCGACGTGTTCAAGTTGACGAGAAGAACGACTGACCTCACATGCGACAAGCATGCCCTGACATGCGACTATGCCGGGAGACAGAATGGACCAATGAGAAACGCTTCAGGGTGAAGATCGCTGACTAATCCCACATGCTACCCTTGTTTTGGGAACGGACAAACGAGGGGCAATCAAACACTCCCAGACATCCAGGATCAAGCTTCCAGCCACTATTGCTTCTCCCACCTACACCACCCTGACACCCTGTAAGACCTTTTTGAGCTTGCTAGAGACTTGCTACAGCGCCTTCGAAAACGACAAGACACATTGCTCCCGCCAATCGCAGACAGCTAGCCTGACACGACGACACATTTCTCCTTGACCGCCTCGCCAACACATCCTGCGAAATGGCGGACACCAAGATCTACAGGGCCAGCACCACTGCGCCCGTCAACATTGCCGTCGTCAAGTAGGCGACCCAGAGTCTAGGTGCTGGTTTCTACTCGAAATTCTCTGACACGCGCTCTTCTCAGGTACTGGGGCAAGCGCGATGCGAAGCTCAACCTCCCGACCAACAGCTCCCTCTCCGTAACGCTCTCCCAGGCGGACCTCCGAACCCTGACCACCGCGTCCTGCTCCGCCTCCTACCCTGAGGGCGACAGCCTCATCCTCAACGGCGAGTCTTCCGACATCTCCGGCGCCCGTACACAGGCCTGCTTCCGCCAGCT
Organism: Plectosphaerella sp. P0831; assembly: GCA_014635975.1. Classification (NCBI taxonomy): domain Eukaryota; kingdom Fungi; phylum Ascomycota; class Sordariomycetes; order Glomerellales; family Plectosphaerellaceae; genus Plectosphaerella; species Plectosphaerella sp. P0831. Next base: position 252,513 of record JACAFV010000020.1, on the reverse strand, counting down.
GCGCGCCCGCCGTGCCGCCCTCGAGGCCTCCGACTCGTCCCTCCCAAAGCTGTCGACGTATGCGCTCCGCCTCGTCTCCGAGAACAACTTCCCCACGGCCGCCGGCCTTGCCTCTTCCGCCGCCGGCTTCGCCGCCCTCGTGCGCGCTGTTGCCGATCTCTACGAGCTCCCCGACTCGCCGTCTGAGCTGTCGCTCGTTGCCAGGCAGGGCTCGGGCTCTGCCTGCCGTAGTCTGTTTGGCGGCTACGTCGCATGGCGCATGGGCTCCAACGTCGACGGCAGCGACTCCAAGGCCGACCAGGTCGCCGAGGCTTCGCACTGGCCCGATATGCGCGCGCTGATTCTTGTTGTCAGCGCTGCCAAGAAGGGCGTCTCGTCGTCTTCGGGCATGCAGCAGACCGTCGCCACGTCGGGCCTGTTCCAGCAGCGGATAGCCACCGTTGTGCCTGCCAACATGGACCTGATGGAGGAGTCGATCCGCGACCGCGACTTTGCCAAGTTTGCCGAGGTCACCATGCGTGACTCCAACTCGTTCCACTCGACGTGCGCCGATACCTACCCTCCCATCTTCTACATGAACGACGTGTCGAGGGCCGCCATCCGAGCCGTTGAGGCCATCAACGAGGCCGCCGGCAAGACCGTCGCCGCCTACACCTTTGACGCCGGCCCGAACGCCGTCATCTATTACCTGGCGGAGAACGAGGAGGCCGTCGTTGGTACCTTTGCGCCCCTGCTGAGCAGTGTCGGTGGTTTCAAGGAGAGCGCCCAGGGCCTCAAGTCGTCCGTCGCCCTGGACGAGACCATCGCTGGCATCATCAAGGGAGGCGTCAGCCGCGTCATCCAGACCAGCGTCGGCGAGGGCCCCGTCAAGTCGGACGAGTACCTGGTCGGTGAGGATGGCCAGCCTGCCAAGAGGTAGAGGGGAAGCATGAATTGCATAGAGCCCAGTCCATTTTCAAATCAGCAGAAAAACTGCTTCTTAAATCTTTCTTGCTTCAATGCAACAGGGAAGGAGCACAAAGTATGGGCGTAAACCAAACGGGGATGCTGGCACGTGATTGGCTGGGTGAATCACTGTCGCACCTGCCTGTCGTGTTTGAAGCTCAACCTCTACTGGCACCTGCCCGCTCAACGTCAATTGTCTTGTCGCCAAACATTGTCTGCTGGAGCAGGCAAGAGCGCCGGTCAATTCACTTCCAAGTAGCAAGGCTGAATCGTCCATTGATTTGTTCCATCAATTCTCGTCCAGCGATGCATCTCCTTCCATAAAACCTTGCCCTTTTCCATTCCTCCCTCACCTCTCACCAACCCTGCCCTCCGCAACCCCGCTACGGCAGATCAACGGCCTCACGCCTGATCCGAGATCCTCGATCCAACAATCGGAGCGCGCTTCTCCAGCGACCTTTCTCTCTCTTCTCATCAGTGTCATCACCTACCGTCATCCGCTCGATCCGATTTGGACATTGAGATTCGACAATAATCATGGATTCTCAGGCGCCGCGCCGAGGCTCCAGCGATGCCCCGGCTCCTACCTCGCCGGTCGCTGGCTCGCCGACGCCCGACACTTGCAAGCCCAAGTTGATCACGGATTACCATGGCTTTGAGCAGGATGTCATCATCGAGGAGCGCGACAAGTCGGACAAGCAGGTCATCAGTCGCTGGCTCCATCGCGCCGACAAATCCATCTTCGAGGTAAGTCCCCCCTACTCCAACGTCAAATGGAAGGGCCGTCTGACGATTCCAGCTTCCCATCGATGCCAGCTCTTCCCTCGGCTTCTCTATCCGAAACCTCCGCCAGATGGCCGTCGATGCATTCTTGCCGATCGGCTTTCCTCATTCTGTCTCCCCCGACTATCTCGAGTACCAAATGTACGACTCTCTCCAGGCCTTCTTCTCGACCATCACTTCTCTCCTGGCGAACCGTGCCATCCTCCAAGGTCTCGGAGTCGGCGATGCGTCCATCACAGCCACCTATGCTCTGCTTTTGACAATCCTCACGGATGCCATCTCCCGCGTTGCGACAATTGTGTTCGCCTACCGCTTCGGCCTCGCCATTGAGCCAGATGCCAAGCGATACCGGTATCTCGCCGATGTCTTCAACGACACTGCCTTCTTCCTCGACCTCGCGAGCCCATACCTGAACACATGGAGCAAGATCCTCGCCTTGACAGCCGCTGCTGCCCTCCGTGCCCTTTGCGGCGTCGCCGCCGGCGCAAGCAAGGCCGCTTTGTCAAGCCACTTCGCCCGCAGCAACAATCTCGCCGAGCTCAATGCCAAAGAAGCTAGTCAAGAAACGGCTGTCGGTCTTTGCGGTCTCTTCTTCGGGAGCATCCTCGTCAACTTTGTTGAGCGTCGCGAAACCGTCTTCTCTCTGATGATCTTCCTGGTGTTTGTCCACCTCTACATGAACTATCGCGGCGTCCGCTGCGTCCAGCTCAACACCCTGAACCAGCAACGCGCGACTCTCGTCATGCAGCACTACTTCGCTTCCGGTGGAGAGATTCCGAGCCCATCTCAAGTTGCCAAGCAGGAATCCATCGTCTTCTGGACGCCCAAGGTCATCTCCAAACACGGCAATGATGGCGCTTACCTGACAATGGCAAAGAGCTACGCTGATATGGCGAGCACCTGGAATGAGCGCCGCGGTTACATCATCTCCTGGAAGGGCAGGGCTGGAGAGATTGCACATGGCAAGATCTTTCTCACCAAGCTGGATCAGGGCATCGAGGCCCGCGCCGCCCTCAAAGCATGGTACGAAGGCGTTGCCACCGGTTGGGAGGGACGACAATTGGATTGGGATTCTGAGAAGCTGGCCGAGAGGGAGGAGTTCATCCGCCGCGCGGAGGAGGCTGGCTGGAACGTCGACGAAAACTGTCTCGAGACAGGGATTCCGTTCCGTGTGTCCGTTCGGTCGACGGTGAACAGCAGGGAAGACAAGAAGGAGCAATGAGCGGGGAAAGGACGCTATATGCGAGTATCACGCAAGTAATGATGCACCAACTAGCCAAGTTCTGTGAGAGTAGATGGTCAATTGTCAGGCCAAGGCCTGCATTGCAACGGGACCGAGGTGTGTCGGCGTCACACAACGCCGGTCGGCTGACTGCAGCTCCGAGAAATACGAGGGGCCACCATCCCCTGATATACCTGGGTCCCCACGCGGTGACCTTACTCCGGCATGTTTAATGTTTATTGCTTAGTTGACGGAAGATGGAGCACCGCTTGAGCTTGGCCGCCGTCAGAGTTTTGGGTAGTCGGCTCCACCAGCTGACGACGATTGTCTTGGTATCGGAGGATATCAGGGGCCTCCGAGACCAATGCCTGACATCTTGGCCACTTGGCCCTGGGCGACTGCCGCTTTAGAGGGGCCACAGGCGCCTGTGCCAAGTTGTGACCGCAGATCCTACCCCAGAGTGGTCCCGTCCCTGTTAATCAAGGACAACCGCCCATGTTCGTCCAGCCTGTTCAGGTGCCGGTCGTCCAGTGACCCCATCTGATGTGGGTTCCAGACCTCGGAAGCTACTCCTGTCAACATCTTCGACGCGCCTTACTCACGACCACATTGCTTTCTTTCCTTCTTCAATCCTGATGCTCGGATCGGATCGACTATTGTTTGTCCGGCGGCTCATGAACAGAAAGCATCGGTGAACTGGACATCGCCGAGCCATTGCGGTCATCCCACGACTCCGTCGGCATTCCTCAACCCCAGGGCAGCTGGCCTGCTAGACACGCCTCTACCTCGTACGACAAGTCTTGCGCCGCCATGGTCAAGGACCTCGAAAGGGCAGACATTGACGGATCTGCCGCGATCCAGAGCAGCGATGCCGGTCGCATTGGCAAGAAGCTCTTCATCTTTACGAAATCACGATTCTCGAGAATACTGCGCCTGCTGTTCAACATACTCCTTACCCTCACCTTGCTGGCCTTGGTTCTCAACTATGCACCAAGTCAGACGAGAGAGATACCAGGGACAGAGCGCCATGGACTCATTAGCTGGATTCCGTTTTTTGAACCGCCCGCTGGGCCGTTCAACGCCAGTGCCGCCGGCCCATCACGCATGGTAGTGTTTGGAACACCCGATGTGTGGACGCCAAGCTCAAGCAAGGGCCTGCCGAGGCCGGGATGGACGGAGGCGCTGTGCGCCGAGGTGAGTTTTCATCCGAATACTATTGGTGTCCATGGATATGTTAACATTGTGCCAGCTTCGATGCTCGTCCCATCAGTCAATGATCCCTCCCGCCGATCTGCCAACACAAGCTTTCGCATCGAAGTCGATTTACGCGGACGCATTGCGCAATGTGACGGAAAATGGCTCGACCAAAAGCTCAGGTCTCAACTATGACTTTGTAGCTGAGCAATATCCCGTCGGCGACGTCCCAGATCTTGCATCTCAAGTCGCAGAGTTCCTGGCACTGCCAAAACCAGTTCCATCGCCTCGAGAAACGACTTGGGTATTCACGTTTGGCACCTGGGATGCTTGGGCTCTTGCTGCTCTTCCACTACATCAAGGGAACATCACAATCCGAGCCATCGCCGCGTCTATTTTCGAGCAAATCGAAGTGCTTTACGAAGCATCAATGGACCTTACGTCGCCTGCCCACTCCGACTATTACATCTACACGAGCGAGGCGTCATCCATTCTGCGATCTTTCAGCAAGAACCCGGCGGCTCGACCAATAGAGTCCTTCCGCATTATCATCCCGAAGCTTTTCGACATCTCTTTGACGCCAGGATGGCATACCCTCCGGCCACAACCCCCATCGCCTCATAGCATATCCGAGCATCTCCAAACAGCTGCCACTCTTGCCAAAGTATGGGATCAGGAGATCGAAAGCCGGCTCACCGCCTGGACGAATCTTCCTGTTGCGTTAAAGACCCGCGAAGACCAGCCAATGCAGAACGGACGTCCATACTACGGTTTTTGGAACCCATCGACCAAGAAGCCGAGCCAAGGCGGCAGCAGACGTGATGTGCTCTATGCGCCATATCCCAGCCGGACTGGAGTGCAGCTCGACCTTGGCGATTTCGCGACAAAGGCCATCATCGAGAACCAGCTTCGAGCGTACAAGCTGCCGGATAGCGATGGCCGCGGAACCGTCGATGAGGCGGACGCATTGTACTTTGAGAATGTGGACGAGCCGTGCGTGTGGCACGAGAGGACTTCTCCTACGTCTCGGAGAACAGCGACCTGCGAGGATCCAGAAAGTCATTTGTTCTACGGGCCCTTCACGGTGGATGAGAAGGCTATTCGGGAAACGGCCAGGAGAGTAACGAAGAGGGTGGTAGACGTGCTATATCGGGGGTTGTAAGTGCAGCACAGAACATGACCAAGATTCGAGTCCATGCTGAAGTGGACCGCTGCGGAAATACTCCTGTCGATCCAGTCTCCATGTTGATGCAAGATATGACGAGTCGTGGGGCCTACATGTGAACTACATGTGAAATGCCAGGACCGACGTCGGACCCTCCCCGATCCACACCCCTATCCACTACCGTGCCCTCCGAGCCCACCATGCGGGTTAGCCCTCACCAACCCGTCGATTGAGCCGGAACCCTCAATAATCCCTGGTGGCCCAGCTGGTTAAGGCGTCCGACTGTTACCGTTCAACGAGCAACACATCGGGAGATCGACAGTTCGATCCTGTCTCGGGGAGCATCGACATATTTCATTTCATCCCCGGTGGCCCAGCTGGTTAAGGCGTCCGACTGTTATCACGTCTAACAACGTGGGAAACACATCGGGAGATCGACAGTTCGATCCTGTCTCGGGGAGTGGAGATGTTGATGTCTTTTGCCAAAATGGCAGCAAAGTATTTTTTTGTTTGGTATATTCTTCATCTTGGCTCGGCCAAGAAGAGATAAAGCGAGTGATAGCTAGGCAGAGTATCTCATGTCCACCCCAATTTGCTTGACAGGCGGACCTCCTTAACAGCGAACGATGTGGCAGCCAGGGCCGCTGCAGCAGGTCCTGGTTCCGCTGATGCAAGGACCACATTGCTGGCGGGCTTCGAGCTTGGCGTTCTCGGACTCGAGAGCGGGGGCGGCGGCAGCGAGGGCGGCGAAGAAGCCGAAGACGACGGTGGTGAACTTCATTTTCTGCTGCTGTCAGCAAATGTGGAGGTAAGTGGAAGGGAATGGCGTCTGAACATACGAAGATGGTCGTTACAGGGCAAGCTGAAGATATGAGTTGGGTGGTCGGCTGATTTGAGTTTGGGATGGGAGGAGATGGGAGCAGAAATTGAATTGAGATGAGGTGTTGTCTGCCCTTTTATACTTCATCAGACGGTATCTTTTTCTGTCTTCCTGTTTCGTTCCACGTCATCTTGTCATCAGTTGCACTTGCTTGGATGTTGTCTTCCGAGATGGTCACTCCTGTCGTGGGTCAATGGGCTCCCCAGGACTCAACCAACCGCCAATATCTCTGCCACATAGACATAGGCCGAGACAGAGGTTGCATACGATTCAAAGTGCTGTACATGGCGCCGAGATGGTTCCATCTCCACACTTTGAGGGGCTTTCGTCGCCCGGCGAGGCAACAACGCTGCAGAATGCGCGGGGAAATAGCAGGGGATGAGCGGGCCGTGACCGGACTCTCGTCTTACTTGAAATCTTTCTGCTTCAGGACATCTCGAGGCTGTTAAGTGTGCGTTGCCCAGAGAGTCTGACATTCACCCAGCGGCACAGCAATTACCCGTCTCTGGGCAAGGATGATCGTGACGTCTAGTTGCCGACATGGAATTTGCGGTTGATCTTTCACATAACGAGATAAGTTAGTTCAAGTGGATATCGGAGCTCGATAGATTGATGAAGTCGGTACCTGTTCTCTTCTTGCAACCCAACGGGCTTAGAGAAGCTCACTTGAGGTAAATGCTTTGCCAATTGACTTGCAGCTATAAACATTGTTCACTTGGACCTGACATCCATCTGATACCGGACCGTCTGGTGTGCCCTTTCGACCCTCCAGCCCTTCTCCAGGGTCTTGGGCCATTCTCAACATCCAGTCATATTCCATGGTTGGTGATCTTGATGATGTCGTTCCGCCACATCATATCATGCGCCAGAGCGGCACAGTCGAGACAGTAAATTGAACATTGCCCAATTCTGGATGACAAATACAGTTTTCCAAGCTTGCAGCGACGATCTTTCTGCGCAGTTGCTGCAGTTGGTTCTTCAACCTCACGTTTGTGGATCTAGGCGCATATCTTCAAGCTCGACACGCACCGCCCAATTCAGGTGTGGACTTGGAAGAAGCGGAACAACACGGTTAAATTGCAATTAAATTGAAGCCAGGCTTCACCTTATCCCTGATTAACCGATTGGACTGGCAATGTGAGGGTCGTGGGAGTACCAACATGCATGACCTGCACGAGGTTCTTCAACAACATCCCCTCCAGCTCGACACCTTCGCGCCTCACACGACCACTTTCGGCTGCTCAACCACCCGTATTTGCATTCCTGCTCCGACTATTCTTCGAAGCGTCCCTCCTAGTAGCCCCAAGAAGGTCAAAAAGACAATAAGGATTGATGACGTGGGCGCCATCCGGGGATTGAACCCGGGACCTCTCGCAAGCTGGGCTTCAGGGTGTTACCCTAAGCGAGAATCATACCACTAGACCAACGGCGCGCTGAACGATATTCCTGATTGTTACCAGGGGCCGGTCGATGGATTCCAGGCGAGAAATGTGTCAATAAGTACCTAGGGTTTTGTTGGGTGGCTGTGTGGGGTTTGCGGCGAGAGTGCCCTGAGCCCGGCGGGGCGGTCGAACGTTGATGGAGCTCGGCTGGGGACATTCAATGCAGGGATTTCTTCATCGAGGCCCAGACCAAGAGGATGAGTTGCAATCTTTGATTGTTGTGGGCGGGTGCGACTGACGATGCCAAAGCTCGACTGCTCTGCCTCAGCAAAGAACGATGTCCACTGTGTCATACCTCTCATCCGTCAAGGCTTCCCCCTGCATCACCCCGGAGATGTAGGCATCGCCTATCATGATCCACGCTCCTTCCTCCACCTCGCTTTTCCGCAGAATGAATGGAACTTCAGATCCTGTGATGACACATACCACATCACCCTTTTGCGTGTCCTTTCTCACCTGCCCCAGCCTCCCACCGGTGGTTCGGCAGAACTTGCGAGTCACACTCTGTACTCCGATGGCATGCTCGACAATTGGACCCGATGTGAGCATCTTTTCTCGGAAAGACTCTGTCATCACCCACCCAGGCGTGAAGTAGGCTTCCAAATATGTGACAAAGTCCTTCACAGCCGGGATGGCCTCGGGAGGCGCCGCGTCGCGCATCAAGGTCATTGCGCAGATGAGGGTGTTGGCAAACTCTTCGGACCAGGGGTTGACGGTGACGTTCACTTGTGAGGCGGTTGTGCCATCGTCCTTGCTGATTTGGACCGTTTCGGTGATGACGGATGATGACCCAAAGGCAACTCGTTGACATTCCCGCAACCAGTTGAGGATATACCGCTTGAGTAAAGGGGGGTATCCCGTCTTTGGAAGGATGTCATTCTCCGTTGGCAGGGGCGTATCGGGAAGGCATCGCGCCATTTCGTCGACCGTGTCGATGATGCGGCCTCGGAGGTGAAGGAGTTTGCGGCCATCGCTCCCGGAAATTCGAACGGGGACTTCGGGGACTTGACCGCCCGCATGGTAGAGCTGAGGGCGGATTGTGAACGAGACGAGCGCCGGGAGAGCAACGCTTGCCTCGCAACTAATGTCTGGAACCCATGACGGCAGTCCGTCAATGCGCTTGGGCACGATATCGCCAGCTCCAAAGGCCATGTGAGGGGCGAGAGCTAGGAAGCGCAGGTTCTGGTCACCCACGAGCAAGGCTTCCGAAACCTGAAAGAAGACCTCGGAGGCGGTCAAATTATAGTCTGGCGTGATGCCGCTGGTGTGGGCGCAGGAGCCGAGAAGGCCGTAGACGTGGTCCCGCGGGTCGGTGGCCTTGAAACTCGCCGCCGTCATGATGGCATCGACAATATTGGATGCCTGTTTGTAGTATTGAAGCAAGGATATCATAGAGGCGCATTGCAGCATGACGACGGGACGGTTATTCTCCTGCATGAAGTGTAACATGCTTGGTGCTTTCGCATTGACTGTACGCGGTGTGAGCAGACCAGCCATTGACAACGGAAGCACAAATACTTACGGACCGAGGTTCCAGAGAGTGAAATGCCGAACCCGTGCGATGCGATGCGGTAGCAGACGTCTGCGAGGACTTTCCAGTCAAACTCGAGGTCGCCGCATAAGACGAGCCTCTCGACGTGCTCCGGCGCGAGGATGACTTCTTGAATGATCCACGTCCTGTCGAACCATGGCCGGCACAGAATGCTGGCGAATGGCTGCCAGTCGTGATCGTTGAAGTTGGGCTTCTTCGCCCTTCGCAGCTCCTAATGCGGGAGCGGTCAGCGTACGGCTTGCTTTCGGGGGAGGCGACTCACTGAGGCTTCGAAAAACGCCGTCTTCGCCGCGGCGATCAGCTGGCCGCCGTCCTGGGACGAGGGCGGTAGCAGTTCCTGAGCGCCAGCAAGGCACCTCTTTAGGCCATCCAGGCCAGTCTTGTCTTCACCCAGCCAGATAAGAACACGGCTCGGCTGTGAGTAGATGCGGCCCATGAGTTTGACCTGCTCGGTCTTCTCATCCGTGTTGGTTTGGTTGATGCAGACTGCGTCGGCCCAGACGACCCTAGTCTCCTCTGGTCTCCGCAGCCGCTGGAGGGCCGTGAAGAGGCTGTTGGTGATGTTGATGGGGACCCCATGGCAGTATACGACGCGGGTGTCCTTGGCGTTGCCCCAGCAGTAGGAAATGGCCTCATAGGCCGGGTTGTCGTCGAGGTGCGCATTGGAGAGGGTGAAGTGAATGTCGCCTGTACCGGACTCGAGATGCAGCAGACGGAACTGGCCTGGGATGGTGAGACTTTCGTACGTGTAGGATTTGGAGAAGGTCATGGTGGGCAGGCTTGAGACTTGGTTTGTGTGAAGGGGAGGAAGACGCGAGGATGGCTGACAACGGAATCATTGAAGGGATGGGGGGCAGGCTGTCCCTTGAGCTTATCGCGATGTGGTGGTTAGCGGTTCAGCCGTACACGACTTGCAGGCCTCAGCTGAACCACCCCTGCCAAGCGTCGTCGTCAGGATCGGGCCGCCGTGGACGGTTCACTCGACACCGAGGGACGTGGAAGTATCGGCTGCCGACTGTTTTCTTACACCTAAGCTAGAAGCTGTCAGCGGGTGGGAGATGTTGAAGGATCTGGCGAGGGGCCTCACCTTTGGCACCGATTGAATCTTCCCCGCGATGCGGACAGCCTGGCCAACAGCACGGTCGGCGTTTGCCCTGGGCCAGCTCCTCCACGGCGCGACCGATGCGACGTTCGCGTGTCTTCTGCTGTTTGGCTGCGTCAACCCAGCAGATGAACTCATTGCGAGCCAGGGGAGTGATGTCGAGCCATGCTGCTTGTGCTGTCTCGTCGCCTCGGATCGCCAGGTCGAAGTCGTCGGGCAGCTCGTGGCAAACCCCGCCCGGGAGGGTCACCGTGTTCGTTGCCATCGCGCCTACGGCGTTTCGATAAGATGGGTTGATGAAGCAGGAAAATCACGCTGTCTTTGGAGTATGTTGGTGATGGGTTGGCTTCAGGGTGTTGGGGCGAATTGAAGGAGACGTATGCGATTCTCTGGTGCCTGCCTGGTCTGGCCGGTCTGTGAAGAATCAGGTGCCTCGACCTGCGTAAGTTTCACACAAACCCATCCAGTGACAGCTCGAAGCTACGCCCCGTCATTGGAATATCTAATGAGCTGAAGGGGGAGAACACTGAAGCGAAGTATTGTGCCCTTGTTGGAAAAGGGGACACGCGCCATGGGGGATGAAGCTTCGCGTCGAAAGCTGGGGGATCGATTGAAGCTCCAAGCACCAGAACCCCGCAAACACTGGCGGGGCAAACAATAAGAGGTCTGATTTGTGGCTCCACTATCACGACATGCGGCTATGGTGTAGTGGTTAGCATTAATGATTTCCATTCATTAGAGCCTGGTTCGATTCCTGGTGGCCGCATTCTTTTTGACCTTTTGACGCCTGATCTCATCTTATCTTGCTAAAGAAGCCAATGAATCCCCCTCCTGGCAGCAGCCCCTTTGGCGCTGGACTTTGAACGCTCGAGGCCCGATGACTTGTTCCTCGAGGTTGTCGCAAACACCAAGCGCGTCCACCATGCCCAAGTTCCGCGGCAGGCAGCGAGGCGCTCGCAGTGTGTTCGGTCAGACAAGACCCTGGTCAACGTGGTGTTCCCCAAGCAAGTTGCCAAGGAGTACGACCCGGCCGGGTTCTTTCATACTAAGGTCACTGGTGGTTTCAATGTTCGGTAGCTTGGGACACGAGACGGCGGTTCTCAATACTTTGAACAAGGAGCAGGGTTGGGTTTTGGAAGAATAACCAGTATTAAGACACTACAACCTACCTTGGATAGCCCGTATTACATCCATCTCTCACCGTGCAGAGATTCGAGCCCTTCCTTTACCTCCTTGGCTTCCTGCGCTTTCCTCGACAACACCTCATCCCTCAAGCGCTTCAATTCCTGCGTCTCCCGCATCCTACTCGTGATCGAGCTGTCAATCTTTTGGTCCGTTGTCCACCCTCCTTGGTATTGTCCTTGGACTTGGCTGCCTTTCGAAAGGTCGTAGGCTGTGACAACTGAGCTGATGTGGTGGTGGGTTTCGCTGACTTGACAGTCACGGACACTAGGGAGTTGATCACCTTGCCACTGGAAACAGGCGTCTCGGTGGGCTGTGCCGTCTTGCAAGTCTCGGTCTCGAAAAGCAGGGGTCTGGCGATGGGCGTTCCGGTGGGCTTCGCTGGCTTACCAGCCTTGGGCTTGTCGAGCCGGTCAATTGCCTTGAACGCAGGATAATATGTTACGTTGAACTTGGCTGTGTTGCCAGTCTGGGACTTGGCAAGCATGGCGTCGGGGATAGGTGTTCCAGTGGGCTTGGCCGGCTTTGTAGTTTCGGGCTTAACCAGCCAGTCGATCGGCGTGGGTTTCGGGACAGGCGTTCCTGTAGGCGTCACCGGCGTCACAGTCTCGGGCTTGATGAGCCTGTCGATCAGATCGAGCCTAGGGACAGATGTTCCGGTGGGTTTCGCTGCCTTGCCCTTCGTAGGCTTGGCCAGAATAGGGCCAGGAGGGCGTACGGTGATCGTGGTGGGCTCCGCCGGCTTGCTAGTTTCGGGCTTGACGAGCTGGTCAACCACCTCCTTCTTGGGGACAGGCGCTCTGGTGGGCTTCGCTGGCTTCCAGTTACCAAGCTTGAGCTTGATCGGAGTAGGGCTGGGGGCCGGTATGTTGGTCGTAGTAGGCTACACCAACTTGTCAGCTTTACTCTTCACCAGGGAAGGAAGGGCGATACTTACCAGGGAGGATTTCTGAGAAACGTCGCGCTTCTCATTCTTCCCCTGCTTGTCGGTTGTCTTGGATAATATCTTCTTGCGTCCCTTCTTGCTGACCTTGACAATGAGCTCCTCCTCTTCGTCAACGTCGTCCGCGGAGTCGGCAGAGTCGGACTCCTTGGCCGTGCCCTTCTTCTTCTTCTTGGATGGCTCGGTAGGGGCCTCGTCCTCCCACTCGCGCAGCTCCTCTGTGTGCGAGCTCTCCGTTGACTTGGGCTTGGCCTTCTTCTTGGGTTTGATGGCGGTGACCTCCTCCTCTTCCTCCTCCTCTTCGATAGCTGGCTTCGCTTCGTTCGCCTCGGATCTCTTGGCAGGGGCCTCGTCCGCCCACTCGTGTAGCTCCTCTGTGTGCCACTTCTCCTTCTGCTTCTTCTTCTTCTTCTTGGGCTTCTCGACCACCACCTCTTCTTCCTCCTCCTCCTCTTCCTCAACCACTGGCTTGGACTTGCGCCTGCCACCCTTCCTGCGCCTGCCACCCTTCCTGCGCCTGCCACCCTTCCTGCGCCTGCCACCCTTCCTGCGCCTGCCACCCCTCTTGGGCTTCTCGACCGCCTCTTCTTCGTCGACCTCTTCGTCGAAAGCCTCTTCCTCGGCGACTTCTTCCTCGGAGGCATCGACTTCCTCGAGCTGCTGGTTAATGTCAAGCGCTTCCTCGTCGAATTCGTCCTCGAGATCCTCATCTTCCTCGGGGTCGAAGGAAGGCTTCTTGCCCGGTTTGCCCGGCTTCCGCGTGGAACCCTCCATGGCCTCCCGCTCCTGCCGCTTCTTTTCTTTCCTCGCCGCCCACTTCGCCTTGATTTCCGCCTTCCTAGCCGCCCACTTCGACGTGATGGCGTCCTTCCTCCCCGCCCACTTCTTCTTGACGGCTTTCTTCCTCGCCGCCCACTTTGCCTTGATATCCGCCTTCTTCTTCTCCATCTTCAACTTCTTGTCCCGCAGGCGTTCGAGGTGGGAAAGCTTCTTCTCCTGTGCTTTCAGCTTCTTCAGACTTTTGGCCGACGAGTCAGCCATGACTCCCTTGCGTCTCCTCGCGACAATATCGTATTGTTTCTCGATCCTGTCGTTGATCTTGGCAAGCCAGCTTCTCCGCCGAGGTGCAGGGTCATTCTCGGCCCTATCGAAAGACTCAACTTCATCGGGAGGGCCGCTGAACTTGTTCGGCGAGTCAACCCAGGATCGCTTCCATTTCGGCTGCTTCCGGGCCCGGTCAAGGCAGGCATTCTCCGGCCAGCGGGTATCGATAACATCGCACAGCTGGTTGGTGCACAGTGCAACAGGGCGCTTATCCCAAGGCTCACAGCTGCGGAGGCGGACCTTGGCCTCGACGTTGCCCGGGCGGACGCTGCTGCTGGAGGGGCATTTCATGCCCAGTTGAGGGTAGTCCTTGAAGACCGTCCCGCAGTTGTACTCAGGGTCGGCCACAGTATGTATCTTGCACAGCTGCTGGGAGCACAAAGCAGGGTCGTTGGAGCTGCAGGGAATATGGATGAAGGTGCGGCCGTCCTCATGATGGACCATGCGCATTAGGTTCTCTGGCGAGCGGGGAGGGTTCATAGGATCATAATCCTTGACGGACTGGTGGTTTCGAGGCGGCGCCACCGCCGGCGGCTTGACGGGAGCGGGGGCCGGCTTCGGCTTCCTTGCGGCGAGGGCCAGTGAAGGGAGCAGGAGCATGAAGAGCGAAACCTTCATCTTGGCAGGGTGCCGACTGCGTCGGAGAGTCGTTGCGTTCTGTGTCGTTTGGATGGGCGGATCTCGGAAAGAAATGGAAGCAAGGTAGGCCACCTCGTAAAAGATTGTTTGACCATGAAGTAAGCAGGTTTATATCACAAGAGCCATCTGCATCCAGGAGCACCATGGGGCATGATCTCGATGTGGCTTCATGGCTTGCAAAACCCACACGAGTCCATACGAACTCAGACGCTCAGCTAGAGCTTCCTCCCCACATGTCCCTCCACATCTCCTTTAGCCCATAATGAGGTGCCTTGCTGTCGTAGATTTTGGCGGTGGTGGCTGATCCGTGATTCCCAAACCGATCGAACACGTTGCCCTTGGAGGACCCCCCATCGCCGTCCGTCAACGACTTCGCGGGGCGTGTTGCTCTCTCCCTGATGATCCCCGCGATGAGGGGCGCAACTTCTGCGAAGCAGGCTTGAAGTTCTCGATCAAGGGAAAAGTAGGGCTTCTTTGCCAGCTCCGGGGCCATGAGGTTGTAGGTCCGCGTTAACGCGTTGATGTGCTCGATCGATAGCACCATGTACGCCTTCTCTGCCTTTTCCCAGTCTGGGTCGCGGAAGACCGTACCGGAGTATGGATTCGACGGGGCTGGACTAGGTGCGCTATTCTCCTCAGAATCGCTCTTCTTTGGATTTAGCCTTGCCTCTGCAATGGCATAACCTTCCGCCCTCTCGATGTGATCCGCTAGGGTGCCGCCCTTTGATGATATCATCCGCGCAGCGTGGCGCTGCCAGTCGTTTCGAAGCCGAAGTCTGAAAACGCGAGTCGCCTTGACCACGTCCTGCTGCTTCTCAATCCATGGTGGGACCATGTCTTGCTTCTGTATCATTTTGTTGAGGAGATATTCGGTTGTGTCGATGAACGGGTTGTCGACGCGGGCGTCTCGTGGAGCGGCGTCTTTCCCACGCGGGATGTTGCGGAACTGACCGCGGGCGATAGCGTCCTCAATACGCCGGTTGGCCAGAGACGCAATGCCTGAGACTGTACCAGGAACTTCGCGCGCCGTGGGAGTGAACCGTTCCCGGAACTCCTTCTTCATGGCCTCACGCTCCTCATCCGTTAGACCCTTGTCATTCTGCTTGATGCCCATGCCAGTGTAGGCGCCTGCCTGCTCGCGCGCGGTGGCCACACGCTGTCCAGCACTGATCTTGGGGCCAGATCTCGGTCTCATGTTGACTGGGTTGGGGATCTGGTATTTTCCCCGCAGCGCTGGCCTGAGTGGCTTTTTGGCATCGTCGAGCATGCGGAGGACAGCGTCGGACTGGGATTCGGTGCCGGCCCAGGGTGCCGATGCGCCATACGCCACGCGCGAGGTCGATGATGTAGAGGACTCAGCCTGGGCAAAAGCGCCAGCATGGGTTTGTCGGAAGTCGGCGGCTTGAACCTTGTCGAGCAGTCTCGCCTTGAGCTCCTCTGAGAAGCCCGCATTCTCGACGGCACGGCGGCCGGCCAGGCCGCCGGTCAGGAGAGCTTCCTCTGTGGCCTCCTCGAGGCGTCTTGTCATGGCGCCTTTGACATCGTCCGCGGACGCTGCTGTACTCGTGGCGCTCTGTTCGGCATTATCGGAGGTCTCGGCCGGCCCGGTGGTTCGGGTTTGCTTGGAGTATCGGCGGCAGGGCTTAGGGGCTGGAAGTCGGAGGTTCCAGGCTTTGAGACATCGTTTGCAACTCATTGCCTTCAGAGTCGTCGCCATAGCTGGTGGTGGCAGAGTGACAGAACCATTGTCGCGTGGAGACTCGAATGATGGTGGAGGCGTCGCGGGAGGAAAGTGATGACATCTCGACTTTGACACAAGCTGGGGACGACAGGCAATCGCGCTAAGCTAGCTGTGATTACTCAGCACCCCAAGTTCTCGGGGCTCTCGGAAGCTGGCGTTTGACTTGACGAGCATCACCAACACCACCGACACAGGCAAGCATCATCAGTCCAGGATTAAATCGGCGTCTGCCATCCACGTTCGCTTCCAATTCCAGTTACCTATCTTCGTTAGATCAACTGGTTCTCGTGCAGCAGCTGCCCGACCTGCGACCGCTCCAGCTTCTCAAACAGGTGCTTGCGCATCCTCTCCGGCAATCGAGTCGCCAACTCCTTTCCGTCTCTCAGATGGCACATGGCATTCAGCAGCACCCTGACGTCGTATGTTGACGCAAACACCTCCGGAATGCCTCGATCGACGCCCGTCAGCTGATACACCGACTCCATCGCCGTACGCACCGAGTATTCTGTCGTGAAGATGGTGTCCCGGCCCGTCTCGGCAAACTGGCCCGTGAAGGCAAAGTTCTTGGACCCAGCAGGGACGACGTCCGGCCGGTCGCCCGCCTGTCGCGGCATGAAGAACGACGTGACATACGGCATCATGACGGGAACACACTTGGCGCCTTCGACAGCCAAAGTCGGGATCTCTGCAGGCGGGACGCCCATGTGGTACAGCCACTCCTGCGTCACCTCCTCGCCAGTGCAGTCCTGCATCGGCTTCTTGACAAAGTCGCCCTCCTTCTCGACCAGTAGGCCGTAGACCCAGGCGACGATCTGGTCTTTGCGCTGCTGCTTGAAGTGCGGTTGGCGGTTGACGGTCCAGCTCATGAGCCAGCTCGAGTCGCGGACTGTGACGATGCCTCCCGTGACGACCTTGCCACTGAAGGGGTCCCGCTTGCAGATCTTCTGGATGTACTCCGGGATCCGCTTGTCGAGCGTCGTCACGGTCGCGCTCATCCACTTGGTCTGGGAGATGTTGCCGCCAAAGACATCGGGATGACCTAAGCTCTCGTGCTTGGCCGCGATGCGTCGCCACAGATCCCACGCCGGCGCTGGTCCAGTGCGAAGGCTGGGAGCGGTGTGCTGGTCACCAATTCCCGAGTTCTCTGTCAGCGATCCAATCGTGATGAAGGCCAAGTCGTCGTCGGTCAGAGACCGGCCTCCCTTGACGCCGTTCTGGGTCCAGTCGATTCGGGTGACTCTCTTGGCTCCGCCAGCAAAGTCGAAGTCAACATCTTCGACCTCGGTATTGTACTGGAAGACGACACCCTTGCTATCAAGCCACTGCTTGAGGGGCAAGACGAGCGACTCGTACTGGTTGTACTTGGTGAACTTCAGCGTGGAGAAGTCCGGAAGCCCGGCGATATGGCCGATGAAGCGATGGAGATACAGCTTCATCTCGAGCGCCGAGTGCCAGGTCTGGAAGGCGAACATGGTCTGCCAGTAGAGCCAGAAGTTGCTCTTGAAGAAGTCTTCACTGAAGACCTGGTCGATGCGCTTGTTCTCGGCGTCCTTCCTGGTCGCGAGGAAGAGTTTGGTGATCTCGCCCTGAGCCTTTTCGCTGAGGGTGAATAGGTGCTTCGTGCCGGCATCCTCGCCCTGCTTGATGGTGGCTCGCTGCAGAGAAGAGTTGGGGTCGCGCTTGTTCAGCCAGTAGAATTCGTCGAGCACGCTCGCGCCCTCCTCCTCGAGCGAGGGGATAGACCTGAACAGGTCCCAGAGGCATTCAAAGTGGGATTCCATCTCGCGCCCACCGCGGATGATGAACCCCTTCTCCGGTTCCTTGATGCCGTCGAGAGCGCCACCGGGTATGTCGGCTTGTTCGATGATGGTGATGTTCTTGCCGGGCATCTGGGCGTCGCGAACGAGGAATGCGGCCGTTGCCAGACCGGCAAGGCCGGATCCGACGATCCATGCTCGCTTGTTGTCGATATTCTCCGGCTTGAGAGGCCGGGCGAACGCTTCGTAGTTGCCTTGGCTGTAGTACATGATGGGCGAGTGCAATTTGCTTGGGTAGATGCGGGAAGCTTGTTGCTGGAGGGCCAACCATCGTGTTGTCCTCAAGAGAAAGTCGCCGAGTTTTATAGCCCATAATTCCCAGATCACTCATGCCGGATTGCGAAAGCACTCCATTCAACATACGATCCTCAATGGCGTTCGTTGTCGAACCGAGGCTCCATTGCCCGTCTGCAGATGGTGTAGCCTCCGGTACATCCGGGCCCGACCGCATCCAGCTCGCCCATCTCCCGACGCAATCACGCCAAGACCCGGGGAAACAGGCGATCTGGACTTGGCAGGCCACTTCAATGTTTTGATGTGTGAAAGCATCTTCCCGGAAACAATGCCAGAGTAGTTGGACTCGTGTGACTGACAGGCCGGTGCTAGCGAGAGCGATCTCGCGTTGTACGTCCGATCGTCACACGTTGTTCAACGACAAGCCAGTTTCCCCGGAAATGTCTTGGATCTCGAACCGAGGATCCAAAATTCCACAGCCGCTGATACTGAGACAGCCGAACCGAGGCTAGCAACGAGCTTGGAGACGGGTCTGTCAAGAGACGTCCATGCCGACTCGTGATTGCCAGCTCGAGGTGACTTGTCAGATCATGCGATGGTAGGGAAATAGGCTCGGATGAGCTGTTGTCAAGATGCTACCGAACCCGTCTAGTGTCCTTGACCCCTGAGCAGATCATTTACGGGCCTTCTTAGGGCTCTCTTTGTTGTGGAGACTTTTCCAAGTCTACTAATCCTTCGGCTCGTACATCGCAGCACAATCCGTTTCTGTTTATTAACGAGTCCCAGGATACAACGTTTAGGATGCCTTTGACTTGACCGCCGGCTTGATCTCGGCATCCTTCTTGTTCAGAAAGGTTCCGGGAAGGTTGCTTCCCGTCCCACTCCGCGATGCCACGAGGTTTCGCTAGTTCAAGCCGTGAGACCACTCGCCTAAAGCCAGCAGCTCTGCCGCTCCTCAGGTGGCCCCATCTGACCATGCCACTATCATTACCTGATGATAGGAGAAGCAGGTAGGTAGCATTTTGAGTGGCTTGGATACGAGCGTAAGGTGTCTTGCCGGCTTACCCGGGGGAAAGAAATTCTCAGCAGCAGTATCCTGTGTAGGCCGCAAATCCAATGATCGCAGGTTTCAGGTCAGCGCGTTGTCGAGGCGTACAGTAGCTCATCCTTCCCTGCAGCCTGCTGCGACGCCATAGGCACTCTCCTCCGCCTCCTTTTCGAATCCCTGGAGCAAGTCCCTCCCGTATGGACAAATAAACGTCCTCGGCAGTCGGCAGCTTGGAGCCGCACCGTCGGGCATTAAAAGAAAGTGGGGCCGCCGCCCATACGAACAAGACGAGGTAACAAGCCGGGAATGATCTGCAGTCGCTAGGGCTTAACCATCATCCCTTTGTCGTCTGATCACGCGAAGCCCCGCGCATGGGCTGCTAGCTCTTCAGCTCAGGCACCCCAACATTCGCTCCTGCCCCATCGCGACGGGGTCCTGGCCTCGTGTTTTGGCGTCAGACTCACCTGCCTGCCCATGACTCGGAATGTGAACTCGGGTCAGACGTGCCGGGCGGGCTTTTTCTGCCTTATTGCCTCGTGGGGGGGAGGGGGAAGAAGGAACCATGGGCGAAGGATCGGATCGACATCTGTTGTCTGATAGGATCTGCAGGGAGAGGAGCTCCGTCTGACCTGCGGCGGTCACGCCGGAGTTCCTCACCGACAATAACAAGGCACCCATTGGTTATTTCTTCGCTAATCATCCAACGTTGATTCGACGTTGCTCTGACTTTGGGTCCTGTCAGCTTGGCATCATGTCAGCGTGCCGGTTCTCGGCCGAGTATGATCAAATGCCGGTTTCCTTTTTTAGAACCCGTGAGGATTTGGAGCCGTCGCCCGCCCGCCTTGCTTCGCTGGCAGACCGTCAGCTTATCAGCCAGCAGGAAAAGCGCCGAACCGGTTCAGCTGGCGCCTTCTTTGGGCGGTGGAAAGGACGGCAGGGGCCGGGCCATTCACCTGTAGTCCGGCGTGCCGGAATCAGTTGGAACGGTCCTCGCTAGCAACCGGCCGGCACCGTTGGACCGTAGAAGCCCAAGCGGTGGCGCCAGAGCCTCACCATCTCACCGCTCAGATGCAGATGCGTTGTCGTTGACAATGACTGCACTGGGCCTGTGAGCTTTTGGGGGCACCGCAGAGAGCCTGCAGTAGTTACCTGGAGGAGTTGACTGTGCAGATGTGCCGCTCGTATATCGCCCCTATTAAACATTTCCGGGCTGAGACTGTTTTTGTATAAAGAAAGCTGGCTTCTGCCCCCATGTTCCAATACCTCACAGCAACCACTCCCACATTCGCTTTCGTGTCTTGACATAATGTCCCTTCGTTTCAACATACTCTTCCTGGCCCTCCAGGCCGCGCTGGTGCTGGCCGCTGGCTGCAACCATGACAACTGCCTCCGTGCCGTTATTGCCAGCAGGGCCAAACCCTTCCCTACCGTTGCCAGCCAAGACTGCACCTCTTTCTTCCACAAGACAGTCACACCATGCCCATCTACCACGACTGTCACGGTGACGGCGGGAGAGTCTGGCAAGGCTCTTCCTCGCCGTGACATCGAGCTGTTGGACGATGCTCGTCACCTCAACGCTCGTGCAGAGACAACAAAGTCTACCCAATGCCCTGTCACCGCAGCTCCCACAGCTGTCCCAACATACGCGAGTGCTTGCTCTGGTGAGTATCTCTCTCTTCAGACTTGCCCTAAGCAACGTCTCTGACCTCACCAGGAACTGTCCGCTACTCATCCGCCTGCTCTTGCATTGGCGTGACCCAGCAGACTGTCACCGCATCTGCCCCAATCGTCACCAAGACCGTCACCGCATCGGCCACAACCCCCCCGGTGGTTTCAACCTCATCCAGTGCCCCTTCAACGTCGTCCACTTCTACGCCCGGGGACTGCGAGAACTCGCCCACCTCTCGCCAGTGCTGGGGCAAGCAGTCCATCGACACGAACTACTACGAGGAGTGGCCCCAGACCGGCAAGACGCGCGAGTACTGGCTCTCCGTGCAGCAGGGTGACTGTGCCCCCGATGGCTACAAGCGCACCTGCATGACCTTCAACGGCACCATCCCCGGCCCCCTCATCACCGCTGACTGGGGCGACAACCTCGTCATCCATGTCACAAATAACATGAAGGACAACGGTACTGCCATTCACTGGCACGGTCTCCGCCAGCTCAACAACACTGAACACGACGGAGTGCCCGGCATCACCCAGTGCCCCATCCCTACGGGTGAGACCCTGACCTACAGCTTCCCCGCCACGCAGTACGGAAGCACCTGGTACCACAGTCACTTCACTCTCCAGTATGCCGAGGGTCTCCTGGGCCCTCTCGTCATCAACGGCCCCACGTCCGCCAACTACGACGAGGACCTTGGCATGCTTTTCCTGTCTGACTGGAGCCACGTCGAGACCTTCACCTTGTGGGACACGGCTAAGCTCGGAGCACCTCCCGCTCTCGACAACACCCTCATCAACGGCACCAACACTTTTGACTGCTCCGGTTCAACAGACCCCAAGTGCGTCGGTGGTGGTAAGAAGTTTGAGACCGCCTTTGAAAAGGGAAAGAAGTACAAGATTCGCCTCATCAACGTCGCCATAGATGGTGTGTTCCAGTTCAGCATCGATGGACACAGCCTCACAGTGGTGTCCGCGGACTTGGTCCCGATGAAGCCCTTCGCTTCCGACAGCATCGTCCTCCACCCCGCGCAGCGTTACGACGTTATTGTTGAGGCCAACGCCGAGCCCGGTGACTACTGGCTGCGCGGCGGCTGGCTCGATGCATGCGGCAAGAACCAGAACGCCACGGAGATGACGGGCATTGTGCGATATGATGCTAAGAGTACCGCGACGCCCAGCACCACCAGCACCGTCGTGCCCGACACCAACTGCTTCGACGTTCCGGTGGAGCAGCTCGTGCCCGCGTTTGAGTACGATGTGGGCACTATTGGATCTCTGTCGGCGACGAATCTGTCTTTTACCATTGACGGGTACTTCAAGTGGCTCATCAACACCAGCAGTCTGCTGCTGGACTGGGCAGATCCTACTCTCAAGATCGTCATGGACGGCAAGTCCGTCTTTCCTACTGACTACAACGTCATTCCGGTCGAGGTAAGTGTTACCGTGTGCTAACTCGGTGCCAAAGATCCATGGCTGACGCTGAGACTTCATGTTCACAGGCCACTGCCCCTGGTGATTGGTTCGTACTCGTGATACAGGACACCACTCCCTTTGGGTGAGTTCCTTTTCCAATATTCTGTTCTCAGGACATCTTGTTAACATCCCGCAGGCTTTCTCACCCCATCCATCTTCACGGCCACGACTCGTGGATCCTGGAACAAAAGGTCGGCAAATTCGACGGCACCACCAATGGCTTTAACTTCAAGAACCCCGCCCGCCGTGACACCGTCACCCTCCCCGGCGGTGGGTACATTGCCATAGCCTTTGAGATCGACAACCCCGGCGCCTGGATCTGTCACTGCCACATTGCCTGGCACGCATCCGAAGGTCTGTCTCTTGAGCTTGTCGAGTCCGAGGCGGCCATTCCCTCGTCCGCCGGAGTCAAGGACTGGAAGACTATTGGCGAGCCCATGTGCAACAGCTGGGCCGAGTTTTACAAGGGGTCCGAGTTTAAGCAGGAAGACTCGGGCATTTAGAGGTGCCATTCCAGGAGTTGGAAGAGGGGTAATCATTATTCGTAATTTTAATCAATGTAATGTCTTATCTGAACTTCACCGGCCGGATGCGAGCAGCGACGATGGTCGGCTTTGCTTCGTAGTAACATTGAACACTATGCGAGATTTCCAATTCTCTTCCATCGAATCAGATCGAATTGCGTCAAGTAATATGTAATTCAGAAATTCGTCATTCTCAGCACGTGAGAAGGCCCACCACCGCCGCTAGCATCCTCGTCCGGCTTGCTCTGTCGTCCAAAAACTCACATCCAGATGCTAAATGACTTCTTCAAAAGCCCCAGCTTCTCCCGCATTTCTGCAGCAAGAGCACAACGTGCCTCTCTTCTCCATCAGCTTACTTGGAGGCCCAGCCAAGAGTCTGGTCGCCGCCGTTAAAGACAACAAAGGCGGCCTTGAGGGCGACATCGCCAAAGATGGAGAAGCCAATGTTGGTGTTCCTCTGGATACCACCAAAGCAGAGAGTACCGGCGTTGTTTGCAGGGGCGAAGTTGATGTAGCTTCCGGGAATAGTGATACGGGCGGACTCAACACCAAAGGAGAATGCAGGAAGGGAAGCGCTGCAGCTGAAGACGTAGCCACCCTGCGTGCTGTCGTACCTAGAACCGCTGACCTGGGCGTAGTACGCCGTGACGACGGCGGTGGGGAGGAGGAGCAGGGTGGTACCGGTATCGGCGATACCAGAGACAGCGGAAGACTTGAACGCCGCGCTGCCAACTTGGTACCCGGTTGATGTGAACGACCAGAAGCCATCACTGCTGTCGACGTCGGTGTAGGTGATGGAGCCCTTGTAGGCGGCAGTATCAATATAGCCAAAGTTGTACTTGCCGGCTGTGTTTCCATGTTAGCAGACAGATGATTTTGGAGAGAGTGCATGACATACGAGCAGCATGCTTGAGATCAGCAGTGAACAGAGGCGCATTAAGCGATGCCTTGGCGTTGTCGAAGAAGGTCTTCTGACGCGTCGGCTTGACGGTGTTGATAGTGCTGAAAGCGAGACCGAGGAGGCCATCCATAGGGTCGGACGTGAAAGAGGCGGAGACCTTCTGGGCCGCCTCGACAGCCTGCTTCGCAACTGTCAGGCCGCCAATGGTGACCTTATCGATGTACACATCTCCGCTAGAGCTGCTGCCGTCACCGTAGGAGATGGACCATGTAGCGCCGGAGACCTTGGTAGAGGTCGAGCTCGAGGCCGGGTTGTAGCGTGTCTGGCCATTGACTTGAGACGAGGGTGTCTCGGTGCTGAACACCCACAGATCACTGGATCCGGTGTCGAAGTCGAGGATCAGGGTCTGCGCGGGCGTGCCGATCTGGACGGGAGTAAGATACTCGACGTCGCTATCCTCCGGGGTGGTGGTGGCAGAGCCGGTGGTGCGCTTGGCGAGGCGCTGGGCGGTAGCATTACCGGCGGCTTGGGCGACATCAAGAGGTGCCTCCTTGCCGAACTTGTGGTAAGCCTTGGCGAGGGCGATGGCGCCGTTCCTGTGCTGGAAGCCCGGGTTGGGGAGCGCGCGGACCGAGAAGGTGCCGGTCTCTTGCTCGGGGACGCCGATCTTCGGGACCACCGCAGCGTACTGCAACATATTGGTCAGTATCCACATTTACTTGTGAGGAACAGACTCGGGGTCTTATGAGTCTTCAACTCCCGAGACAGGCCGAGGGGGATGGAGTGATAGACGACTCTGGAGGTACGTACGCCGGTGGCTGCCAGGAGGGAGATGAGAAACGTGCCGAAGTTGTGCATCTTGAAGACTTTGGAAGGAGTTGATCAGGAAAGAACCGAAGATGATGGTTTTGATGCCAAAGGAGATGTCGTGAGGCTGATGCTAGAGGAGCTGAGGCTTGAAGAACTGATTTCCAGATAATGAAGATGTCCCGTCCCTACTTATAGACAGAAAGCCAGGGGCTCTTTGCTGCCATCCATCCAGTTTGACGCCATATCACAACCTCATGATGGAGTTGTTTCCGTCCGAATGAGGGTATGAACCCGTGCGCGGGCCAGAAGAAGATGCCGAAAACACGAGACCAGTCTAAGACGGACGAGGCAGGTCGGTCGGCTCCGCGTCTATTTCCCGGACTTTGATATGGGGAAGAGTCCATCCATCCATTCGTCTTTTTGGTGGACGTTTGAAGTCTGGAGGTGTTGATGTGCTGGTGATAGGTCCGAGGCTCCGGCCTAATGTCCCGTCAGGGGTTGTATCGAAGCGGGTATCGGAAAATCGGCATGCAAGCGAGGACCTGGACGGGCCAGCCCTTGCACCATACTTCCCCCGCTAACGGCTCCAGGCGCAGGCGCAGGTGCTCGCTGGCTGCCGCGGCACATGTTAACGATCTTTCCAGAAGCCTTGCGTGACATGGAGAGTCAAGTGCCGATCCCCCTCCACGGCTCGAAAGTGCCGGATGGCCATGGGTTGCGATCCGGGTGAGGGCTTCATTGGGAAGGTAGAGAGCTGCGTTCCCTATGAGCTTCATGCTTGCTTTCATCGCGTCACGGCAGTCGTCGTCAGCTTGTGGGGAGATATTGTCGGGGCTTCCAGAAGTGTGCAGTCGTCGCTGGCCCGAGGCACGATGCACTGTCGCTGGATGGGAGATAGCCGACTCCTGGGCTGGATTTGAGTCACTGTGATGATCGGCAGACTAAGTATGATTTCGGCAGAAAACCTACAATCCAATAAGAGATCTAAGGTGTTATTGTTAATACTCGCCAGTCCTTCATCTGCCTCGGCTGCATTGATGACCGACTGTCGATCCAGGACAGGCTTGCAAAAAGGGGTCCGGATGAACTTACTGGGCGACTCACGGGCCCAATTGGCGCCCGAAGGAGCATTAGGACAGCTCGTCTAGCCCCTTAAGCCAGTTTAGGGGCCACCCTTAGCGCAGGCACCCAAGCACCATGGCCACCCATCTTCTGATCACCGCCGAATAGCACAGCCGGCTACCCGAGAGACAGTTGCAGCGTTGGCTTGACCCCAACCTGGAAATGGAAGGTGTCAGTGAAGTGCCGTGCCGAGCGCCTGATAACAGATTCCCTATCAAGGGCGGCCTCGTGGTTCATCGCTTGACGATCAAGTTCCTCGTGGCGCGCTCTGGACGCAATCATGGGGGAATCCAGGCCGGAATAGACGGCAGCCAGAGAAAATAGTCCGGATGAACGGCCTCAAGGGATTCGTCAACAGTGACTTTTGAGGAAGGTGGTTCAATTTCCCCGCTCGTCGGAAAGAACAGACGGGCATCAAAAACGTCATTTTCCAGGAAGAGGACGTCTTTCTCAAAATTATTAGCCTCCCTTGACGCTCACCTCCTGTGCCAAGCCTGTCAATCATAAATGATCTTCGATTCCCGTCTTGGCATGCAGGCAACACTACCCTGAGCGTGCACCACCCCCTTCCCCTTCTGCAATCTCTCCCCCTGCTCTCCCACCCATCACAATGCGTGCGTCCATCCCCAGCATCCTCGCCGCACTGTCCTTCATTGGACAGGGCGGTGCTACACCCCTTGCTTCCCTGGACAAGCGCTACACGGCCGAGTCCGGAGGGATCAAGTACAAGGTGTTTGAGCATGCAGCGACTGGAGCCACGACCAAGATCGTCTCCAACTCGGGCATCTGCGAGACGACGCCTGGCGTGAACCAGCACTCGGGCTACTTCTCGGTTGGTGAGTGCACTCGGAGCCCTCAGATGCGTTGTTCTTTGGATGGATGGCTGACATTTGTTAGGAACCAACATGAACATGTTCTTTTGGTTCTTCGAGGCGCGAAAGAATGCAAGCAAGGCACCTCTTGCTTTGTGGCTAAACGGCGGCCCTGGATGCAGTTCCATGATCGGACTCTTCCAGGAGAACGGCCCATGCACTTTCAATGGGGGAGGTTCCACGCCGACGCTGAACCCATACTCGTGGAACACCTTTGCCAACATGGTGAGACCAGATCCGCATTTCCGATGAACGCAGCTTACTGATCAAATGTATCTGCAGCTTTATGTTGACCAGCCTATTGGGACTGGCTTCAGCTATGGTAGCGATGATGCCACTTCCACCATTGCTGCGGCTCCCAGAGTCTGGAAGCTTCTCCAGGCCTTCTACGCCCAATTTCTGGAGTACGAAGGCCGGGAGTTCGGCATCTTCACAGAATCATATGGTGGCCACTACGGACCAGAGTTTGCGTTCTACTTTGAACAGCAGAATGCCGCCATCGACGCGGGTACCCTCCAGGGCGAGAAAATCAACCTTGTTGCCCTCGGTGTCAACAATGGCTGGATTGACCCAGGTGAGTTTGATTGGTACCATGAACCCAGTGCATCCTGATGAAACTAACTTCTTGCAGCCAACCAATACAAGGACTACATCGACTACGCCGCCAACAACACCTACAAGAAGCTGATCACCCCGAAGCAGTACACTTCGTACGTTTCCACGTACCAGAAGAAGTGCGTGCCTGCCTTTGCCCAGTGCGTCGGTCTCACCGGAACCGACTCTGCCTGCGGCAATGCGGATGACGTTTGCTACTCGGCCATCGAAGGTGCTCTGGAGTCCCTGGCCGACTTTGATGTCTACGATATCAGGGCTCCCAGCAAGGACCCATTCCCGCCTGAGACGTACTTGACCTACCTGCAGACCCCGGCTGTAATGAAGGCGATTGGTGCCCAGACGACGTATGGAGAGTGCCCCGAGGCGCCCTACAACAAGTTCATTGCCAGTGGCGATCGTAAGTCTAGGGACATTGATAACCGGGTGCATCAACTTAACATCGGTTTTAGGTGGCAGATCATTCCTCCCGACCTTGTCGCAGGTCATTGACTCTGGTATCCAAGTCTTGATTTGGGCAGGTGACGCCGGTAAGTTGACACCGCTCGATGATATCCGAGTGAACGACGGTCAAGCTGACAAGCTCAGATTGGATCTGCAACTGGATGGGCAACTACAGAGCCCTCAACTCCATCGCAAAGAAGCCCTTCCTCTCGGCTCCCCTCCAGCCATACACAGTTGGTGGCAAGAAGTACGGCGAGTTCAAGACGTCTGGGAACCTGAGCTGGCTGCGCGTCTACGGAGCTGGCCATGAAGTTCCCGCGTACCAGCCTGAGGCGGCCCTTGCTGCATTTGTTGCCACCATGTCGAAGAAGCCCATCTCTTCATCCTGACGGGCCATTTGGAGAGCACCAATGTCGAAATGATCATAATAGGTAGAAGCCATTCGGGCGTGAAGCTCGGCTGCATATACGGTCCTCGAGAGCGAGGCTCGAGAAAAGGCGCATGTGACTGCCCTGATGCCTGATGGTGAACGCGATAATTGATACACGCGACTGAACCTGATTTCCCGGCAAGGGTCCTCGTAGCCGCCGCTCAGCCACGACAATTACTACTGGCGATCCGTGACACCATGGAGTATGGCTCGCTCGGATTCCTTCCCTCAGCACTAACCCTGCACGTCGGAAGCCCAGCCTATCACAGATCTACTGCCAAGAGGCCGACCCCTGAAATCACGGTCCACTCCAGGGGGGAAGAACCAGACCGCGGGCAATCCCCACGGAGTCTCACGCTCTCCGTAAAGCGATAATTCTCGACCCCATGTGCTGTAGTTTTGAGCAGGTTAAGCCTGATCTGGAAGAATCATACTAGCAAAGGCAGCGGAGGAACAAATGCCACCGCAAGATTGACAATGTCTATTTTCGACAACCGTCAATTTATACCGGATTGGTCGTCAGTCAAGCGACCGGGCGGACAGGGGGCCAGAATTTACCGCCCCTCGTCTTTCCGTAGCCTCATCAACGCCTTTTATAAGAGAGAACAACGCGCCAGTCCTTTCTCCCTCATTAGCACCGCTCCTCGTCACTCTCCACGACTCAATGGCACCACCTCTCCTGTTCGCCTCGGGCGCCACTGCGCTCGTCGCCGTGGTGACCTATGTCATCTACTACTATGCCTCGGCCATGGCTGCGTCACCCAAGCCCGAGGGTGATCCCAACGCGTTGGCAAAAGGGTTACCAACTACGTTCGTGGAACCCGGGCCCTACATCAAGGACCTCGCCGCCGCGCTCCCTGGCACCGTCATTCTCCCCAAGGACGTGGCCGAGTTTTCTTCCGTCGTCCGCGTTTGGTTCTCGTCTCAGAACCGCGACATTATCCCCGCCGCTGTCTTCCGGCCCCGCGACGTGCGCGAGCTGAGCACTGCCATCAAGCATATCAGCAAGGAGCACGCCGTGAGGGCCAGCCAGCCGGCTACCGGCAACGGCCTGTTTGCCATTCGCGCGGGCGGGGCAAACCCAGCCACTGGCATCTCTGGTGTCAAGGACGGCATAGTTGTTGACCTGGCATTGATCAATGCGATTGAGCCGTCGGAGGATGGCACCAGCGTCAAAGTTGGCGGCGGCGCTTACTGGCGGGACGTGTACAAGACTATGGATAAGAGAGGTCTTGGCGTCGTTGGCGGCAGAGCCTCGCCCGTTGGTGTGGGAGGCTCAACTCTGCAGGGTATGTACTCCATGCACAACCTATCCACTTGAGATCACCTCGGCTAACACATAAGTACTAGGCGGCATGTCCTACTTCTCGCCCAAGTACGGCTTCATCTGCTCTAACGTCATCAGCTACCAAGTCGTCCTCGCCGACGGAAGCATTGTCACCGCCTCGGCCAGCGAGAACTCGGACCTCTGGCGCGCTCTCAAGGGCGGCGGCAACAACTTTGGCATCGTTGTCGAATTTGAGCTGCGCAGCTTCCCAATTCCCGAGAAGATATGGGCCGCCAATTTCATCTCACCAGGATTCCTCTCGACTCGCACCATCACGGCTTTCCATGAGCACGCGGTGCAGGCAAGCTCGCCCAGCGGCTTTGACGACAAGGCTTCAGCGCCCATTCTCTCCTTCTCATACCTCCCCGACGTCGGAATCACCGCACACTTCTGCCACATCGTCTACACTGAACCGACACCTGACGGAAAGTGGCCCGAGTACTGGCGCAAGTCGCCACTCCACTCCCTCTGGCGCTTCCAGAACAAATCCAAGAACGCCCCCGTCCACGAAGTCGTTATGGACCTGGGCCTTCTTTCGCGTAAAGAGGAACGCAACGTCTTCGGCACGACGACCGTCAAGAACGACCTTGAGACACTCATGATGGTCCGCCAGATTTGGCGCGAGGCTCACTCATCCGTCAAGCACGTCAAGGGCACCATGTTCATCTACGTCATGCAGCCTATCTACCCTCAGTGGGCGAACAAGGGCACCCCCAACGTGCTGGGGCTTGAAGGGTTGGACGAGACTCTTGTCGTGGTCAGCTTCGCTGTCAACTGGCCAAACCCGAAGGACGATGCCGCCATCACGGGCGCCGTGCGGCGGTGCTTCGAGCGTATCGAAGAGTATGCGGCGTCAAAGGGCACTGCGCACCCGTATCGCTTCTCCAACTACTCGTCGGAATGGCAAAAGCCGCTGCAGGGTTATGGTGCCGAGAATATGATGCTGATGCAGAACGTGAGCGAGCGTTACGATCCGAAGGGGCTGTTCCAGACGGGCTGCCTCGGTGGATTCAAGCTGGACAAGCGGGAGAAGTGAAGGGTTCCTTTTCTAGACAGTTGATTAGAAGAATAGAAGAGAGGAGGAACATCAATTGATAGAATTCAAGAGAGACCTACCTGTCGTGCTGCGATAACCACGAGATGAGGCCCTTTTTGAGTCTCATGCTGAGTTCGGGCGTTTTACGCCACTGTTTCCTCCATGTTGAGTTCGGGGGCGCTCATCATGGTGTTTTCAGGCATTCAGCCTGGGGGATACGCTGGCCGCCTCACGTCCCCAGGGCGCCCTCGTCGTGACCTTGGCCCGCCATGAGACGAATGACATCAGCCACCGCGACAGGCCTCAAGCCATGGCCAACATCATTGAGGCACCGCACATGCATTCGCGCCATCGGCTTTCTTACGCCACCTCACATTTCCCGGCTCACAGTGTCGATTGTACTTAAAGAACAGCTGCTGCCCACCAGGCACTGAGCCCAACCCTTCCCCACAAACTTCGAAACATCGTCACTCTGCTGCTCAACTTCGCACACGCTGACCTGCCCTTCTCACCATAACCACCTTGACCTTGCACGAAAGCACGCAATCTTCTTCACTCGTCTCCATTTCCGTCTATTTTACGATCAATCATCTCTCTGTCCTTGTCCGACGCAACTGCCACGCACCCAACCGACGAAACAAGACACCCATAAGTCACGATGCCTGAAGGTCAAGGAATGGGACACGGCCGCCTCCCGCAAAGCAACACTGCCACTGCTGCAGATCTGGGACAGGTCGGTCTTCTTCTCTCCAAGAAAAAATGTCGCTAACAATGACAAGCTGTATGGGGATCACCAAGACAGGGGCGAGCTGCCCTCATTGCGCTCCCGCAATCACCCCCAACGCGATACCCTGAGACAAGTGAGGCTTCAACAGCTGGAGCCACAGACAAACGTGAGTCCTCGCATGAGATTCATTGTGCAGAATCCAGGTCGATCTGACTTTGTTGAGGTACCAGCCTATGATGTGGCCGACACAGGCGCAGACGGTCAGCAACAGCGCTGCCCCGAACAACGCATGGCCCCCCCTGACCAGGGACGCGCTTTTGGTAAGCATCACTCCGGGTTCTGGTACAGGCTTGGTGTTGACTTTGGCAGGACCATCAGCAACAGATGGATGAACTTATGGAGTCGTACAGCATGCCAAAGGGGCCGACCTATCCGTTCCAGATGGACGACGCCTGTTCAGCAGGTCAGATGTACAACTACTGTACCAGTGCAGCATGTCGAGAGTGGGTATGTAGTATCCGGAAACACCTCTACGCCGGTACTAAGCTAGAACTGACGTGTCCCAGTCCTACAAACAAGGCCTCCAACTCTTCGAAGCCCAGGCTTGCATCCAAGCTGAGCACAGGAAGAACGAAGAACTCACGAAACGGCTGAGACTGAGCACTGAAGCTCACAAGGGCAACGGGCCAACGACCAAGCAGAGCCGGAGCCAACAAACCCAGATATCGTATGTCCCAGCTGATACATCGTCAACTCCCGTCAACCAGTCCGAGAATATGGTACCGATGACACCCAAGCCCGCCAAGGCCAAGACAGTGCACGACAACTCGAACATCTACGATGCGACCCCGCGCATCCTGAGCATCAGGCCAAAAATTGCTGAGAGCGCAACCGTCCAGTCTCCGGCTTCCAACATGGCCTTTGGCGAGGACATGGACCTGGACGACTGGCAGGTCGTCAGCCCAGAGCAAAGAGGCAGTACTTTTGCCGAATCCGTCACGACCACCGACTCTAGTGCCTCTGAAATTCAGGCGGACCTGGCCGATGAGTATCACTTTTACTTGTCGGCGCAGTTGAAAGGTCTTGAGGAGACGGTCGCTAAGCTTTGTTCCGATGGCATGGATGCTCAGTTCAAGCACCGCATCTCAGACGCAATGGCGCATCTGACGGTGCTGGAAGACCTTCGCCGACTGCAAGAAGATGGTCATCTCTGATGGAGGGGAGAAGTTGCGCCGGGGAACAAGATGGCTCTTGGGAACTACGAAAAGATCGAGGGGCGAAAGTAGGCAGGCAAGCAGTTGGTGTTGGTCATCCAGATGAAGATTTGAGTACCTGCCCACTCAACTGTGCTCCCATGATTGGCATGTTCTTCGGGAAATCTCAACATTCTCAATAAGTAACCCTGGCTGTGCGTGACTCGGATCCATTCAATTGGACTGCTGAGACCCGGTGCCGCGTCCATCCTGAACCTCGGCACCGTAGCATGCATGGTCGCGTGGTCGAGGTGCGTCCAGGGGAAGCGGAGACATGGTGTCGGAGGCGGCGTCTCTCGGCCGAACACCAACACAATCGCAGGCAATTGAAATGCGCTGCCCATTCGAGATAAGCTCGCGACCAAGGAGTCGGGAGGGCGTTGGCGAGACGGGGCAATGGATGGAGAGGAGGTTCAGGGGGGCTGGTGGGAACATCCGGGGATTAGGGGAAGCAGATGATGCACGGCGGTTGGCCCGTGGTTGCAGGTCCCCATTGTGAAGAGGGAACGTTACATGTGGCCCGTGAGGGATGGGGCGGGACTGGGATGGGCAGATAGTGAGGGCCAGTCAAGCCAGTCCAGTCCAGTTCAGTGCAGCCAGTGTCGAGCTGAGCTTCGCCGTGCTACCGTACTCCAGCTTCTCCGCACGAGGACGGGCAGCACAGGACGGACGGGATCAGAGGATGTGACAATGGGCTTTCGCAGGCGGGAAGAGATGGAACAAGCTCTCCAGAGAGTCGACTTGTCCCCCCTCCCCCCTCGATGTATCCACTTCCGTATCGGACGACAGCTGCGATGGTCGCATGTGTGGATGACACGACCAGGGAGGGGGGACTGCACTGGCAGACGGCCCAGCCCTAGCACTCGGGCCTTTTGTGCATTGCATACGACTCGTAGTAGGCGCCGGTTGTTATCGGCTCCCCGTACTTTCGATTGTCTGTCCGTCGCTGTTCGCCCTCGTGGCGCCATAATGTTTCACGCAGAGACGGATGAGTACTGGCGCTGACAGAAGGGCCGTTGCAGCCATGTGCCGGACCGCTGTGATACGAAGGGGACATGAAGAAAGGCGAGTGAGCACGAGAGCATGCCTCGGCCCTCCCGTCGGAAGGGCGCGAGTAGGCTTTGCCATGTTGGACCACCCCGGACGGCAGAACGGCAGGCCCCATTGTCTCCAGCTCGCGTGAGCTGCTGGAGCTACAGCTGCATCTGGACCTGGAGCTCCTGTGGATGAGAGTCCACTCCAGCACGATACAGTCCCTGTGCAGCTTTGGTTCTGGGGCCAAATGACTCCGCTGGTTCCCCATCCTTATCACAACCTCCCCGAGTCAGAAGCAGATGACCATGGGATTATCTTTTCGGCCCATGATGACCGGGCAACCAGAGAGTACAGAACTTCTCACGCACTGCACCACTGATGACCGTCAGATGCATAATCATCATCCCAGGGAGTTCCACCCCACACACCACCACACCACCACCACCACCTCCATCCCCCTGACCCTCGGACTTTTCTCGTGTCTTTGCCCGCCAACTTGCCGTGAGCCGCCCCCCTCCCACCGGCACCCAAGAAACAACGGCAAGCAGGGGTGGTCATCAGCATCAGGTGGACTGCCCACTGCCCAGACTCACCACCCCGGCATCTGTCACGTAGTACCTGCGGTGCATGCTCCCGTTCCCTGCTCTGATATGAGGGCGGCCATCGTCACGATGCGCCCTGCCGGCATCTGAGCGCCACTCCCACCTCAGTTGATTGCTACCATAGCTTTGCTTTTCATGCTTCTGCCAGACCCGCACCGACGCCCGCCTGCATCTTCTGCGCGCGTGAGAGAGACGATCCTTGCCCCCTTGTTCGTGTTCGTGGATGGGTGACCTTGCCCCTCCTCTGCAATCCCATCAATCTCACCTTGGCGATCCCGACCGTCCTAGCCCCGGGTCCTCTCACCTGCCCCAGCCAGCCCAGGGGACCAGGGCCCAGGATGATGGGGGGCAACAACGTCGCCTCGGGAGCTAAGGTAACCTCGAGTTCAGAGGTCAGAGCCTTCCCCTCTGTCTCCGCACGACCAGGGGTCTGATTTTTATCAAATACCACGACGCGCCCTCCCTCGGGACAACTCCAAGCTCCAGCTTCCTGTCAGGTCAGACAAGTCAGTCGCATGGTTCGAGAGTGAGCTGCCGTCGGACAAACCACTTTCCGCTCACCTTCCACACCTCTGTCGCACCGGAGGCTTGAACACCCTTATTCGCCGGGGTACTAAATACAGCTACCTGCCTTGCGCCTCAGGCCTGCCACTACCGACAAAACCCCCGACCGCCGCCCGCTTAACTGCCGGACGCCTCAATCCCACCTCACCACCGTCTACCGTCCACCTCTCACCAGCACCTCCAAATGTCCGATCTCAAGAACACCACCGAGGCGGCCCACGAGGCGCCCGCTTCGTCTCTCGACGACACCCACAACACCGCTCCCGCCGCGACCATGGACGACAACGTGAACGGCGACGTAGTGCTCCCCGCCGGCTGGAAGTACAAGTCGTGGTCCATCGCCGGCCACCGCTACTGGTTCGCCTCGCCCCGCGTCCAGCTCTTCATGGTCTCCTTCGTCTGCTTCCTCTGCCCCGGCATGTTCAACGCCCTCGGCGGTCTCGGCGGCGGCGGCCAGGTCAACCCCAAGGCCCAGAGCGACGCCAGCACCGCCCTCTACAGCACCTTTGCCGTCGTCGGCTTCTTCGCCGGTTCCATCGCCAACCGCATCGGTCTTCGCCTCACCCTCTCGTTTGGCGGTATCGGCTACTGCATCTACGCCGCCAGCTTCCTCGCCTACAACCACACCGCTAACCACGGCTTCGTCGTCTTTGCCGGCGCCTTCCTCGGTGTTTGCGCCGGTCTCCTCTGGACCGCCCAGGGCGCCATAATGATGTCGTACCCTCCTGAGAACGAAAAGGGTCGCTACATCTCCTTCTTCTGGGTCATCTTCAACCTCGGCGCTGTCCTCGGTGCCCTCATCCCCCTCGCCGAGAACATCCACTCCACCTCCGGCCCGGTCAGCGACGGCACCTACTCCGCCTTTATTATCCTCATGTTCGTCGGCGCCGTCATCGCCCTCTTCATCTCCGATGCCGGTAACGTCGTCCGCGAGGACGGCTCCCGCGTCATCATGAAGAAGAACCCCTCCTGGTCCTCCGAATTCCGCGGCCTCTGGGAGACCTACCGCGACGAGAAGTGGATCGTCCTCCTGTTCCCTCTCTTCTTCACCTCCAACATATTCTACACCTACCAGTTCAACGGCATGAACCTGCTCGCCTTTAACGTCCGCACCCGTGCCCTCAACAACGTGCTCTACTGGCTGGCGCAGATTGTCGGCGCCCTCATCGTCGGCTACGCCCTCGACATTAGCCGCATCCGCCGCTCCGTCCGCGCCAAGGCCTCCTACATCATGCTCTTCCTGCTCACCTTTGTTGTCTGGGGAGGCGGCTACGCCTGGCAGAAGCTGCAGGTCTCGCGCACCGCCGACGAGGCAGACAAGCAGAACGTCGACTGGACCGATGGCGGCAAGCTCTACATTGGACCTATGTTCCTGTACTTCTTCTATGGCTTCTTCGATGCCGCTTGGCAGACTTGCATTTACTGGTAAGGCATCTCTCGAGTACTTTCGATTTGATCCGTGCTGACTACTTCCAGGTATATGGGAGCTCTGTCCAACTCGAGCCGCAAGGCCGCCAACCTGGCTGGTTTCTACAAGGGTACGTCGGCTCCATGTCGCCACTACAGCTGAAAGACCATGACTAACACATCCTCCAGGCATCCAGAGCGCCGGTGCCGCCGTCTGGTGGGCTCTCGACTCGAGCCTCGTCTCGTACGACATCATCTTTGGTGCTACCTGGGGCCTCCTCGCCCTCGCCCTTCTCATTGGCGCGCCCGTCATCTTCATGAGGATCAAGGACACGACCGAGATCTCGGACGATATTGTCGGTACTGGCGAGAACATCGAGGACGTGGCTGCTCCGGGCCAGCTGGCCGCAGAGGAGAAGAAGGCTGGTGTTGTCTGATCATGTCTTGTGTCGGTCTCGAGCACGCGTCCAGGGAAGAATGAGGAGAAATACTCCCAACAAGAGTGGTAGTTTGAGCTATATAGGAGCTGTCATTCTAATCGATGATTCTAATGTAACAATGTGTTGACGGAAAGGAAAGATGTGAGGGCTTCATTGAAGATCCAGGGGGTTCTGGTGTGTTTACTCGCAAGAGAAGATGGCCTGCCCATCCGCTCCCACCGAAGCCTTCTGCACCTGAGGATAAGGGCACAGAGGCCTCTCCTCGATGGTTGTCGCGCCTAGTCCCAGGACGCTAGTAGCCAACAGCACATCCGGAGCTTCACCCTCCTCAACCCAGCGCATGAGGGTCGCAAAGGTCGAGTTGGGGAACATGCCGGGCCCGCCGAAGCAGTGGTGCAGGCCAGGAGCCATGAAAAGGCGGTAATAGTCCTGGACGGATGGATCAAGTGCTGTGACACGCTGATAGTAGTTCTCGGTGCCTTTAGCAGGAATGACAGAGTCAGCCTGTACTGTGTTAGTCCTCGCAGCACGCTGGCAGAGCCATGGCTTTTGCACTCACCATTCCATGATAGGTAATCATCTTGCCTCCCGCGGCGCGGAACCCAGAGAGGTCAGGGTTGCTGGTGTCGATGATATCCCCGTACTCGGCCTTGGCCTGGATCTCGAAATCGTCGTACTCGGCCTCTGTGAGTCCGTTGATCGAAGCCGTCGAATTCTTGAGGAGGAAGAGCCGGAACCAGTCGTCGGCCAGGGGCACCGGTCCACGGGTGCATGTCTCGGCGCCACACGTGCTGTTCTTGCTGCATGATGTGTTGATGTTGGCGAGGTCGGTGAGAGTGCCGGTCAAGATGGCGTCCATGTAAGGTCCGAACCACATGGACGAGTTGTCGCCTCGCTTGGCGCCATCCCACTGGAAAGTCTGGTTAGTATCATGCCACGGCCGGGAAAGTTCAGGCAGGTAGGTACTTACTACTCCTCCCATGATAATGGCAGCTGCCTGCGATATCTCGCGCTCGACGCCGGTGCAGTTGATGGTAGTGCCAACCACGGTCATGGGATCAAACTCGCAAGTCGCGTCCGAGATGATGCCATCCGCCAGGCCGTCGACAGAATCGCAGGCCTCGATAGCGGCAGCGGTGAGGGCGTCGAACTCGCAAGTTGGAGGGAACTCGTTCAGCTGGTCCATGAGGAAGGCCGAGTACTCCGTCTGCTGAGCCCACGAGATCCAGTTGATGGCAGGTGCTGGCAGGTGCTGCGGCGGCAATACCGTCGAATGCGTCCGGGAACTTTTGCGCCATCATCAGCCCTTGGCGACCGCCCTGAGAACATCCGTTCCAGTAGGAGAAATGAGCGGGCTCGCCGTAGAAAGCGTTTGTGTAGGCCTTTGCCATGTCGGTGGCCTCGATGAGCGAATCGGACCCCAGGTTCTTCAGAAGGCGCATGTTGACGACGCCCTCCTCGCGCAGGGCCCAGTTCTCAGGGGTTACGTCGGAGCCCAGGCCCGCGTCCTTTGAGACGCCGACGAAGCCTTGGCCCACGGCGGCAGTCATGGCCATCAGTCCAGCGGGATGGAGGCCAGCCTGCCAGCCGGCGCCGCCGATGAATTGGAGGCGGCCATTCCAGGTATCGAGGGGCAGCCAGACCTGGACCTGGACCGAGTCATCATCGCCCGTGTGGGTGTAGGTGGTCGTGACGTTGCAAAAGTTGGCGCCGACAATATTGACGCCGGGATTGTTAGAGTAGGCGCCGATTGAGATGTTCTGAGTGACGTTGAGGGCCAGCTGGGTCTCGACGGAGATGATTGAAGCTTCGGGGATGGAGAAGGTAGAGAAGGTGGCGGTTGAGCAGGCCGACGTGGAGACGGTCCCGTTGAATAGCGAAGGTATCATGGTGAGTGTTGAGGGTGGGGTATAAGCAAAGAATGACTGTATGTGATGGGATGGCATGTTTGTAATCTTTGGGATAGAAAGTAGGTTCTTATATCATGGGCTTCTTGAATCAATGGGTATGGGTCGAGGTCGGTATCAGGTACGAGCTGTGCGACCTTCGTCAACAATGCGAAATCTCCATTAATGCGTGCCCCAGCCTTTTCATTTGCCTGTGGACCTTTTTTATTTTGATTTTGAAGAATCGGGGTCATTCATCGGCACTGCATGGTGTCGTCAGACGAAGTGGTGCATCACGTCACGGCCCGAGGGACACATTGTGGTCCAGGCACTTGGGTGCCCTGCAGACGCGGATGGAGAACCTCTCCCTTCCCTTTACTAGCACCATACACCAGCAGTGGCTCGGGTTTCGAGTCAGGCCTCGCGTATGGCGCGGAATGCGAGAATCTCGTTTAGCCTCGTACCGAGCCTGGGCAACTGCCGGATGCTACCAGCCTTTCGCTGCCCCCTCCGCCCCCGTCGTACTTTAAATCTTATGACATGCCGCAGGCCTTGGTACTTCAAGCAGATCTTCATGCATAGCAGCGGTTTCCATCATATCGTTGGGTTGAGGATCCGACACCCTTTCAGGTACACCGCATGCAAGTGCCAACTACCCCTATGTCTCCATCATCAAACGTGGCCAGTGTAGCCACTTTTCCCATCCTGGCCCCAGGCCCTGCACGATTCCTTCAAACAGATCTCGCCCTGTCTGTCCCATGACCCAATACCCCCGACACCAGTGCAGGAGGACGCAAAAGTGGGCAATGACGAGCAGCGCTTCGGGCCGCCGCGCTCTTGCAGCCGACAAGAAGCCCTCTCCAACTACGAGCGGCCACGAGAAGACACGTAAGGCGACAGATCTCTGAAGCTCCTGAGGGGTCTTGCTTACACCGACACCACCGTCATCCTCGCCATTGTCAGCATGGTCAAAGGCGGCCTGAAGCTGGCACCGGGCCTCGTCGCAGCCACGCCTCTGCGCCTCATCAAGCCCGAGACTTCCCTGAATAAGCTCCTCGAGCGGTGTAGTCTGCGGGCCGTACCCGCTCTTCTCGACCTGCTCGGCGCCCTCGTCGAAAAACGTTCGAAGGCTGCTATGCTGAATGTATACCCAAGCTTGGGAGACGACTGTGCGCACGCCCTGATAAACGTCGAGATACTGCAGGAACCGTGACAGCACACCCTCAGAATCTCCCTCGAGGCTGACATCGCAGAGCTGGTGGACTCCGAGCAGCCAGCTAAAGAAGAGTGCTTGTGTCGCGTTGCTCTCGGCAATATGCAGCGTCGACTCGGTGAAGAGCCGAATACCGTGCGACTGGTATGCTTTGGCTTGGTAGAGAAACTCGCCCCGCCGTTCGGGGTGGCAGTGCGCAAAGTGTCGCGCCGTGAAGGCGAGGAGTTGGTTCAAAAGATAGGGGCAGCTAAGGCTCTCGCTGGCAAGGAAGCTTATTAGATTGAAGCTAGTGTCCATGCGATTGGGGGCCGAGTCGGACATGAACATTTCGACACCGGACGTCATGAAGTGGTACAGCAGCATGGCTTGGTTGCTGTCGGCAGGTGGCACGCCGTCTTCAGGCGCAGGGGATGGCGTGAGAATCGATGGGGTTGGACGTGTGTCAGACATCGATTCTGGGTCGCCATTGCTGGTAGGCGGCAAGACAGGCTCGAGCAGTGAGTAGGGGCACTGCCTCCTGCCCAGAGCACATCGTCCGCAAATCGGGCGCTTTTCATCGCACTAATGGGACAAAGGACCATGTCAGCTACAGTCTGGTATTCTGAGAAGAGTGCTGGTATTGATGGGAAATGAGACTGACCTTGATGCGGCGGCGCTTGCACTCGCCACAGCCGCGACGAGACTTGCGGTGGTTCCTCCGAGAACCCTCGGTCTCGGCCGGCCTCGGGGGCTGGTGCGGTGACGGTGTGGCCGTGGCTGAAGTTGGCCCCAAGGCCAAGGTCGGGGTTGTTGCTACGGGCGAAGGCGACATTGGGGGGTTCGATGGCCGTTAGGTTCGGTAGTCCAAAGACTTGACACGGAAAGAAATGAAATGCGAGGGAGAGACAGATGAAAACGATTGAACCCGAGATGTCCGGCTGGCGCTGTCTGATATATCGTCTAGCATCGGGTTCAGGGGCTGATGTTTGAGTCGCGGGCGGCGGTGCCTCGCATTTGGGCAGACTCGGCCAATAGGATGGCCGTCGGTACGACCTTTAGCGTCCGAGGGGCACAGCCCAGGCATGACGGCTCCATTGTACGGGGCCGTTCGTTCGACGGGGCCGCGTAATGGCCGAGTCGGCCGATGTTGGACGGCCGCATCGGGTGCATTTTTTCGGCCGTGTTTCGGAAGATTAATTCGGAGGAAAGAGGGTTGATCCAGTTGGTTCATTAGTTTTCATGCTGCGCCGTTGAATTGGTGTGATCCACGGTAAGGAGGTCGAAGGGTATATGTAGGTAGTCGAGCCCTGCCAAGTCCGCGCTGCTCCCCATTGATCATCCCATGGTCCATCCTCTCGCGCCCATCGCCATGTATTTCTCGTACCAACCGCCGGACGACAGTATTCGAAGTACGTTACCACCAGTCCTGAATCAAACATTGAAAGACCTTTTCTTTTTCCGGGCAAGTCGATAAGGGTATCGGGGTTGTTCATATGGAGACATGCTGGAGCCCCGCGGGACACCTCAGAGCCCACCCAGTTCCCCTGGGAGCGGGCCGAACTCCCGCCCCTCTGGCTCAGACCCCCTCAACAACCCCAGGCCATAACCTCGATGACAGTCTGACAGAGCTTCAACTTGCCTCTTGCCTTGGCTGAACAACCACTTCCTGAGTCTTGAGTCCTGAGGCGGCCGGCTCCGTCCGCCTTCGTCCGCTCAAGATAAGCCAGAGATGCAAAGCGACCACCCTAAA
Organism: Plectosphaerella sp. P0831; assembly: GCA_014635975.1. NCBI lineage: Eukaryota > Fungi > Ascomycota > Sordariomycetes > Glomerellales > Plectosphaerellaceae > Plectosphaerella > Plectosphaerella sp. P0831. Next base: position 211,445 of record JACAFV010000020.1, on the reverse strand, counting down.
CCACACCCATCTGCATGCGGCCGGAAAAGCCAATTCAATCAAGCCCACGATCGACACCCTCAGATAATCAGTCTGATGTGATAACGACGCGAGACCGACTGGACACGGCCGTCATGGTGCTTCTTGGCTTAGACGCCGTTCAACCACAGGAAGAGGGGTCGGTTGTTTGACCATGACAACGACCTTCCTATTGAGTCGTCTAGTTCCGTGCCGCAGACTTGATCACGGCATATCGCACCCCAACCTTATTCGCACACTGCCCCGGCGTCTAACTTCCCCATTCGGCAAAAGACGCCGTTGGAACAGCGCTAAAATGCGGCATTAGACGCCAAGGGCCAATCCCGACGGTCACAACCTCCACGACCCCAGTGCCGAGCCAGGGGCTAGATGGGCGACAGGATGGCTCGGCACGGCTCTTGGTAGATCCTGAACCACGTGCAGGGAACAACAGGTAAATCAGGGGTCTTATCTGAGACCTGGCGGCCGACGCCGGACGACTCGTAGTTGCACGAGTCTTGATGCTGGTTCCTGGTAAACGACGATCGGCGCCCAGGAACGAGGATATAAAGAGAGGTTCCTCCTCCCCCGCTGTAACTCCACCACCCCTCATCCCCAGCTTCAGGTCCTCCAGTCCAGTCCACTACCGGTCGTTCTTCTCCAGTTGCTCGCTGTCCGCTGCCTCATCCCGCCATCATGCGTTTCTTCGCCGCCATCCTGCCCCTTGTGGCCCTGCTCTCTGGTGTTTCCGCCGCTCCCATCGCCGAGGATGTGTCCCCCGTCGAGGCCTCTCCCCTCGAGAGGCGTGCCGCTGCCACCTGCGGCAGTGTTTTCTACTCCGCTGCTGCCGTCAACGCTGCTGCCGTGAGGGCGTGCAACCTGTACCGTGCTGGTACACAGATCGGAAGCAACAAGTGCGTGGCATTGGTCCCACACCAACGTCCCCCTCGGCCCGAAGCTAACATGACACGAACAGCTACCCCCACACCTTCAACAACCGCGAGGGCTTTGCCTTTGCCGTGGCTGGCCCGTACCAGGAGTTCCCCATCATGTCCAACGGAGCCATCTACTCTGGAGGTATGGCACTTCACTCCGGAAGTAGAAATGGCACGTGCTAACAACCCTCAAAGGAAGCCCTGGACCTGACCGTGTCGTCATCAACACTGCCTGCAGGCAGGCTGGTGCTATCACCCACACCGGTGCTAGCGGCAACAACTTTGTCATTTGCAGGTAAATGTGAATTTGGACGCTTGAGGACATGGGGCGAAGGGATGCGGCTGGTGGACATGTGGAAAAGTTCGAAAGGCATAGAATTGTGTCCATGAAGACAGCTAACTGCAGTCTTCACTTTGCTTGCCAACCACCTCACGTGTGATGTGATGCCTAACAGCCTTAGGATGTTCGTGTGAAAGATGATCTTGTGATGACCATCTGTGATTACTACCGCTAAAAGACAAGGCTTACTAAATTACATGCCTAGTAGACATAAACAAACTCATCGTTCTTCGAATCCGTCAGATCCTTGAACGCGTTCTCGCCCAGCATGACGCCGCCTGCTCCTCCCTCGACGTTATCGGCGCTGCCGCTGCTGTACTTGTGCTCCATGCTAAGATCGCGGATCTTGGCAGGCTTGCCAGCCTTGACACGCTTGGCCGACTGCATCTTGTTGAGCAAGAAGATGTTGGCAGCCTGGATACCAACGACGGCGAGAAGGGCGCAGGTAATACCCATGGTCTTGGTCAGACCGGGCTTGTAGGCAGGGGCATCGTTGGAGCTGAAGAGGAGAGGACCGATGATGTTTCCAGCGGAGGAGCCGATGTTCTGTGGCGGTGTCAGTGAAAATGTACTTGTCAATGGTCGGCTGAGGCTGTGGACTTACGTAGAGCGACATGGTCACACTCTTCTTGGTGGTGCCGGCAAAGTTGCTGCGATGAATGTTAGTAACGGAGTATCAGCCAAGGAGCAAAGCATCGAGACTTACGAGATCATCCAGGACACAATCAGGGGGTTGCCGCTGAAAATGAAGGCAAGCATGTAGTAGGCGGCGAGAAGAGGAGGAGTGTTGTTCTCGCGCCTCAGCAGGTAAAGCATGACGGTGCCAGCAAGCACGGGCAGCAGCACGAGGCAGAGGAAGACGCTCTTGACCCTGAAGCGATGGGCCATGTACGAAGCCGGGAAGATGACGAGCAGCTGAACCGCACCGAAGGGAATATTGAGGAGCGAGGTAACAGCGCGGTCGAAGCCAAAACCACCGACGATCAGAGGGCCGAAAGTGTTGGTGACGGCGGCGGTGACGTTGAGGCAAAGGGCCATGGCGATGAAGAGCCAGGTCTTGGGCTCGATCATGGCCTCGAGAGCCTGGTTCCACTTGAACTCGCGGGTGCCGGTGCCGGACTGGTTGGCGCGCAGGCGCTCAATGCCCTGGAGACGCTCCTTTTCAGTCAGGAAACGGGCCGACACGACATCGTTATCCATGCGCCAGTAGACAACAGGCGCGGTCAGGACGGTCAGGAGACCGACGAACATGAAGAGAATCCTCCACGAGGCGATGTGGCTGTCGATCTGACCGAGACCGTAGGACACGGCGGCAGCGAACATGGTCGAGAGGCCGTTGGTACCGTACCAACAGGCCACGCGCATGGGCTGCTCGGCGCGACGGTACCACTGCGAAGTGATGACGGAGAACAGAGGCAGGCAGGCTGCTTCGAAGAGTCCGAGAAGGAAGCGAGTAGCGAGGAGACCGCTGTAGTTGTGGCATGCGGCCATGCATGCCTGCGCGGCACCCCAGCCGAAGACGAGGGTAGGCATCAGGATGCGGTGAGGCACGCGGACCATGATCCAGGAGGAGAAAGGGAGCCAGCAGAGCTGGGCGATGGCGGCGATGGATCCGACCATGGAGTATTGGTTGCCGGTGAGGTTGCAGTCCTCGCGAAGGCCCCAGATGGCGCCATAGCCGAGCACGGACTTGTCGAGAACTGGGGGAGGTTAGTAGGGTGTGCTTGGAGGGGGTGGGGAGGTTGACTGACTCTGAAGGAAGTAGACCCAGACGAGGATCGAGAGGATGTGGTAATCGGTCTTTCTGCGAATGCGCTTGTTCTGTGATGGAGGAGAGGTGTCAGTATGGCACGCCAAAGGGAATGGTGATGGTGACGGAAAGGGGTTGATGAGTCATCGTGGTTGTCGTCATCGTCACTTTCGCGGCTCAATGCCCAGCCCGCCCAAGGACTGGCTGGCTTGGCCTGAACAAGTGCCGTGCTGACGACAGACCAAGGAATGAGGCTCAGGGTAGTACTCACGTCTTCCTCGGTCAGCTCAATGTGCTGGTTTCCGATGAGCTCGGCGGCGCGATCGCCATGCTTGCCGGCGGTGGCGACATGCTTCAGGTCGGGCTCCTGGTCGTGAGAGACATCCTCCGTGCGGTGCAGCGAAGCATCGTCGATGGCCTTGTTGGAAGCCATTGTTGCTGATGTTTGATCTGGGCGCGTCCTGGTATCAAGGGTGTTGATTGCTGAGGTCGAGATGGAGCCTGATGATCTCTGGCAAGAAAGAAGCGGACACTCAAGGGTTTATATCCATTTCTCGTGGCCCCATACTCTTAAGCCGGCGGACTGGCCGAGCTCCCTCGTGTCTAACCCAGCCAAGCAAGGCATGAGTCGGGTATGGGGACCGAGATGAGCGATGGCCTTGTTTGCCTTTCTTCCCCGGGGGGCGGGAGGATGGGGGAACGGGGCGACTGGACGCTACGGGTTCATCCCCAGACAAACCACCGGCGGTGGTCACGGTCTGGGGGGGGTTGTGGGGGAGAGGATTTGAGGAATGGAGGGCTGATGGGGCTCTAGCGTGACGGCGGCGAGGTTCTGGACAAGGGGGCGATAGCCGAAAGACCCGCCAAGTTCAGTAGCCGATGGTGTTTCTGGGCATCCATTGGGTGGTCGGCTACTTGGTCGGCGGGCACGAGACATCGGCGTTTGATTTGTATCGTTGAACTCGGGCATTTGCCGGCGATCGACGAGGAATCCCGGCATCATGGTGTCATTTAGTGGGAGAGATCTAACCAAAGACGGGGTGGTGCTTGGGGGTGATTAGCTGTTGGTGATGGCACCACCGCAGGGGGTACTTGTTTTGAGGTCTCGTTCAAAGCGAAATCCCGGGTACCACGCCATGGCAAACCAACAAGCCAGCACCAGCAGGAAGGGCGCGGAGCTGGCCCGCGGCTGGGCCTCGTGAGTCGTGACCCCCATCGTATCGCCCCCGCCGAGAAAGCCACGCTGCTGTCACAGCAAGCGAGCCGTACGAGTCCGTCTGTTCTAAACTTCTCCCCAAGTCCTCGGCAATTCCAGCTCGAGGTTGACCAGGTGGAGGTGGCCCCAGATCAGGTCGACCGGGGAGAACTGATATGGATGGGGGTCCGTCCCATCATCCACTTTCTTCCCCGCTCACTGCCTTTCCGACACACACAATCACCCTCTCTCCGCATATGGTGATGCCACCGCAACCACAGGCGATGCAATTGCCGCCTTTCCAAAAGCCGCCTCAACAACCGCCGCCATGAACTCACCCTCGACTCTAGCCCCGACCCCCGAACGACCGCCCCTCGGCTCGGCCAAGGGGAAGCGCGTCTCACGAGCATGCGTCTCATGCCGCGTGAGGAAGACGCGCTGCGATTTGTGAGCACAATTCCCGAAAGTTTGGGTCAGTCGTTCGTGCCCCTGCTGATGCGGCTCGCACAGAGATGCAGTCGGCTCGTCTGGCCGCCCGCCCTGCCAGAGATGCGTGCGACAGGATCTTGAATGTGTCCTCGCACCGTCACGTCGCGGTGGACGTCGAGTTCGCAAGTCGGCAAAGCTTCCACGTGCTGGAGATGCCGAGTCCATAGGACCCGGCGGCCTGTCAGTTGCCGCAGCCGGAACGCCGGCCGGTCGAGCACAGCGTCACGAGAGCAACCCGACGGCAGCAACCGGGCGCGAGCTGGTCCAGGCCACGCCGTCGCGCATCGATACCCGTGACGACCTCGACTGGGAGCAGCAGAGCGAGTGGGCTTCCGAGTCGCCGCCGCCTCCCCAGCCCACCGGCGACAGGCAGCGCTTCAATCACGTCAACCCCCCTGGCATCGAGGGACACATGGCCTCCGCCGACCTCCTCAACCCCTCCGATGCTCTCAACCTGTTGGCCCAGGTCGCCGACCTCGACACTGATGGTCGGGGAGGCGACCTCGTCGCGGGCCCGGATACGAGGAGCGCCGCACGGCCATCGGCAGATGTGCAAAACGCCCTCGAAGACCCGCGATCCTACAACTACCCTCCCCTGATGGAAGGCCTGACCGTCGCCGACCTCGCTGCCCTCATACACAACTATCATGCACATTATCATGCCTACTTCCCGGTAGCTCCAAAAGCCATCTTCGATGACATCAACCCGCTGTTGCTGGTTCGCACAGAGCCACATCTTCTCACGGCTATACTGATTGTGGCATCAAAAGATGAGAAATGTTGGAGCGATGCTCACCAGATCTTCTCTCGCCACATGGAGAACCTCATCTCCAAGCTCGTCTACGGCAGCACGGCCACTGTCGGCGCCGTCGAGGCCTTGCTGATCCTGGCTGAGTGGGCCACCCAGCGACCTCAGGAGAACCCTGCCATCGGCCGCGGCGAGGAAGATCACAGCGCATGGATGCTTGTCGGCGTCGCCATTCGTCTTGGGTATCTGCAGCGATTGGAGCAGACTGCCCTACCACATTCACAGCCCGATGGGTCGCGGCGGTTGGAGGAGTACAGTCGGCGACGTCTCGCCTGGACAGGTAGGTGTTTCATGGTAACGATGCTCTATGTTCCCTTTGCTGACACGTCACGTAACAGCATGCTACATGAGTGATCGCCAACTGTCAACACGCCTCGGCAAAGGTTTCTGGGCAAGGGGCCCGCCGCCATCAACAATGAAGAACATTGCCGACTTTCCTACGCTGCAGGCCCAGAAACTTGGCAGCGAGAACCTTGCCCTTCTCTTCCAGGCCAACCTGGAGCTGACGCAGCTCTTTGGAAACACGCACGACATTCTCTATTCGTCGACAAGCCACCGCGAACAACTGTACATGGGCGGCGAGTACATCAGATACATTGTAGGTGATCACTTGTGAGGGTGTTCATTGGCGATGCTGACTGTCTCAGGACGACTTTACCTCTGTCCTTCGCAATTGGAAGCTGGAATGGGGAAGCCTCAGCTGTACGTCGTCCACCACCAGACACCTCGTCCATCACTGACCATCCTTCTCCAGTCACGCCACATGTCAAAGCATCACTGGTCCTCTCATTCGATTTCCTACGTCTCTACATTAACGCCTTCGCCTTCCAGGCAACCCTCAACCGCGCCGCCGCTAAGTCAGCACGATCAGCCGCGCAGCCCTCCCAAGAAGCCGGCGCCCGTTCACGAACAGGCATCGGCTCGCCGTCATTCCACGGTCTTCCCGGCAACCCCGATGCGCGCTTCATCTACGAGTCGATAGACGCCGCAAACTCCCTCCTTGGCACCTTCAATGGCTTCATCGATCCCGTCGGCGGGCTGAAGTACATGCCCCTCAAGTACTACCTCTACGTTATCTACGCGGCCGTCTTCCTTTTCAAGGCCCGCTTTGCCGGCGCGATAGGCAAGGAAGCTGGGGCTGGAGTACGTCGAGCTGTTCATGCGACCATCAGCCGGTTGCAAAAGACATCTCACAACCCACACAGCCTGGGGCACCGGTACGCGCGCTCCCTGCGTCTGCTCTGGTGGAAATCGCCCGAAAGGGTCGACAAGACCAGGCACGACGACACGGCTCGGGCCAATGGCGGCGGCGGCAGTAACAACCTCCCGGACCATGGCATGAGCCACGATCCTCTGATGTCAGGCGATCATGGCATGCCAGTTCTCGGAGCTGAGACCCACGGCGAGGGCTTCAGCATGGCCGGGTCTGCGCTGGAGCCTCTCCACGGGCTATCCTGGCGGGACCTTGACTCGCTCGGCCAGTTTATTGCGAACCATACGACGACGAGTCTGACTGATGGGACCATGACGAGTCCTGAATTTGATCAGTATGGGTCCACTGGCGGGATGGAGGCCGGGGGAGAAGAGTACTATTACGACAACTTTTGGCAGGGCAACGACATTATTTTCTAGGGACAGGCAGAACACCTATTACTATGAATGGAAAGATTGCTCCAATCGGTGGCTCTTGAGGCCCAACGGGTGCATGCGTGTGGTTCAGTCTCCCCTTCAACGGCTGAAGGTGTATCGACTGGAGGCATGCAGCCCCCATGAGGACTCCTCGACCACCCTATAGCCCAACCACTCCTAGCTCTGAGCACCTTACATGAAGCAAAAGAGAAGGTTTGAGGTTAGCACCGTGTCTGCCCCTTATACATGGGGATCTCGTCCGTCTGCTCCGCCCGGAACCCTCTTCGGATCCGGCAAAAAAATGTGGACAATCCGCGAATCGAACGCGGGACCTTCAGCATGCTAAGCAGACGTTATACCACTAAACCAATCGCCCAGAGATGTTGATTTGAAGCAGCAGTGGTGTGAACTCTCGTGTTGCTGGGCCGTCTCTGTCTCTGTCCTCATCATCAACAACTGCGACTCGACAATCACATGCCGATATCAACTGTTCAATTATTCACATTGCTGAGGCAATTCGTACTCATTGGTCATGACATTCATTAGTCTAGTCTAGTTGTACAATCCCAAACACCTTTCCTTCTACCCAAACACCATTCCTTGTATGCGAACTCGTCTAAGCCTCAACAGCCTTGAGGACGGCCCTGAAGTGCAGCTTGCCGGAGTCAAGCTTCTCCATGGCAGCCTTGATGCCCTCCTCGGTCATGTCGAAAGTCTCAATGACGGGGGCGACCTTGTGAACGGCAGCGAACTCAAGCATCTCGCGGTGGACGGCGCGGGTGGCGACGAGCGAGCCCTGAACGGCAATGCCCTTGGCGAGGAGGGGCATGTAGGGGATCTCGAAGTTGCCGGCAGAGACGGACAGAGGGTAGATGCGGGACTTGGGGGCCATCAGGGGCAGGAGAGCGGCCCAGTCGGGCTGCGCCGAGGCAGTGACGAGGAGCCTGTCGATGGGCCAGCGGATGCTGTGGTCGTCGGCGGAGCGCTCGCCCATGGCGATGAACTCGTGAGCACCGAGACGGAGGGCCTCGTCCTTCTTGCTGCTGGAGCCGGAGAGGGCGACGACGCGGCAGCCGAGCTTGGCGGCGAACTGGAGGGCGATGTGGCCGAGACCACCAACGCCGAGGACACCGACAGTCTCGTTGGGCTTGACGTCGTGGAGGGTGGTGAAGACGGTCGCGCCGGCGCACTGGAGGGGAGCGGCGATCTCGTCGGAGAGGGCGTCAGGGATGGGGTGGAGGAAGGCCTCGCGCCAGACGGCGTGGGAGGCGAAGCTGCCCTGGTCAGGAGTAGAGTAGCCGAAGAGGGCCCTGGCGTGGCAGAAGACGTCCTCGCCCTGGAGGCAGTGAAGGCAGAGGCCGCAGGCGTTAGTAACGTATCCCCATCCGACGCGGTCGCCGGCCTTCAGGTTACGGGTGGAGGGGCCGACGCGCTCGACGACACCGACGCCCTCGTGGCCGAGGACCATATCGGCCTTACGGTAGTGCAGATCGGTGCCGCAGAGGCCAGAGGCGGTGATACGGACGAGGACCTGGTCATCCTCGAGGGTGTCGGGGCGGGTGGTGGTGGCCTTCTTGGGGAAGCCATCGTTGGAACCCTTGTAGACGGTGAAGGAAGGCATTTTGGTGGTGTGGGGGTGGGTATTGGGTATCGGGTGTAGGTAGGATAGGGAATCAAGGTCCAAAGAAGATTGCTATGCAGATGCTGTGATGGAAATGTTGAAGCTGATGCTGAGAGAGGAGACGGGATAGAGAGCCGGCTCCCCCGTCCTTCTTATACTTCTGGAGACTTGAGCATATCTCCGTCCTTGACCGCATCATCAGTAACAACGGGACGATCTGGAAAAAACGCAAAGCACCGAAGCAAGCGGGGCACGTCAACTCCGATGCGATTTACTGATGAGATCACAACGGGCCGGAGCCACGCGGTAGCCAAGGAAGACGCCCTGATCGTTGGGAGGCATCTGGGACTCTCCCAGTGCCGGCGACCAATGGGAGTTGCTCCAGGGCTCCGTCCGAGTCAGGGTGCGGCATTACCGACCCCTCCTTGGTGTCGGGAGTTGGTCCTTGAACGTGGGTGACAGCCGGGACCGAGGCTGGCCCCCCATCGGAGTTTACTACCTGTGACGTGCAGCCCCGATTTATCAGCAGAGTCTGCTGTCAACTCCGACACTCCGTGGCGGCCACTCCGAGTCTTTCAAAGTCATCCTCATCATCATCGGAGTCTGTCCGAAAAGCGACGGATGGACAGCCCCTCGATATCCTTGCCCATGGCCGCCATGGACGGTCTCTCGGTTTCGAGTTTGAGCACTCCTACCGGGGCTGCGCCCACGACTGTGGCACGATTGCGCCAGAAACGGAGCCAGGTCGCCCGGGCATGCGACGCCTGTAGGGTCCAGCGCATCAAATGCGACAACAGCCAGCCATGCACCAACTGCCAGACCAGAGGCCGATCGTGCAGCAACAGCGATGCCGTCAGGACGACGACGTTGACACAGGCGCAGGAAGAGATTAGCCGGCTCAAGGCGACGGTCAGGGAGTTGGAGGATGAGCTGCGTTCTGAGCGGGAGAAGACGCCAGCAGCGGCAGCGCAGACTGTCCAAGTTCAAGGGATTGTCACCCCTCCGAGCAGTAATGGCACGCCAACCGCTGCCCCGGCGAGACACTGGCAGGGCGTCGTCAAACAATGCGCTGCCCGCTCCCCAAATGAGAGCTGGTTCGGCCCATCGTCCATCTACTACTTCGTCAAACGCCTCGATACATCCCTAAGCAACACCTTGCGCCAGCCCCAGCCGACCGACCGCCTCCAGCTGTGCTCCGAGAGCTCCAGCAACCTTCTCGAAGGCCTGTCGGGAACGGCCCCAACCACTACAGGTACTGGGACAGCTCCCCCGTCCTACCTCACGCCCATGCAGGAGCAGTACTTCATCGACCTCTTCTGGGACTCATTCCACACCTGCGTCGTGCCCATCCTCGATGAGGCTGACTTCAAGCAACACCACCAGTCTCTCTGGACAACAGCGTCGACACGCCGGCCCTCGGCCCTCGTCGACATTGTCGTCGCAATGTGCATGCAGCTCGGCATCTCCACCATGCCGGCTGGCGAACAGGGTCGCTTCTCCCCCCTCGACAACACCGACCCGACCATCGCCGGCCGCATGCACTACCGCCGGTGTCAGACCCTCCTCGCCCACCAGGTCGAGAGTCCGTCCCTCGCCACACTGAAATGTCACATCCTCTGCGCTATCTACCTCTGCTCCGGCTCCTTCCACAACATGGTCGACGCCGCCGTTGCCCAGGCCGTCCGAACCGCCTACGTCCTCGGTCTTCACATGGGCGCACCCCCCGACATGCCGCAAAGAGATGTCGAGCGCCGCCGTCGCCTCTGGTGGGCCGTTTACCTCATGGAGACCAAGATCGGCACAAAACTAGGCCGTCCCTTTTCCCTGCGCGACTCGCACGTCATGCCCGACCTCCCAGCCGACGACTTTGAAGCCGCCATGCTCTCCGGTTCGCGCTTCGCCCCTATCGGCGACGGCGTCACCTGGCTCAGCTTCAACCGCCATCACGTCGGCCTGCACGTTACTATCCGTCGCGCTTATTTGGCATTCTACGACCGGGACACGTGCGGCAGGGACATGTGGGACGACACGGAGACGCTCGAGAGCTATGCTCGGTTGTTGCAGCCGCATAACAAGGCCCTTGACGACTGGGTCGCTCAAGTGCCCCAAGCCCTCACCACCCGCCGCGTCGACGGCGGCACACCATTGTCTATTCACCCGTCTCGCCTGGATATTGAACAATTCGCCCCCCTCTGGCTTCAGCGCCAACGCCTTCTTCTCGAGATTGCCTACCACAACATCTCCGTCCTCCTCTACCGTCCCTTCATCTCATTCTCCGCCGCTCCAGGTCCTGTCGCAACAGAAATGGCGTCGAGATGCGCCTCCCACGCCATCGCTCTGACTCGCATCGCGCACCAGGTCCTCTCAACCATGACCATCCTCGACGGCTGGCACGAGGTTTTCCATTGGCAATGGGGCGTCTCCATGACCCTTGTCGGCTTCCTCATTGCCTACCCAAGTTGGGAGCAGCGGGACGCTGTGAGGGAGGCCATTGACTGCGCCGTTGGGGTGTTTGACAAGTTCAGCAAGAGATTCGCCATTGCAGGGAGTGCTGCGAGCATCATGAGGGAACTTTGCGTCAAAGTCGACTTGCTCAAGGAGAAGATGCAGCCTCCTGTGCTGGACCTGTCCATGACGGACATGGGACTGGCTGAGGGTACGTGGGACGGTCCGAACTTTTTTGATGTCACCTTCAATGTTGATTTTTGGGGCGGCTTGGACACGCTTTGGCCAGGTTCTCAGGAGTACACGGATCCGTCATATTTTGGACAATACTAGCAATGGGCAAGAGCATGGCGTTTGGGGGTAAGTGGACTGCGGCTATCGCCCAGATTTTACGCGACAATGATAGGGAAAGATTCTAAATGTACAGGTGTTCGTGAAATTCATACATGCGATGAGACTTTTGGCTGATGTCTGCTCGCCGTCCCGAACGGCATTGGACGTTGCTCTGTTCGTTGGAAGTCAGTGACTGATCTGCTCCGGCGTTGGATCTGGCGGCGTAAAAGATGATTCCGACATACCTCTGAGGAGGGGCGTCCAAAAGCTGAGGAACGACTTGGCACATGAAGCAGCTGCCACTGCCGCATAATGCTGCCACTCGGTTTGTTTGCGGCCATCTGCATGATCGGAGACGCCCTTGATGACGACACAGGGGAAGGTATCCCAGACCCCAGCGGCCTCTGTCTCGAATGCGACCACGCCCTCTTTCTGGGCCAACTTGTCGCGCTGAGAACCTGAAGCCACCGCCGTGTCGCCGGTTGCAAAGATACCAAAGTGGACAGCAGGCCGTTGATTCTGGCCAGGAGGAGCCCCCGGCCTAAGTAGGGATCTGCGGCGCTGATCATCCATGTGTTCGACCATGTCCTGCTTCACAATCTCCCGGCATCGCCATCCCTTGAGTTTGGCGATGAGACTCAAGATTTCGGGCTTGGGCCTTCCCAGACAGCTGAGATGGTCGGTATCGCGATGAAGTCCTTTCCCATAACGCTTGCCCATGTCGTACTCGACGGCCCCTTCGCTGATCATCACATCGCCCAACGCGACAATGTCGTGAGACTCGGGGAGCAGAGGGACCGCACCACAGGTACCGACCAGTAGGACCAATTGGATGCTCGGGAAGTTGTGGCGAAGGAAGGCTGAGGCGTGAGCAGCATGCACCTTTCCTATGCCGGGAAGGTAAACGAGAACGACATTGTGGCTGCCAATGGCGCCCATGGAGTAAAGGTTTGGATCCCCCGGAACCTCCTCCGAACCAGGTCCATCGTCCCAGTAGTAATCGAACAGGTTTCGGACGGCTTGCGCTTCCATGGGGAGAGAGCAGATGATGCCGATGCCAAAGTGTCGACGGTCGGTCGGACGAGTTGGTCTTTGTGGGGCATGCTCGAGAATGCAACGATCCACAGCGGGTTGCCTGTTGGTGGTGGACATTGTGGTGGTCATCAGGAAAACAATGAGGATGCTAGATAGGGGGGCGAATGGATACTGCGGTAGCAGCTTTCAAGTTGTAGATGGCTATGGACAGAGGAATGAGGGATGAAGCAGGGCACATTGTGACTTTATCCTCGTCACGAAGATCACAGCACTGCCAGCTCGAAGCGCTCGACGGGCGCCATCTAGCCGCTGGTGTGGTCGACTGTTGGACGCAGTGTTGGCCTCGACTGAAACAGACCCTCGGGCAGTGTTCTTGGCGCGAACAGGCGACCCACGGGGTGTTGGCCCACTGAAGCGGCCAATCCCGAAATACCAATGCAACAGCTGTCGCCTGGCAGTCATTTTGAGTACATCCGGACAGGCCTGGAGGCAAATGATCACTTCAAAATCGAACGAAATGTCTTGAAGAGCCCATGGAAGTACGAAAGCCGCTTGGGACGTCTTGTTGCCTGGGCCATCGATGAGATGGTGTTTGGCATGATCCGAGTCATCAGGGGCCCAACAGCGACCTCGGCCCCCATAACGATAGGTGCATCACTTTAGCCGCCAGCGATGTAGCGACCAACATCGTCCTGTAGGCCATTTTTACTCAGCAATATTAGGCGCTCCGTCATGTGAATCCTCTTGGTTTGTGATGGCATCCGCGTGTTGGTGCTATTCGTCTAAATATGGCGCCGAAATCTTCCCACTCCCTCAGAGTCCAGCCGCGCGCGATGCACGCGCCCAACTGGCTGGAAGGCCCCGATGCGCCCGTACCGCCTTCGCTGCGATAAGCGGGGGGCATCGAGGCGCATGGTAGACCTGAGAGGGGAAGGATGTGATTACATCTGTCTGGCAAGTTCATGTTGCGTCCCAGCCAAGTCCACGGGGTATGTCCTGCTTTGATGGTCACAACTCAAACTCAAACTTCAGGGCTCCTGCAATCCGGGCGCTCAGGCGACGGGGCCTGCCTGTCATTTTGCCCTACAGTGGAAGTGACCAGTGGACAGAACGACAGGTCCAGTCGCCTGAGTGCCCGTATTGCAGAAACCCTGAAGTCCGGTAAAAAAAAAAAACCAGATACGAAGATGATGACTGAAAAGAGCAGTTCGGTCCTGGGGCTTGCCTTTTTACAGGCGATGCGGCCACAAAGCCACCATTTGAGCCTCTGGACTGAGCTGATAGCGGTGGTGATCTCGCTGACAAAACACATTCTTCAGAAGACGCCACTGAAACGCTGCCGCCCGACAGCCCTGCCGCCACAAACCCCACTGAACAGAGGCTCCCTCTCACCTCTCGATACTCAGACCTTTCACATTTGCTCCAACTCATTGATCTGTTCTGATAGCTCAGGGGTAGAGCAATCGGCTGCAGTCCGATAGGTCGGGCGTTCAAATCGCCCTCAGAACTTGTACTTTTGCCCCGTCCACATTCTTAGACATGTGGCTTTGCTTTTTGCTGCAAGGGAGGACGAGAAGAGGACAAGTGTCATTCCACGACAGCTTCTTCCATCAACAACTCCTCGAATCGTTCTGATTGCTCAGGGGTAGAGCAATCGGCTGCAGTCCGATAGGTCGGGCGTTCAAATCGCCCTCAGAACTCGTATACTTTTGCCTCCATCATGAACTTTTGAACATGGCGTCTCAGTGAAGCTATCCCCAGCGCCCCAGTCACACCGAATGGATGAGTCTTGCTCCAGCTTGTCGGTCGGTCGCTCGGGGTACTCAAGAGGTTTCCTTGCCTTGCCTCCAATTCAATGGTCTGACAGTCCTGAGCCGTATGCTGGATAATTTGCTCATTGAGCTTGTGTTCTGTCATCTTTTTGGCAAGGTTTGCCCCGCCAATTGACATCGCCAGTCGCCCGATCAAATCGCCCAACAAGATCAGACCAGTGGGGGCCGATCGTCCCGCGCGGGAGTGGCTTGGGATGTTGTCATCAGCAGCAACAGCCATTCGCTTGCACCCGTTCCCTCAACATCATCGTTGTGGCCATCTCCTGTCCATCTTCTTTTGGCTCTGGGACCGTCCCATATACCCTGATTGACGCCGCGGCCATACTAGCACCGTCCAGGCCAGAGGAGAGCGTCACATTTCTCGAGGTCAGCGACGGTGTAATGGCCCTTATCAGGCAACGCATTTCCTCGCCAAGTCTTCTTCAAGACAAAGGACAAAGGACAAATGACGCAGCCTCTGATATCCCTGCGACCCTTGAAGAACAGCAGCGAGATGGCAACCGAGTCTTCGAGTTGACATGTGTCGCAATCGACTTCATTCTCCTTCAACCGAGCAATCACGAGCAATCGTGTTCACCAGCTTCACCCAATCGTCCACCTGAACACCGCATGACCGCACCCTCCGCCTCGAATAGTCCCCGAATGGAACGTCGAAGCACGCGATGCTAAATATGGCCCCGAGCTACTGGAATACGAACGGCTTTCCCGTGGCCACATCGCTCAGCTGATGGCCCCATTCGAACATCGCGGGAGGCCGGAAAAAACCTGGGGAACCGGCCGAGAGACTGGGGCGGGAGAGGCGATTGGGCAGGTGCTTGGAGCGGGCTTTGTCCTGTGCTGCCAGTGCGGCTAGGCCCGGCGGTAGCGTCGCAACACCCCCGGGGGTGTCTCGTTCGTCGACTCCAGTCTGCAGATCGAGACCAGCAACACGAGCTCTCGTGCATCAACGTCGCTTCGAGAACGGGACCACGGCATCCACGGCTTGACCGACATGTCCAGAGGAAGATGTTCGTGAGCTGGAAGGGGATAAAAGGGCCAGTCTTCCACTCTTTCCAGTATTATTCCTCATCATCTTCAGTCTTCACTCCTCTCACACATCCTCAGCCTACTCCACCATCTACATCTACATCCACATCCACATCCACATCCTACCGCAAATATGCAAATCTCCAGCCTCCTCACTATCGTCACCGCCGTTACTGCCGCGTCGGCTGCGACCGTTTCTTACGACACCGGCTACGACAACGGTTCCCGGTCCCTGACAGCAGTCAGCTGCTCCGACGGTGCCAACGGCCTTATCACTCGGTACGGCTGGCAGACCCAGAAGCAGGTCAAGAAGTTCCCGTACATCGGCGGCGTTCAAGCTGTTGCTGGCTGGAACAGCCCCTCGGTAAGTCCATTCCGTCTCCCTGCCTTCCAAGGGCCCAGCTAACAACCCCAGTGTGGCACGTGCTGGGAGCTTAGCTACAAGGGTCGCACCGTCAACATCCTCGCCATCGACCACGCCGCCTCTGGGTTCAACATTGCCCTTGACGCGATGAACGCGCTCACCGGCGGCCAGGCTGTGAAGCTGGGCCGCATCGATGCCACCAGCAAGCAGGTTGACAAGAGCAAGTGCGGCCTGTAAGGGGTTGCACATGCAATGACAGGGGGCACGTCTATACAATACGAGAGTAATGATGGGGGGTATACCGCATACGACAGCGACACTTACGATCCTTTTGCATATCATGGCGTTTGAATTCTTGAAGTTGGGGTCATAGAAGAGGGGTGAAATGACACATGATCCTAGCACTCTTTGGCATTGAGGCGCACTGGTGATGTTGATGATGATACCGCCCCGTCATTTGGTGTTTTGGGTTCTGTCGACCAGCCGGCGTACCAACCCGTCCAAACGACCCCTCTAGAAGGCCTTCTTTTTGAAAGACCCTCGAAGCCATCTGATGCACCTAGCTGAAGATTCCTATTCGCCTGAGCCTCATTGTCCTCGGTTGCAGGTCCCCAGACTCCAGGGCCAATGAGGACCCCTGCGACAATCCTTCAGTGGCGCAGGTGCCGAGATACAGGGCACAGACCCAAAACACCAACCCAACCCCCTCAACTTCACCTTCGACATCGCGCGGGGTCAATGTCGGAACCAACCCACAATGCCTGGATCCAAGTTCACCAAATGGATCCAGGATCGGGTTGAAAACCTCCCATTCAGAAAGCCGTCAGAAGACCGGCCTCCATATCTGCCATCGCCCCGGCCTCGACCACTGACCCCGACGTCTTCGACCGAGGTCCTCGTTCAATCCCCATCATGCCTGCTCTTCACCCAATTACCCGCACTCATCCGGCGAGACATCTTGCTCCTCGCTTTTGGCAATCGCACCCTCCACATGGACCTTGTCCTTGGCCTGCCGCTCTACCCGCCACCCGAGGAGCACGCGTGGGACACCCCGCTGGCCAAGTGCACGAGACACCACGCGGCCATCTACGAACCCGATGCAAATGACGAGGAACTGAGTCCAAAGGCATGGCGCTGGGGCGGCTGCGCCTGTCACGCCTCCAGAATTTTGAATCCTCCCTGCCTTCAATCCCCCGTCGGGAGGTACGCAGGGAGGAGCATTTATAGCGACAGATGTCTACAGGGAGTCTGTGCGATCGGTCGCGAGACGGACTCGAAGTTGAATTGGCCAGACGACTGCCAGATTCGCATCGTGGGATTTCTGCTCTCATGCAAGCAGGCGCAAGTTGCCCTTCCGAATTACAACCTGGAGCTCTTTTGCTGATACGGAAAACAGATACGCTGAGGGAATCGACATACTCTACGGCGCCAACACCATCGCCATTTCCAGCGAGCCTCTGCTGCTTCATCTCCCGAGACTCATCCTACCTCAGAGGCTAGCGAACATTACATCGCTAGAGCTCGTCGTCAACGCGCGCAGAGTCCCAGTAGGAAAATACAACACTCGACACGACTACTCCCACCTCACGACCATCCTGGACAACGTTGCCACCCACTGCCGAGGGAGTCTCCGCACCTTGACCGTATCCTTGACGTGTCCCAGGTCTAGCGACCCCAAAAGTATCCTCGAAGACCCTGCCCTTCATAGCATTGACAAATTCTACCTGTCAATGCAGCTGCGAGACATGAGGGTTGAGCTGCCCAATTTCAGCTTCCAGATATGTAAGAAGCGCGCCTTCACGCCTTCTGCTGAGCACGCCCTGGAGATCAGGGCCAAAAGCGAGTTCCGCTGGATCACCAACTCGCAGCTTTGGCGCTGCTTCGACGACGAGCAGGCGCCGCAAACCCAGGTCCGCAGCTTTGGGGCATACCCGGATCCGCCGCTGCAGCTGCCGACGCCCGACAATGGAGATAAAAGAATTGTCAGCCGGGGGTATTGGATCGCGCCGGGTCTTGACGACTACCGTCGAGATCCATACATGGTCTGCTCTGGCTTTTGATTTCTGGGCATCGCGAGTGGGGAGATCACATGCCAGTGTGCATGAAGATGAGCTTGGGGTTGACTCAAAAGACAACTCTTCGTCCAGTCGCAATACCTGATCAAAAAGGAAGGACAAAGTGGCAAAAGAGAAGTCCGGCAGGACGTGCTTGATTCGAGGGAGGCTCGATCTCCCGACCTTCAGTGGAACCGTCCGTGGACATGTTAGACTGACGTGATAACCAACTACACCATCAAACCAATTGATGNTGGACTCTATGCTTGATTCGAGGGAGGCTCGATCTCCCGACCTTCAGTGGAACCGTCCGTGGACATGTTAGACTGACGTGATAACCAACTACACCATCAAACCAATTGATGTCTCCGCTCGCAATCTCGTGATCCATGTCGGCCGAGTGGAGGCCGAGGCCCCTTCGGATCCGGCTTTCGAGATGAAAGTAGTTTGAAGGACTTGTGACACAGATACCTCTTCCATTTCTGCACTGCCATCATATTTGCGGCTCCTGACGTAGCTCCAAGAAGGCCTCGAATGCACGCAATGCCACCCGACAGCCAAATCCGGACCTCCTGGACTCCGTCGACGGCTGTTCGGCACAAAAAGGCCCCGGTCATCCTGAAGGATCAAAACGCCCCGGGCGAACAGTCGTGCGATCTTCGCTAATTGGCTGGTCTAAGGTTGTGCCTGAAATGATCCCTGCCCATCGGCCCACCTCCACCAACGCCCCGTGATAACCACCCTTGACGATATGCAGGCTTGGCCAATCGTGACACACTTGGAGCCGTTGTTTTGAAGACTTTCTCTTCCACATCACTTCGGCCGGGCGACGAAATGTCCCAGCCGAGCGGATGACAGGGTCAAAATGGAGCAGGCATCCGAAATAAGCTGTGCAGAATTTTGAGGAGTCTGTTGGCTCTTAAAACCTAAATCTCCCTTGGCAAAATCCGCACGAGAGCCAAGTCTCGACAACCTCGACCAACAATGGACGACTCGCCGTGACCTGAGGACCGATGACTGCACGCTGTCTCTCTCTTACAACACGGAGGCAAAGACGTTTCGCCATCTGGTCCTCCGCGGTAGCGGTGTTTCTCGGCATAGTCTGGTTGATTGTTCGCGGCTACATCCCTCCGGCCTTCAATGGGTTAAACTCCGGGTAAGCTACGCCGTTGAGGTTGATGAGCGCTGCTGACATAGCTTTTGCAGATTTTATAACGCGTATAACTCACCGTTTCCTGATGCGAACGACTTTGCCAGCTTTGTCGCATCGCTCTGGAGACCACATGTCCACAGTCTCGATGACAGCATTTTCACCACCCAGAATGGGCACGAATACCAACTGGATCCGAACCGGCGCTTGTGGGAGAAGCCGCTCGGCAAAGATGTGCTGATCCTCAATATCGATACGCGATACGACGACTCTTATGACGACGAGAAGGAAGTGAGCCCGCGTAGAGCAGGCTGGTTGAATCACTACATTTACTGTTTGTGCCATCAACCTTGGCCGAGACTCGCATCTTGCTAACGAAGATGTGAATCAGCTCTCATCCACGGATATGACTACAAATTCGTGCATGCACCTAGATTTTGGTGAGTTCCATGCGTTCGCAGCTTCCACATATTGCCTTCCATTACACCGAGGACGCCACAACTGACCTGACGCCCCCCAGGTTCCGACACGTCACATGGGTGAAAGTCCCCATGATCAGACGAGCACTTCAAGACTACCGATTCGTCGTATTCCTCGACGCAGACGCTGTCTTCATGGAACCCCAAATCTCACTCGAGTGGCTCTTTGACCGATGGAATATCAACAATAACACCCTCGTCGCCATGGCCGAAGACCCGAACCTCCCTCGCAACCTCGATTCACATGGCCATGTCCTGTGGAATACGGGCTTCATCATCGCGCAGAACAGCAAGCGTACAACAGATCTCTTCTGGGACTGGGAACAGTGCCCGACGGACTCCAAGTTTCCAGGCTGCAAGCACTGGACGCAGGACTGGGCGCATGAGCAGGCTGCCTTTGGGTTCCATGTTCGCTACGCCTACAACGAGACGGACGAGTTGCAAGCCATTTCTTGCATGGATGGCAATGGGTCGCCGCATATCGATCAGAAGGCGTGCGGCGGTGTGTTTGTGGCACACCACTGGTCGCGGAAGAGGCAGACGGTTGGTGATTTGGGGAGCTTGATCAGCCGGGGACTCAAGCTGAACACTGACGGACCGGCTGCGGCCGAGGAATTCGTTAGTCAAATGGGAGGGAAGCTTCATAACGGACTCTCCAAGATGTTGCTGGGCCACAGGTAGAGATAGGCCGTATCACCACTTAAGTACACGTTGTCTTGGAGAAAAGTGTAAGGTGTGTTCCAGATGAGTTCCTCGGGGATCTTTCAGCCCAAGGACAAGTTTCCTGTTTATATTCCCTGCCAAGGGTTGAGCCACGCACACGGCGACCGAAGCTGAACCAGTTGAGCACCCGCCAAGCCGGCGACGCCACGTGCGATTCCGCAACCGGCTCCGATGCTCGCCCCGTTTTCTCGCCCGACTCGGAGCCACACCGACCCACCGAGCATATTGTACCCGCTGTCAACGACTCATAACCCTGGACGAACCACCCATCACGCAAACTTTAGCTGCCGCCAGAACCGGGTCCGGCTGGCTGGAACCGATGGCGTTATCGTGCCGACTGCCCGAAAATTTTCCCCTCGTATAAAGAGAGGGCGATGTCGCGACGCGCGCCTCGGTGGTGACATTCTCTCCGCGGTCTTCCCGACTCCCCTCAGACCCTCCCGACCTCCCTCTGACGCCTGCCCCCTCGAGGCTTCCTCCCGACATGGCAAAGGACGACATCTCGAGAGCCGCCGATATCGAGGCTTCGGCGGCCGAATACACGAAGCGCGAAGGACCCGGGTACGACCACGATGGCGACCTGCTCACGTCGACCGAGGATCGCGACCTCCGTCGCGGCCTCCAGCAGCGCCATCTGTCCATGTTGGGTCTCGCCGGTGCCATCGGAACAGGCCTCTTCCTCGGACTGGGCGGCTCGATCCAGACCGGCGGTCCCCTTGGCGCACTGCTCGGCTATGCCACCGTCGGCTTGGTCGTCTGCGCCGTCCAGTTTGCGCTCGGAGAGGTTGCGGCTCTGCTGCCCGTGACCGGTGCCTTTGTCCGTCACGCCGAGTTCCTCGTGGACCCGGCCTGGGGTTTCGCCATCGGCTGGAACCTCGTCTACGGCAACCTCCTGTCCATCCCCGCCGAAATCACCGCCATTTGCGTCCTCTTTGAGTTTTGGACCGACGTCACACCCACTGTATGGATTATCGTGTTCATCGTCTTGACAACGGCTGTCGGCTTGTCCCTCATTCGTGTCTTTGGTGAGGTCGAATTTTCCTTCGCCCTGCTCAAGATTGCCCTTGTTATCTTCCTCATCATCTTGGGTCTGGTCATCAACTTGGGCGGCATCCCTGGTACCGAGCGCATTGGCTTCCGCTACTGGAACGACCCCGGACCATTTGTCGAGCACCTCACCACGGGCAACCTGGGCAAGTTCCTCGGCTACTGGAGCGTCATGACCAACGCCGTCTTCTCCTTCGCCGGCGTCGAGTCCCTCGCCATGGCCGCAGCCGAGTCGGTGAACCCTCGCAGGAGCATCCCGCGCGCATGCAAGAGGGTCTTCTTCCGCATCGTCATCTTCTACATCCTAGCCGTCCTGGTCGTCGGTATGCTAGTGCCCTCCAACGACACCCGTCTCGACGACGCCTACGGCACAGCCGCACAGTCTCCCTTCGTCATTGCCGCATCGGCCGCTGGAATCTCCGCCATCCCGAGCGTCGTCAACGCCGTGGTCATCACCTCGGCTTGGTCGGCCTCAAACCAGAGCCTACTCTCCGGCACGCGTGTGCTTTACAGTCTGGCGCTCAAGGGTCAGGCCCCCAAGATCTTCCTCCGCACCACGTCATGGGGCACACCTTATGTCTGCGTCCTGGTGTTCACGGCTTTTATGTTCTTGAGCTTCATGAGCCTTTCCAATGGTGCCATGACCGTCTTTTGGTGGTTCGTCTCCTTGACGTCTGCTGGTACTCTGGTGTCATGGTCGAGCATTCTCCTCAACCACATTCGCCTCAAGACCGCCATGCGCAGGCAGAGCATCCCCTTTTCGAAGCTGCCCTGGCACAACTCGTGGACCCGTAAGTTTGTTCCCGATGATTCCAGTTCTCCAAGCTGACAGGTTTTCGCAGTGTACACTTCATACGCCGGACTCTTCATGTGCATCCTCATTCTTCTGACCGGCGGCTTTGCCGTGTTCGTCAAGGGCAACTGGGATACCGCCAGCTTCATCTCTGCCTACCTGTGAGTCTTTTCAGGCGCTTGCCCAAGTTCTCAGCTAATAATTGCCAGCGATATTCCTCTGGTCGCGGGTGCCTTCCTCCTCTGGAAGTTCACCAAAAAGACACGCTTTGTGTCTCTCAACAGCCTCGATCTTGACTCGGCGTTTGAGCAGGTTGAATCAATGCCGGAGGAGCCCATCGTCAAGTCCAAGGGCTGGGTCAGGATTATCAGCTGGATTTGGGACTAAGGGTGAGGTGGTGTACGATTCCGTGTAAGAAAAGAGTGAAATATCTCAGTATTTAATGGGCAAAAGGGTCAAGAAGCGGTTGTCCCCGGCCTCGGCCTGTCTTATCGGTCCGTCCAAGGCCATGAAGGTGTCTAAAATGAGACAAATAATGAACAAACATGCGATATACGCATCCAAATACCCAAGCGTCCTCCTCCATCACCTGCCATCAGTGAACGACTGCCTATCATGCCTCAGCAACTACTGCGATGCCGCTGTCCTGCCTCCGCTTCGGCTTCGTAGCGGTGAGTATCTTGCAAGGAAACAAACCGTACATCATCCGCATTCCCGCTTTGACGACCTTGATGTTCTCGAACCCGATTTCCTCGAACAGTTCCTCATACTCTTGGAAGTACCAGAACAGATCCACCAGGATGACCCGTCCTCCTGGCGCGCAGATGCGCCCAATCTCCCTCAGCGAGTTCTCTCGTCCCAAAAATTGCACGTTGTGCACAGCCAGACTTGTTGTGACCAGTGAGAAGATGCCGTCTGCAAAAGGGAGTCGTTGCTCGAAGCTCGCCTCATGAAGAATGACGTGATCGAGAACGTTTGCTGCGGCCACGTTTCTGTAGGTTGATTCAGGCGAGTTGCCTGTCTGGTCTTTCGAGTCGAATATGTCGATCCCAAAGGCCGGTGCGACGGACATTGGTCGTCCGTCGAGGCTGTCCCGCATTGCTAGGTCTCGCTTGCGAGCGGCGACCTTGAGCAACACCATGCCGCGTCCACAGCCGAGGTCGACAGCCGGTCCGCGAAAGACATCTGGCGGCAGAGAGTCCAGAAGCTCGTCCCAGACGATGAATTTCCCTCGCAAGCTGGCGTGGAGGTAAAGGGGCGCGCAAAGGCCCGACATCAAAAGCCCGCCGACAGAGTCAAGTCCGAAAGACGGTCGCTTCCGGGCCGAGGGCTTGTCGTCAGAATCCGCAATCTTGCTGATGAGATCCCTGGGGATTCTGACCCCAGGCTCATAGTAATGTCGTATGTCAAATTTGGCCATGTCCGTAGGGAACCGTTTGAGCGATGAGATTATGGGTGGAGGGTCATGGTGGTTCTGTGCGACGCGAGAACCGAGCCCTCCGGATTTCAGGGAGGTTGTTGACGCCGGAGATAAGGAATCTAGTCGCAGCAGTCCAGGAATGCAAACGACTGCCGACTGGCCTGGCCTGTAGTGGCAACTGAGGAATGAAATAGCCAGAAAGGAGTGCCGATGACGCGTACAGCTAGGTGGAGAAGTCTGGCCGGAAAGATCTTAAACATTGCGGCTGACAGT
Organism: Plectosphaerella sp. P0831; assembly: GCA_014635975.1. Taxonomy (NCBI): domain Eukaryota; kingdom Fungi; phylum Ascomycota; class Sordariomycetes; order Glomerellales; family Plectosphaerellaceae; genus Plectosphaerella; species Plectosphaerella sp. P0831. The sequence continues at coordinate 187,707 of JACAFV010000020.1, read as the reverse complement.
GATCTTGTTGGGTCGCTGGCTGCCTCCCTTGGGCCGGAAATCTGAATGCATCGATGGATATCATCCAGACTCGTCCATAGGTGGATGGGTAAGGTGACTTACAAAAATAGGGTGCGCGCTACTGGTCTCCTCCCGCTTTCGTCGGAGCTACTCCATCAGCACACTGTTCGCATTCAAGGTATAGATATAGATTGTGCCTGGACAAGTCTCAATCAGATATTTCTTTGCACACATCCTCAGCCTTACAATCTATTTATCGGCGGTCTGGCCCGGCCCCGAGCTTTGATGCCCTGCGAGGCGTCAGGGGTAGATTAGGTTCAAGGTACGTGTAGGTCTTACAAGGCTGGGAACAAAGAGAAGCTGTCAAGAGATCTCGGATTCGGTCTACAACCATTACCTCCAGGTATCACGGTCGTTTTGGAGAAACGCAGACATACTCGCTTGACGTCTGCCCGGAGAATCACGGCATGCGAAGATAAGGAGTGATCCGCCGAGGTAGATTACCTCAAACCCCAGTGACGTTGGTCAATTGGTTCCACTCATGCAATCTTGAGCTTCACAGTCGTTGATCAGGCTTCAAGCCGAATGCCAAGCTGGAAGACAAAGCCGCTCGGGCTCATGGCACCACGCCGAATCCCCATCTTTGTTGATTTTAACCTCACGGGCCCCTTAGAATCTGATGCGGATAATCCACAATGCTGCCACTTGTTCAGGGCCTGTCCCTGCCCAGAGCTCGCACTCGTCGGAAGGAGACTCCTCATTTGGTCAGGAGATCAAGATCCCCCCCGGCCACCTTCTTGATTTAGCCAAGCGGGCAGGAGTCTGCCGACACAACCCCTGCTTCCCGTTGTCGATACGAAGAGCGACATCGTCTATGCTTGGCAGGTCACAGTAGCGGTGGACATTTCGGTCGCCAAGACGAACGCCGAGTGCTATCAACACGAGGTTCCAAGGTTGCAACTGGAGAGTGCCGACATGATGTGATGCGACAAGGTTGTCGACGGATCGATTTATAAACTGCATCGTCGCGCTTCCACAATGTCCATTCAGTGCTTCTGTTCAGGTCCTCCTTCGTTTTTGACCCCGTCTCTCGCTCAGCCATGGTATCCTGGCGCACCCTCCTGCCCCTCGTGGGCGCGTTGCTCTGTGCGGCGCAGGCCCCTTCGAACCAGACCACCGAAACCGTCCACGGCAGCTTCATCGTCGAGTTTGAGGGCAACCAGACCCCCGATGCTTTCTACAGCGAGCTGCTGTCCAAGGACGGCTTCGAGGTCGTGCCCCGCCTGACTCTCAACTACAAGCTCTTCAACGGCGCCTCCTTCGCCATCAAGGGCCTTGAGGACGAAAGCGCCACCCTCGCCAAGATTGAAGCGCACAACATGGTCAAGACCGTCTGGCCCGTCAGGCGAGTCTCTGCACCCAACGACACCGTCATTGCAACGGGCCAGAGCGATATTGCCAAGGCCTTTGCCGGTAACCCCTCGGCTGTCAAGAGGGCCATTGGCGATGTCGAGTACGACATCCACATCATGACCCAGGTCGACCGTCTCCATGCCGCGGGCTACACCGGCAAGGGTGTCAAGATTGGAATCATCGACTCGGGCGTTGATTACATGCACCCCGATCTCGGTGGCTGCTTTGGTCCTGGCTGTGTTGTCACGTACGGCTGGGACTTTATTGGTGGCACGAGCATCATCAATCCTGTGGAGGATGATGACCCTCTCGTGAGTGATTACTTGTGCAGTTCCATGTTCAATGCCAGCCGCTGACTGCAAAAGGATACCTGTATGGGACACGGGACTCACGTTGCCGGTATCCTGGCCAGCAAGCCCAGCCACCTCGGCTTCATCGGTGTTGCTCCTGATGCCCAACTCGGCATGTTCCGCGCCCTCGACTGCTTCGGCAGCAGCACCAACGACATCCTCCTCGCTGCCTTCAACATGGCCTATGAGAAGGGCAGCCACATCATCTCGGCCAGTGTCGGCATCGACGGCGGCTGGCCTGACGATGCCTGGTCCATGATGGCACAAAGGATCGTCGAGAACGGCGTCAGTGTCGTCGTGGCCGCCGGCAACGACGGAGAGCTGGGCATTTTCCGTCCCAGCAACCCGGCAGCCGGCCGTGGTGTCGCCTCTGTTGCCTCCATCGATGCTCGTGAGCTGCCCTTCTTGCTGCTGGCTGGAACCTATGAGTCCGGAGAGTCCACTGAAGAGAAGGACTTTGGCTGGATCTCTGGCTTCCCGGAGTTTGCGAACCTGACCCTTCCCCTGTACTACGTTGGCAGCGACGCCGAGACGGGCAACGCATGCGAGCCGCTGGCCGAGGGCTCGTCTGACCTTACCGGCTACCTCGTCCTCGTCAAGGAGGATGACTGCCATGTCGACACCCAGGCTACCAACATCATCGCCAAGGGGGCGCGAAATCTGCTGTACTTCCGCAGCGGCGTTGACCAGTGAGTCTGATAGGTCTGGTGATATTCTGTACGTAGGCGCTGACGTTTCCAGACCCGAGCCGCACTCCTCTTGGACTGAGAACATCGAGGGCTTCGGAAGGACCACTGCCACTCAAGGCGAGGCCTGGGCCAAGGAGCTTCTCCAGGGCGCCAACATCACCGTCACCATCACCAGCCCCGATGTCTCGCGTCAAATCGTCAACCTGCGACCCAACGAAGTCACCCCAGGCTACACTTCCTTTTGGAGCTCCTGGGGACCCGACTGGGAGCTCAACGTCAACCCCACGGCTGCTGCCCCCGGTGGCCAGATCCTGTCGACCTTCCCCCTCGCCCTGGGCAGTTACTCGGTTGAAGAAGGCACATCCATGGCATGCCCCCTCGTTGCGGGTGCCATGGCCCTTATTGGCCAGGTCCGCGGCACCTTTGACCCCGAGACGCTGAGGGCTGCCGTCGCCACCACCTCCCGCCCCATTGTCTTCCACGACGGCCAGAACGCCGATGCGCAGGGCCGTCTTGCCCCCGTTCCCCAGGGCGGACCCGGCATCCTCCAGGCCTGGGATGCCGCTCATATCAAGACCGTTGTCAGCAAAGCCGCCATCTCCTTCAACGACACCGAGGGTTACACTGACGTCCGTTTCACCGTCACCAACCTGGACGACAAGGATACCACTTTCGCGCTCGGCAACATCCCCGCCCTCACCGTGTACAGCTTCGAGGAGGGCGGCAAGAGGATCCCCGCTTTCCCTCCTCCCATTGCCGACGGAGCTGAGGCGGAGCTCGACTTCTCCGGTGACGCCGTCTCGGGCGACTCCATCACGGTCAAGGCCGGTCAGACTGTTGAGGTCATTGTCGGAGCCACGCCCACCGGCATCGTGGACGCCGAGAGACTTCCCGTCTACAGTGGCTTCCTCTCTCTCAACGGCACCAACGGGGAGCATCTCACGATCCCCTACATGGGCGTTGCCGCCTCGATGCGCGACGACACCAAGTTCTTCTACACGGACATCCCCACTGGTGTCTACATGAGCTCTTCCAACCAGAGGTGGCCCATCCCCATCGCCGCAAACACGACCTTCACGGGTCCCCGCCCTGACACCCCGGACGTCAACACTTGGACCTATGACTGGCCCCAGGCCCGCGTCCTCGTCAACGTTGGCTCTCGCCACGTTCGCCTTGACGTCGTCCCCGCCAACAACTGCACGGCTCCTGAGCTCGAGAGGACGAACTGGCTCGGCCATAGCAGCGTGGGTCAGGTTACCGGGTTCCCCTTTAAGCATGTCAGCCGTGCTTCCTTCCGCGGAAGCTTCAACGGACTCCTGGCAGATGGCAAGGTTGTGCCTAGCGGACGGTACCGTCTTGTCGTCAGCGCACTGAAGCTGTTTGGAGACAATGCCAACCCCGAGGACTGGGAGAAGGTCGTGTTGGACCCCTTCATCATTGATTACTCCAATTAGGCCGGGGTCGAGTAGCAAACAACACAAGCTTTGGGTATGTGCTGCCACATGTGTGTACCGATGATGATTCCCGCTCAGAGTGTAAGTCCTGTCATCTTTCACAGTCGTCCAGACAGAAGGTGTCCCCTATTCGAGACGTGGAGGCTGATACCCTGGTGCCCTGCTTGCCCCGGAAATAGTTTGCTGATGGCGTGACGACCGTCCCCTGAGTGGACGCTAGGAGAATAGCTTTGATCCCCTGGCCCAGCTTCTACAAGTACCTCTGTCGTGACCGTGCCACTGGGTGAATGACTTGCAAGATGGGACGGTGGAATGTTTCCCTCCCAGTCACCACCCCTCCACCCGGAGATGCCCACCTCCCGAAGTCGTCGCCAGTCAACGCGTCCTGCCGGGAAGCGAAGAGACGCAGCACACTTCGGACCACGTGTAACATCTCCCGCACCACCGCGAGTTGAGCTAGCCACCTTTCCTTCAAGCTTCCGAGGCGAGCGACTCTCAGCCGTCGTGTCAGCGGGGTTTTCGGAGATTTCGAGCAAGCCTCTCGCAGCCTCCGCCCACTTGGTCTCGAGCCGCGAAGTCGATAGTAGCCACAACGGCGTGCCACTCGCAGATCGTCTGTGGTTCAGGGCTCAAGCCGGACCCGAACGCCGTTCGATCTGTCATGGATACTCCCGGTAGAAGACAACATTACAGTTTAGTCGTCTGTTTCAGCGCGGAGGAGAATGGGAGATGATGGGTTCTTGAAGCGGGATGGCTCGCGCGGCATTGGGACGGCGCGCTGCTAGGTCGACGCCGACTCCGTTTGGGCTATCAACGCTGTCCCCGATAAGGGGTAATTGGCGAAAGTGAGAGAAGCGCAGATCAGGCACACCGTGTTTCCCAACGGTGGAATAGGGTGCCTGCTCCCTGACTCGATCTTGGTCGGGACAACGGCAGACCCGGCTGGGTTTGACAGAGGAGGCCCGGGCAATACTCAGGACTGTTATAACCCCGGATCACCTCAGCCCTACACCTGTCAAACCGTCTCTCCCGTTACCCCCACACTGCACAACACATACTGCCTGCATCAGAGAACCAACCGCTCTGTCGCCGCCGCCGCTATGGCCATCGAGAATCGCGGCCCAGAGCTTCAGGCCGTAGGCATTGGCTTTTTGGCCTTTGCGTACATTTCCGTGGCGCTTCGAAGCTACGTCCGCGTGGTCATCGTCAAAGCGTTTGGATTGGATGATTGGTTAATGGTTTTGGCTCTGGTATGTATGGGCAAACAGCCATTGATTGTGAGATATCTGACAGTAGCTTGTAGTTCTTCTACAGTTTGCACAATGCGGCAATGTTTGTTGGCATCCATCATGGAACCGGACGCCACTTTGCCGACTTGACCCCTGCAGGTATCTCAGGCGGGATGCTGTAAGTCTGCTTCCACTTCCTGCAAAGGGGATTACGATTTTGGAGAACATATCTGACATCCACCTCTCCCACAGAAACTGGTACCTCGATCTTCTCGCCTACTCTCTCACCATGATAGCTTCAAAATGTTCCATCGCCGTCTTTCTCCTCCGTATCACCGGCACCAAAAAGGTCCATCGGTGGATCATATGGGGCGCCTTGGCCTTCTCTGTGGTCACAACACTGGCCTTCTTTTTTGTCTGCATGCTTCAGTGCAAGCCCATCTCCTACTTCTGGACCCGCTCCGGCAACGGAAGGTGTTTCGATATCAAGGTTGTCATGTCCCTAACTTACACCTTCAGCTCTTTCAGCCTCCTTACAGATGCCATCTTTACGATTCTTCCCATATTCTGCGTGTGGGGCCTGAACATGTCCCTGAGGAACAAGTTGCTGTTGATCCCCATCTTCTTCATGGGCACAGTTGCAAGCTCGGCAGTGGCTGTGCGTTTCGCCTATGTGAAAACTTTCACAGATCCCGACTTTCTCTGTGAGTACAGTTCAATCACACCAGTCTGGAGAATCTGCTAACACAGCCCAGGGGCCACTCTTGACATCGCTATCTGGTCAAATGTCGAAATGGTTAGCCATTCCCCGCCCCGGTATGCTTCCCTCTCGTTAACACGTGCTCAGGGCCTCGCAATCTCTGCAGGAAGCCTTGCCACTCTACGCCCGCTCATCAGAATCACACTGAACAGCCTTGGCTTCAGCACCACTGGTCAGTACAAAAACTACAAAAACACCAACAGCTCCAACCCGTCCCGAATCAAGACCATCTCGAAACCCAGAAACGTGAGCGAGGAGGATTTCAACCCAGCCGACCTTCAGCTGTACAACCTGCAACCGATCAACACTCGCAAAACACAAGCCTGGGCAGACCCACTGGACCCGGAGATCCAAGACTCGTCCGAGTTGAAGGTGACCACGGAGACGAGAGTCACTATTTCAAAGGCACAAATAGGGGAGAGTGCAGAGTCGAGTAGTAATTGGAAGGCAAGGGAGGAGGTTGATAACGACAGCGAGGAGGACATTCGCCCAAGCTCCCATGGGGATCCCAAGGACGAGACACCGGCTGTTCCGACGAGTTTTCTGTACATATGAGGACATTCAAATTTGAACATGTCTCGTGCTCTTGGCCAACAGTGATTGACTGGGTCTGACTTGACCAGGAGCAGAGAGTTGTGATGGTCATGGGACTCCAGTGTCTTGATATAGACAAATAAAACTGTCGAACCCAATTGAATTCATCAATCCGGAATGGTGTAATGGTCAACATTTGTCGCTCTCACGCAGAGCGCCGACAGGCTCGGGGTTCAATTCCCCGTTCCGGAAGACTCTTTTGCCGTCTTGACTCTCTCCGTCATGCTGTCTTGAGCTCCCTTTTTGTGGCCAGAGAAACGAGAGGCGTTCAATTCATATCTCCTCGAACCAAACGAATTAGTATCGCCAACCTATCTTTTTTTGTTTGCCTGCCGAAGGCGATCGGCTTCCATTCAAAGTGTTGGGCCTTGAGAACTCAAGTGTCGGGGCCCCCGAGTCAGGGGTTCTTCAGGGAGGCGTTGTGTTAGGTAAGCGCGCCCCGTCCTGCCTACGCGGTCTCCCGAGGCCCTTGCATGTGAACAAACCTCCTCAGCATCTTCAACACCCAGTCATCAATGTCTTCCTCAACATGTCCACTCCTCGGACATCGAAAAGAGCAGTAGTGGCATGCAGTTCGTGTCATGCCCGTAAGGTCCGATGCACTGTGGCCTTATCCGGCACTCCATGTGCAAACTGTGTTGTGGACGGCGTGACTTGCGAGGTTGTAGGTCGAAAGCGACGGCGGTGAGTTTCCCTCTTTCTCCACGTTGTGGCCTTCAAATGCTCACATCCTCTAGAAACGAAGACTTACTGCCTTCAGCCGTGGATAGCCCCGATCGGCGCACCGAAGAATCCAGCAACGGGTCTCAGTCACAGCGGATCCCGAGCGGCAGTAGATCGCCTGTGCGTGAGACGACCCCTGGACCTCGGCTATCACGAAAGGCAAAGCACACTGCCAGCGCACAGAGAACATCCAGTGCAACTTCGACACTTAAACCTCCGGTGGTAGCTCCTCCTGTTGTTGACAACGACTCGCTGCCTTTTCGCCAGCCTGGTCGAGGCACCCCCGACCGATCGGACGCTGCAGAACATGATTCAGCATACGCAGAAACGCTCGAGGGCCGGAGTGATAGCGCCGGTGGTGTGCCTTTCTACCCAGGTAAGTCTTGGTGCTAACATTATGCCTTCCTGCGGGCGATGATAGCTCACACACCACACAGGGGATCGTCGAGGTCCGGCCTTTGTGATGGACATATGTGAACCGGAGAGGCCATCGGCCACCAACCACTCCATTGTCAGCATACCTCCGGTCAAATCTTTGCCGCCAGAAGACCTCGAGTATCTGCGGAAGAAGGGCGCCTTCTCTTTGCCGCCCCCTCATATTTTAGAGGTACAGGTTGTGCTGGCCACCAGACATACGGCTGAGCTGACTTTCCCCTTTTCAGGCTCTGATTCGGTGCTATTTTCACCATGTACACCCATTCGCACCTATTCTAGACCCATACCAGTTCATTTTGGATTTCGAAAACGGCCGTGCAAGCCTTCTCCTCCTCTGGAGCATGTTTGTAGCTTCAGCGAGCGTGCGTCCCGCTCAACGAGTTATCTCCGGAATGCCTGAGCTGACTGGTTATGCTTCTGCAGTATATCGATGGAAGTCTGCTCACCTGCAATGTGTATTCTTCCAGAACTGCAATCAAGCGGGCGGTTTTCCAACGGGCCAAGGTTTGACGTCTCAAGACGATCACACTATCAGGACAAGGAGCTAACAAGTCTGTCATACAGGCATTGTACGATACAGACTACGAGTCGGATAAAGTGGCCCTAATCCAGTCTGTATTCTTGATGGGCCACTGGTATACCAGCTTTGATGACAGAGCCGGGCCCTGGTACTGGCAGGGGGCTGCGATCAGTCTGCTACACACGATAGGTCCGCCTCCTTCTCTGTTCTGCCCCTGCAACACAGACCTAACTTCTCCACAGGTCTTCACCGACTGCCTGTACTAGCATCGGAAGACTCGCATGCGATTAAGCCATTCTGGAGGCGTCTTTGGTGGTCCATCTACTGTCGAGAGGCATGGCTTTCCCTTGGACAGGGCCGTCCGATGCGAATCTCCCTCGAAGACTCTGACACTGCGCTTCCCGGCCTCCACGACAAGGACAAAAGACCGCCATCAATTCCAGATGAGCTGGTGTCAAAGTTCATCCCTGAAGAATTGGATGATCTCTTCAACATCTGGACATGTCACACCATGCTCGGCATATCACTGGGCACGATCCTGTCGACTCATTACAGAGCTAAAGCTCCAAGACCAACCAAAGAAGAACTTGAGCTGAACGAGAACGGCATCAGAGCTTTCCATGTGGATGCTCCCAAGAACATCAACCAGAGTCGTCTTATCGCATCCCACTACTACCAGTTCAGACTGTACTTTGAGTGAGTAGAAGCAAGGATGGTTGCGCCGCAGTGTCTGTACTAACAACATACAAGATCAACAATCATTGTGCTGTACCGTCCATACATCCTCGAATCGCCCAAAGAGGTATTAGAAGAGCAGCAGGAGTCGTGGAAGACTTTTGCTTGCCAGAAAACAAGAACAGCAGCCACCAATGCCTCCAATACAGTGGCATCGATGATGGCGGAAGGCCTCATTGGCCTTTCTCACACACTGACGTAAGTCGTACTGTTGTTGTCCCCCACTTCGTCCTCGGGCCGACTAACAACTTGTAGGGTTTTGGCCCTCATCCCACCGATGCAGATTCATCTCTTCGAGAAAACGTCACAGACGCTCATGGTGCGCCAGATGGGCAGCCACAATCTTTCTTTGTGCATGCTCGCAATGGAAGAGCTCGGGAAATTGTACATCTCTGCGATCGCCGCTCGCAAACTGTTTGAAGCCGCGACCCTAAAGGTTGACAAAAAACAGAAGCAAGAAGAAGAGGCGACCAGATTGGCGGCGAGCGGACAGCCGAGCCCGGCCATGTTGCAGTCTGCCATACCGGACAACTGGCCTGAGGGCTATTGGACATCAACAGCAGACGTCATCACTGATGTATGGGCGCCGTGGAACAGCGGCATGGGGACCCAGTGAGTTGACATGGTTGACAATGCAGTTGTATCGATGGTACTAACATGCAACAGCAGCGATACGTGGATGGATCAAGACACGCATGGGCCGCTGGGTAACGGCGATATTACACATTTCTTTAGCTCAGTGTGGGAGGACTGAATGCCGAGGAGTACCTATGCAGATTTCATTTGTACTAAGCAACAGCAAAACACTTGGCGTCTCCTTATCTCTCACTCACGATATAGTTCACATGACCGAGTTGAACCCATCAAAGCTTGGGGAGAGGCTCGCCATGACCTGATTGCCACCATTGCCACGAAGGCAAGGCCTTCGAGTCGAAAGAGCCGCCGAACTCGGGCTTCCTCTTCTTCATGAAGCTCTCAATTCCCTCCATGTTGTCCTTGGACCCAATCACAGAGATGAAGAGTGATGAATCCAGCTTGTGCATCTCTTCCGGGCTTCCAGGGCCACGCAGCAACATATCTCTCATCAACTTGGTGCTTGTCGGCGACGTGTTTTCGGCAATATCGGTGGCAATGTCGATTGCATGTGCGACAGTAGCTTCAGGGGTATCGAGAAGCTTCGAGAACAGCGGACTGACAAGCGGATCGGAAGCCGAGTACGAGCCGCCTGTGACGGCGAGGTGCGTCGCCTTGGACAGTCCAAGGAGGCGAGGGAGGTAGAAGGCACTGCCTGCCTCGAGGACAAGACCGCGCCGAGCGAAGGGAAGTGAAATCCTGGCGTCACGCCAGGCCACGCGAATAGCTGCAGTAAGGGTGATAGTGAGGCCGAAGCCACCCGCAGGACCGTTCAAGGCAACGATGGTCGGCTTGGTCGAGTTGGCGATGGCCAGCGCAAGTGGGCCGCCCCTGATCAATGGATCAATTCGCGTTTGGTGATTTAGGAGGCCAAAGATGCGAACTTACGGATCTCTGTACTTTGAGGCAGTCTCAGGGCTTTTCTTGTAAGCCATGAGGCTAGAGAATCCAACCTCGAGATCGGCCCCTGCACAAAAGGCCTTTCCCATGCCAGTCAGCACCACGGCGCGGACTCTGTCGTCCTTCTCGATCAACTTGTAAGCCGCTTCGAGCTCGGTAAGTAGGTTTTGGGTGACCGCATTGTACTTTTCGGGGCGGTTAAAGGCGAATATCAAAACTTTCGTGGCAGTTGGGGCCTCGGCTGGAACGTGGAAGATCTTGACATCCTTGAAGGCGAGGGCAGCGTAGGAAGCGGGTGGTTCGGTGTAGTCCGGCATGCTGAACGTGGAGCTGCAAATTTTTGGAAAGCGGATGAGATCGTCAGGATTGTTGTTGGGGGCTTTGACAAAGGTGCATGGACAACGGTTCTCCCCCAGCACTCAAGATATAGGCGCTAGATCGGGGGTTTGTCGCCGCACCTCCCACCCGAGGTGTTTCGGCACCGAGGACGATTCGAACCTCATCAATAAATCTCTTTCACATGTCTTCCACTTGCATTCTTGAAACACCCTTTGAGCGAAACCTTGAGAAAAGTCGACATTGTCGAGGCGAAGAACATGGTACAGGGTGCCTTGTCATGGCTGGATCCACAAAGTGCCGAGGTCAGGCCCCAGGCCCCAGGGCCCAAACTACTCGACTTTGCGGACTTGGAAACACTCCTACCCTAAGTCCGGCCCTTATCTCTACAAAAGTCAACATGATGAGAGTTCTGCCGAGGTACCCAACACAAATAGGGCCCCGTTTACGGGTAGTTGGTGGGTCAAAAGGCTAGCATGTAGTATATCATCATGCGACGTCCTCTTCCAGAAGGGGTTGTATCTTACCACTCATCTGACACCCACCACCGAACAGACATTTAGACTCATCCAATAGGATGGCCACCGTTTGGAGCATCATGTCTGTGAGTGGGTCACTCGTCTCGACCCTCCTCAGCTGGCGAACTCTTGCCTTGGTCTTTGCTTTGACCAACCTGAAGAGCTTGCACTTCGCCTGGTTTGTACGTTCTCGAAGTATTCCGCCCAAAGCGTCTCCCTCAAACAACGCACTGATCCAAAACTTCCCTCCTCCAGCTCCGATTCCTCCGCTGCTTCATCCGACGCCTCACAGACACGGCTCCGAACAAGCACCTATCCCCACGATGCCTCTTCCTGCCCGCCATCAGCAAAACCCGCTCCCCAGCCCTGGAGTGTGACTACAATCTTCACAAGTCCAACTCGACCTACTTCACCGACATGGACATGTCTCGCGGAAACTTCAACCTAGCCCTCTTCAGCAAGCCGTTCCGCCCCATCCCCGGGCCCCAACACTTCACCATGATCCTCGGCGCCACATCCTGTACTTGGCACCGCGAAATCAAGCCCTACCAGGCCTATGAGCTTTGGACACGAATTGTCTCTTGGGACGAGAAGTGGTTGTACGTCGTGACGCATTTCGTGCAGGCGGGCGTGTTTGTCCCCGAGGAGTACGTCATGCAGCCATCCAGACGAGGGGTTGTCAAGGATAGGAAGAAGGAGGTGGACCGGGCAAAGGTTGTGTTCGCGTCTTCTGTGGCACGTTATGTGTTTAAGAACAACCGCAAGACCGTTCCCCCGGAACAAGCGCTGCAACGCGCCGGTCTGATGCCAAGTGAAGAGGCTGAGCTGGCCGAGGTGGAAGAGCAAAGGGCCAGGGGTCTGGCTGTTGGCAGGCTGGTGGCGGGATGGGACAAGGTCCGCGACTTGTTTGAGCCCGGCCCGACGGCCTTGGGGTGGTACAGCAGTGTGTATTAAGATGAGTCGGAACATAGATCAAAGACGATAGATCATCATGGGAGCTCCTGTTGAGAAACACAGCAATGACCTGGCCTTCTCCGGACGCCAGCATAAAGTGTCTAAGCCTTGCTAACCCTGCACTCGCCCTTCGCCTCGGCCGAACCCGTCTCCGACTTGGCCGTCAATGTCACGACACTCTCGTCGTCCGCCCCCTCCTCAGCCTTAACAGCAACCCTGACGTACGCGGCCTCGCCAAATTCGACGGCCTTGAGCGCGTTGGGCACCTCAACAACCCAGCCAGCGCCCTCAACCTCGGCACTCAGCCTGTAAACATCGGCAGCGTCCCACGTGACACCTGTGGGCTCCTCACCGGTGTTCTTGACCTCAAATGTGCAGGTCACGCCCTTGTCCGTCGGCTTGTTGTGCTTCCTGTCCGTGACGACACCCTTGCCAACCTCGACACCAGAGCTGCCCTCGGGCGCCGCCAGTGCCCTGGCACCAACCGTGTACGAGAGCACGCCTTCCTCAGAGCGGTGGAGGTCAAGCACGTAAAATTGCAGGCCGTTGGGCTCATCAATGTGCTCGAACTGACTGCCCGAGCGCGTTCCAGCGTGGAAGAGCGCATCAGCAAGTTGGCGGTAATCGCCGATCGTGATGTACTCTGCTGTGCCGTTGGGGCGGACAAAGTCAACGAGCTTGATGTCCTGCGGGTTGGCGTCAATGGTCCACTGGAAGGGCAGACGGTCGCGGATCTTGGTCTTGGACACCATGACACCAGCATCAGGCTGGAACGAGTCGGCGCCCATGCGGTCAACGACCTCGAGCATATAGTGATCGAAAGGACCGCCGTCGCAAAAGGCCGAGGTGGCGGGGTTGCAGGTGGGCGTCAGGTCGCCGGCACCGTCGAGGGCGATGCGCACGCCAAGGAGGCCGTCGGCACCTGGGGCGACGGCGCGTGCGGTGACCTCGGCGATGAGGACGGCAGGCGAGGCGGCGAGCTGGCTGCGGGCGACGGTCACCACGGTTGAGTCGGGGGTCAGACCGAGCTGGAGCTTATCCCTGACGGTATGGAGAGAACCCATGCTGGCGCCCTTGAGGGCGGGCACTTGCCAACGAGTATGGGGGCCACCCGGCCCGTTGAAAGAGCCACGAGACATCATACTCCAAGGACCAGTGTATGCGCGCTGCGGTTGCACGGCGTAGGGGTTGTTGTAGTTATCGGCAATGCTCAAGAGGTGCGAGAGCTCGTGGGCGTAGACGCCCATGCCGCTGCTCTCTCCCTGAGTGGACGAACCGCCGCCTGCATTGGGCCAGAGAGTGGCAGCGGCCGCAAAGGATGTCCAGGGCACGTAGCGGGTTGTAGCATAGTTTGACCCGTTGCCAACAGGAGGGCCGAACTCAGGGGGCACATCTTCAGGGGTCGCCCAGCGCATGGGGCCAAACTCCTGCCACGTTGACGACTCGTCCTGACCAGCCGACAGGATAAAGACGAGCTCGAAGGAGTCGGCCGTCTCATTGCCCACAGCGGCGCGCCAGGCACCCAGAGCGTCGGTGCGGATGTTGAGGTTGCAGCGCTGGTCAACCGGACAAGCGCCAGGGTTCATGCGGTCGTCGATGCCGTATTGCCACGAGTTGGCGGGCATCTGGTACGCGCCAAACGCAGTCAGATCGACGCCGAATTTGCCGGCCGAGTCCTCCATCCAGTACTCGTGCAGAGTGTGGAATTCGTTGATCTCGGTGGGCTTGTTGAGCAGGTCGCGGTAGAAAGCGGGCACGTTGCTGCGCGGGATGTTGGCGGCGACGGGCTGCGGATTGCCAAAGATTGTCGATTCGGGCGCCTGGGTCACAATGAACTTGCCGGCGTCGTCGGGGTAGTCGACCGCGACCAGGGCAATGTTGAAGTTCCTGCTGGAGCCCCTGACCGAAGGGTCGGCCCAATTCGTTCCAGGCGGCTTGACGAAGTCGGACGACACCATGTCGTCGGGGTTGACCCAGTCCTGGGGATCCACGATGGCAAAGGGATCGCCGGGAGGAGTGCAGGGGACGGCTAGGGCAATGCCCGCGAAGGCGAGCAGGGCGGCCCTCGAACGTCCATTGCCAGCAGGAAACATGGTGAGCATGGTGAATGACCGTGGCCGTGACCTGTGTACCACGAGTCGACCGACTCCGCGACGCAAGAGCCCAGGAGTACTTATACTCGTCCGCCGCAAGGATTCGTATCGCGGCCGAACCACCTTCCTTTCGCATCAGTGACCCCATCGCTGATAATCCCCGATGAAAATACTCCGCCGCTACCCCTCCTTAACGAGCCTCGGAGCTCCCCCGGTCGCGTGCAACGATGTTGGGCGACGAGACAAGAGGCGGATCGTCGGCAGCGGGAGCGTCATAACTGGGGCCGATTCCTGCTTATTCGCGCGATAAAAGGTGTTGATCGTGCTGCCACCTGCTGGATGGGGACTAATGTGTGGTCCGGCCAGGGCCCGGGGGATGCGTGAAGCCTCAATTGAGAAGGTGGCAGTCGATGCAGGCGAAAGCAACATGCCCCGGATGGCGACCCGCTGCCGTCGTACGAGCCTCGCGCGACGGGTGTCAAGAGGCGAGGTGACAGGATGGGACGTCTGTGGTTTGTGAGAGGGAAGAAGTCAAGCGCTGGCGCGTCGATGCAGTGTAGTCCTAGGGATGCATGTTAGATTCGTCGTCGTAATATCGTCAATGTATGGAGTCTGTCACTTACTCTGATAACGGATTTGTCGCATGTCCAACTGTGTTGTCGCAGTGGGCGCGGGGTCATATCTCCACGGCCCCCTCGAGATGAGTGAACTGCGGGGTGGGTGAGCTGCGTTACAGGGCTTGGCTGCGGAACCCCGGCCAGGGACGTCGGTGATACTCGCAATGCAAGAGTGACAGCTGTTGCCGAGACAAAACGATACCTAGAATCCACTGATGTCAAGATCAACGGTGGCACTGACTCACGCAGGGCAAGATGACATGCTTGATTGATGCAATCTGGAGGGCTGACGGCGCATATATCCAAGAACCTACCCCCAAGAAACGACAGAGTCTCCAAACCGACACCAAACCCCGTGACAATTGTTTTCAAAGGCCGGCCGGCCAATCCCACGACACACCTCAACCCCAGAACGCCGCCGAGGGGACCCCGAGGGATCCCCGAGCACACACACACCAAGAAGCAAAGACGAGGGGTGCTGCCGACTAGTCGGTCAGGTTGTAGATTTTCTGGATGTCGCCGAGGATCTCCTCAAAGTCGATCTTGAGGTCCTTGAGCAGGCCGTCACGGAAGTCAAAGACCCAGCCGTGGACGATGGGGTACTTGTTCTCGGCGTAGGACTGCTGGATGGCGGCGGTCTTGATGACGTTGCGGCATTGCTCAATGACGTTGAGCTCGACGAGACGGTCGTAGCGGGCGGACTCGCCAGGGATGGCATCGAGCTCCTTCTCGTGCAGGCGGTAGACGTCGCGGATATTACGCAGCCAGGGGTTGAGGAGGCCGAGGTCCTTGGGGGTCATGGCGGCCTTGACGCCGCCGCAGCCGTAGTGACCGCAGACGATGATGTGCTTGACGTGGAGGTGGCGGACGGCGTAGTTGATGACGCTCATGACGTTGAGGTCAATGTTGTTGACGACGTTGGCAATGTTGCGGTGGATGAAAGCCTCGCCGGGCTCGAGGCCGGTGATTTGCTCGGCAGGGATGCGGGAGTCGGAGCAACCGATCCACAGATACTCGGGCTCCTGGCCGGCCGTGAGCTTGGTGAAGAAGTCGGGGTCCTGCTTCTTCTTGCTGGCAGCCCAGGCACGGTTGCGCTCGAAGACGCGGTCATGCGACTGCTTGAGGTAGCGCTCAATGTCCTTGGGGTCGGCCATCTTGGGCAAACGGGGGAGACGAGAGGGAGAGGACGAGGAGGGCGGTTGTGAGCTAGAGCTAGAGCTGCAGGGTCGAGACTGAGGGGTCCAGGGGCGGTGCTGGTGCTGCTGAGTAGGATGATGAGGTCGAGGGGCGATGATGAAGCTTCGTCTAGAGAGTGCGAGCCGGAGGAAGGTGGTCGGGCGCAGACACGACGAGCTGGAGGGGCCGATGCGTCCTTTAAACATTTGGCGTCTGCAGCTCGGACGTGACGCAGCAGCTGCGAGCGAGGGGATAGGGCGGGCGAGGCAGCGGCGGAGCCGTGGGCATGGGATGAGTGCCGGGAAGTGTGGTGGCAGAGAGAGAATGGCAAGGTGTGAGTGGGCAGGCGTTTGACGCAGGAGGGGTCCAGAGACACGCGGGCAAGGCGTGCTTGAGCTGATAGGAGGAAGCGGAGATGTCGAGGTGAGGGTGGGCTGTTGGCCGCAGGAGATTTGTTAGTAGCAGGAGGTGTCTGTCTGGTGAGGGATGATGTGGTCCGTCTCGCTGGGATTTTTTTATTTTTTGTCGGGGGGTTCGGGATGGGGGGGAAGCTGCCAGTTGATGAGATGGATGGTGGAAATAGGCCGGACCAGATTGGGCGAACGGGACAGAGACAGGTTCAGTCTTCAGGTACCGGCGGAATTGGGGACGAACTTCGATTGGAGCTGAGGCAGGAACGACCGAGCCGGTGATTGCCGGACAACCTCTCGCTTTTTTTTCTTGCCTTGGCCCGAGATGGCACAGCCAGAATTGGGATGGAGCTGTGACGTGACGCGCCGCGATGACTCCGCCCGAGCTCCCCTCTCGCCTCTTGGTAGAGTCATTTATTTTGGTGGTCGAACCCTCAAGGGAGGGAGGGGTTCAAGGGTCGCTAGCTTGGAGCTTCTTCAGCCGGGCCTTGGGTTTGTTGAGCTCCATCCAGGGCAGCGATGTCGGTGGTTGGATGTGATGTCCAGGGGATCCCTAACATCCTCCCGCGGGCGTGCAACGCTGCAGCCGTTAGCGGTGACCTCTTCCCTGCATTTTCCCACCCAGAGCTCTGGTGGATGCGCGCATCGGTAATTCTTCCAAGATCGATCGCGGGGGCAATCTCTGGACCGACCAATGGGTCACGACTCAGCCACCCACCGGCCAATGAACAGGCATCGAACTGAGATACATACCTAAAAACTGGGCAGTCGCTCATCTCACGCAGGCACGGGACTTGCCCGTCAAGCACCAAACCAGCGGGCACCCTAAAACATCGTCCTGTCTCGAGGCCTTGCAACTCATCTGCTTCTTCCCGTCCGCATCACCACTTGGCGTCCAGTCTCCCAGTTTCACCTATGGCGACGCTGCCGCAGCAATCACGCACCAAAATGGCATCAAAATCCGCTTGCTATTCGACTTGAAATCAATTCACCCACGAATTGCTGCCCGCATCGGACATTCGGCCCTCGGTGGGATCGCCCGCTGCAGATGGGCCTCCACTCGACTCATCTCCCTGTGCTTCGCCCCGATGTTAGCCGGCATCCGGCCAAGCCAAACACCTGGGGCAAACACCTCGTACATCGTCGATACACACACAATCTCGACCCCGAGTAGAGACAACGCAAATGCCTTGCTGTTGCCTCGGTCAGGACTTTGGTTTCTGGCCGTACACCACATATCTGCCACAAGGTCAGCACGTCAACACGCCGAACCACCCAGCATGGCACTCACATGGGCCAGTATGAATGAATACTGCGATCCTTCATGTCCCGTCTGACGTCCTTCAGGAAAACGTCAAGGTCCGGCTTTGTCCATCCAAGTAACCTCGTGTACGCCGCCGCACTGATACTTTCCAGACAAACGACCGACCCGATATTCTCGAGCGTCAGTCCCCCTGCCACACCTGTTAGCAAAACACTACACCACTCAAGGCAGACACACTCACCAAGCTCCTTCAGCTTCTTGTCCCGCGGCCATCGGTTCTGAGGCCACTTGAACTTGACCTCGACGACATTCTCGAACCCCTGTGCCTCCAGCTGCTCCTTGTATCGGCTGGCCGACCGGAGCGTCCGCCCGATGCGCTCGCTGCAGTCGGTCAGTGTCGTGATCCACTGGTGCAGCGCAGACTCCCCTTTGAGCGAATCGTCGTCCGCCGTCAGCGGCGCAAGATCCACCACCTCGATCCAACCCCCCGGCTCCAGGTTCTCGTACGACTGCTCAAACAGCCGTGGCCAGTTTGCGATTCCAACCGTCATCATCCGACAGTAGATGAAGTCGAACTTTTGCTCAAACGTCCACGGCTCCTCAATGTCGTCGATCTGGAACGACACGTTTGGGGGCGCCGCCGCACTCTGGATCGGCGACAGATCGACTCCAATGACCGATGAGTCTGGCCAGACGTAAGCAAAGTCCAGCGCCCAAATGCCCGTCCCCGTGCCGATATCGAGCACCCTCCGGATCTCCTCGCCGTTGCGTCCCGCCGGCGACAGGAACAAGTTGTTGTCGAATGTCAGAAAGAAAATCTCGTGCTGCAGGTCCAGCCGGTCCTGTTCGCTGTCGTCGTTGGGAATCAGGTACTGTCCGTCCTTGTACCCATGATACGTGCGACCGTTCTCCTCGCGGTATCGGCAAGCCGTCGACACCATGGACGATGTCGCATCATCATCTTCGCCCCATTCCGAACCGGTTGCTGGCGAGCTGTCGGGGTCATCGTCCACCTCGATCGCCTCGCTGATGCCCGCCACCGCGGGCTCCAGGTCCTGTGTCGTCCTTGTCGTGTGCACCGCCGTGCTTGTCGCTGTTGTGGTGCTCATCGCGCGAGTCGAGTCGAGTCCGTGAGGGGTGGGTTGATCGGCCAATAGCTCCGTCAAGACGCCACTATCCGCGCTGACGCTCAGTGATCGTCGGATAGGGTACAGTAGTGGATGCAACACTGCTAACGCGAGCCTAGAACGTGGTGTTTCTTCTCACTCGTCGATGTCACAGCGACCACAATGCGGAGAGATGATGAACGGATCAGAAAAGGACCGCCCTGTCGAATCCTCGAGGAACTCCCGGTTGGAAAAGCGAAAGGCGGGGGTGGGTGGTGGTCCCTCTCACGACGGATCCCGACGGAAACCCAGAACACCCAACGCCTCATCCGGCCCCTCGGGGCGGGCGGCGCAAATTCAACCCCGACCCTGCTTGCCTGCCCCCTGGCCACCCCCTTTGACGAGCAATCGCCCCCTGTAATTGCAGCATTGGCGCATGCAGGCTTTGGGCGATAAGACACGCCGTTTCTGCGCAAGTGGCCCATCCTGCCGCAGCACCACCACTCTCACAGCTGCCACTGGTGCACCCACAGAGCACCCGACAGAGCACCCGCATGGGGACATCCGCCCCCCTTTCTCAATTGCGTCTGCTGTAACCAGAACCGTGGGATCCGTCCCCACGGAACTCGAACAACCACCTGCCGCGTGTGATTGCGTGCTTCGCTGTCAAGATGGCACATGCAGCAAACATTCCTTTACCGCCTTTCAAATGAGCCGTTCTCCCTGTCCGTCGGGACGCAACCGCGGATGCTTTGCCGTGGGGGTACCAAAGCACCGGGGAGCATTCCCTGGGCCATTCCGATGTGGCCTGAGGACCACGGCGTGGAGCACGCTGCTGGTTGCGCGGTGAGCCAAGTCGCCAAGACGCCCTTTGTCAATTGGATGCAGGGGCAGGAGGCCCTCCTCGTCATTGGCCTCACCGCGGATCACTGCGCGGGACGCCCTGCGCAGAAGGTGCAAGTACTGGAAAAACATGATGGCTTGGGCATGGTGATGACCTGGCAACGATGATGAGCCGGCTGTACTGTTAACCTGGCTGTGCTCTCCTGGTGGTGCTATGGATCGGAGGGTACAGCGGCGAAACAGTGCTTCCACCACTGATCTGGCCCCGTCGTCACCAGTTCCCACCACGCTGCACGCCCCCGGAGCTTGGACGATGAATGGAAGCCCGGCATGTGAATCCGTCCTGGGCATGCATTCTATAGGGGCGAATCCCGCATTACAAAGCTTGGCAGCCA
The DNA here is from genome assembly GCA_014635975.1 of Plectosphaerella sp. P0831. Lineage (NCBI taxonomy): Eukaryota > Fungi > Ascomycota > Sordariomycetes > Glomerellales > Plectosphaerellaceae > Plectosphaerella > Plectosphaerella sp. P0831. The sequence continues at coordinate 167,560 of JACAFV010000020.1, read as the reverse complement.
ATTTACAAATCCGACTGCAGACGTCCCAGCAACCTGGTACCAAGTACAAAAAGGCCGCTATACCCTCCTGTCACACCCCTGCCCTGCCTGTCAAAGCTCCTTGACGTCCGTGACATCCCCAGTATTCTGCCTCTCCCCAGTCTCCTCCTCGGCCGAGCTGCTTACCCGAGAGCTCGGTGCCCTGAGGTTCCTCCTCTGCTTCCACGACAGCCGGGGCGTCTCAAAGATGGACGCGATCTCCTCCAGATTGTAGCCTTTGGTCTCGACGAAAAAGTACCAGACGGCAATGAGCTGCGCAGGCGGTAAGCAGGGGCAAAGGCACCGATCTGGAGACTCACCTCGAGAAGTGTGTACACCACAAACGCAATGTAGTACTTCCATCCGATATTTTCTAGGCCGATTGGGTTCACAAAGGCCGAAAAGAAGCCGAAGATGTGCATCACGCCCGTCATGTAGGTGACGCCGCGCGCGCGGATCTCGAACGGCAGGATCTCTGCAGGATATGCCCACAACGGCGTCCAGCCAAGGCTATATGCGCCATTGGAGAGAAAGATGCATACGAGAACGCCGTAGGAGAACTGAGTAGAGCCGCGCGTGGTGTATACTGGGAGTTTCAGCTGGAGTCGCCGCGGTCTTCCTGGGGAATACTCACGCGCTGCGAAAGCCGTCCATAGGATGAAGGCGACGAACATGCCGGCCGTGGAGAAGATGAAAAGCTTGCGGCGGCCGACGCGCTCGACTAGAAAGGAGGCACCAATGGCGATGAGGAAGTTGTAGATGGCTAGGCAGCCGTTGATGGTTGTTTGCTGGATCGTCTTGGTGATGCCGATGCTGTTGAGTACGGCGTGCAGGTAGTATTGGACGAGACCGTTACCCGAGATCTGCGTGCCCGTCAGTTTGGACGAGACACTCGGGTCCGATACAGACTCACCTCTAGGAAGAGGCCGCACAAAGTAACGATAATCAGTCGGCGCCTGTTGGGCTTGGTGCGGATAAAGTCAAGATAGCTGGACTGGCGCTTCCACTGCGCGTCGTGCAAGATGGCCTCCTTGATCTGATTGTACTCGAAATCGACAGTGGGATCGTTCTCGTCACCGTTGGCGTGATATTTGACCAGAATGGCGCGGGCTTCTGCGCCTCTACCGCGAGAGACGAGCCAGCGTGGACTCTCGGGGACCAGCCAGATGAGAGAGATTTGGATGATGGCGGGAAGAGCTTGGAGAAGGCTGGGGATGCGCCAGGACCAGGAGCTTTGGATGAACTGCGTACCGTATGTCTGGTATTGTTAGCGTTGGTAGGGTACAGGGTTGCATGATGTGCGTACCGTCCAGGCGGCGATGATGGCGCCAGTGTACCATGTCGCTGGGAAGTAAGCCAAGATTGTGCCCCGATGGCGGGCCAAGGCAAGCTCTGCGAGGAGGAGTGGTGAGGCCACGACGGTGTAAGCCAGACCCCAGCCGATCAGGAACCGAGCAATGAGGAAAGCGGCAATATGTTTGGCGGAGCCTTGAAGTACCGCGCCGACGAGAGTCCATGCTGCACCAAAGGCAATAGTGCGGCGTCGTCCGATGCGGTCGGCGAGGAAGCCGATGATAGGGAGGGCCGTGATGGCGCCGAGGGTCTGGATGGAGTTGAGGAGGCCGAGGATAGGACCGCGGGGGTGGGAGAATTCTACTTGGTGAGATGGTGATGGGAATGGTGGGTTGGTGTAGGCGTGCTTACCTTCTTGCCAGGATGGGAGAAGCTGGAGTCCGTTCATGATCATGCCATCGAAGCCCTGGTAGGAAGAGCTGAGGATGACGATGGGGAGGAGGAGGTAGAGGGTCCGAAGACCTGGGTTTCGATACCAAGCTACTTCAGGGTGGGACATGATCGCGGATGGATTGCTGAGAATGGCAGGGACAGAGGGATAAGTGCTGGTCGGAATGTTCAGGGCGGGCTGGGCCGCTGTTTAATAGAAGTGTGGCCGTGTTGATCGTGGTCAGGACTGAAGCCTCAGCTTGGGATGTTCTCGTGATCTATTGAGTAGGACGTCCTCAACCCGACGGCGTCGCCTAAAACGCACGCCATATTGTGGCGGGATTGTCAAGACGAGCTTGCCCGCGCGAGAAGGAGCAGTCTCGCCGTGGCCCGGGTCGAGATAGACATCGACCGGACCGTGGCCTGCTCCGGAGTTGGGTGGCGGCCTCGGAGGTGGACGGCGCCGCGCAGGGCCCCACAGCCGTCCAACTCCGTGGTGGCGTCGGAGTTGGACGACCCCTGAGCCCCCTACTCACTGCCATTCAACTCCGAGCTGCCACCAACTCTGATCCCCCAACCTCACGCCGGAGGATAATGGAAGGTTACAAATGCGTTCAGATGATCAGAACCATTTCGCTCCGTAATCATCGCCCATTTGCCTGTCTTTAAGAGAAGGCCTTTCCACTCCTGGGTTGGCGGCACATCACCTCATACAGCCTCCATCTTCGCCATCGTTCCCATCCCCATAACACACAACATCATCTCAGAAATATGAGCTCAGTTACCCCTGCCGCCACCATCATGCCCTCTCCCTACCGCCTCGCCAACCTGGCCGGCCTCGCCATAGGCCACTCCATCCTCCCCGCCTGGTCACGCCTCGCCGGCCTCGGTCCCGTCGACTCATCCCCAGTGCCGGTGCCTTACATCGGCGGCGCCAGCGCCACACCCATCTCCCAGGCCATACAGACCCCTCCGGGGGTATACAGTGTTCGTCAGCTGGTCCTCAGCCTCTCACCCCTTTTGGATAGCATCGTCCTCCGTCTCGGTAGCGACGCACCTGGCGATGTCCCCGCCCGGTCGCTTCTCATAGACGGCCTCGCCGCTTCTCTTGCCACATCCGGTCGCGAATCAACCCTGCCCCTGGGCCGAAGCGACGGCGTACGCGGCGAGTTGTCCAGACAAGCCAACCGAATCGCCAAGAACATCGTCCATACTGTTAGAGAAGCCACCCCTAGCCCGAACCCAGACGACAATGTCAACATCCGCAGTCCTTGTGAGGGACACATATGGACACTGGCTGTTGCTTCTCTCCTCCTCGGTCCTCGAAGCAGCGCGGAACTCATGCATCTGTACAACGAGTGGCTTCACCGGCTGATTCTTCTTCGGGACGCCTTGCTTCCCTTTGAGAATTTCGACGAGGTACCTCTCATTCTCCCGCCCAGCGGGCGCGGTATCCGACAAGTGGAAGAGCAGAGAAAGCTGTTCTTAGTCCACTGCCTCACGGGAAATATTCCCAACGCTGCTCTCGTCGATCTGGCAAAGGTCTTTACGAGCCCGGGCCTACCTCGCGGAGGATATGCCTTCCAGTACGCCCAAGGTGTTTTTCTGCCGGCTTTCATGTCGGGATCAACCTCGGCCCATCTGCTGCGCTATCACGCCACAAAGTTCCAATGTCAGGCGGATCGTCTCTTCGAGTATGAGCACCAAAGCTACATCGACATCCCTAGAACAGAGGTGGCTGCTGAAGATGGAGGGAAGGGTCTGGAGGCTGCTCAGCCAGAGGCTTTTGAGGCCTCTCTTTCATTTGACGAGGGCAGTCACCCTGATGCTCGCGTTGTGAAGCTGAGGCTTGAGCTGGGCTCGGGTGAGTGCGTGGCTGTCGACCTTGGCCAGGTCGCACGCGGGAGGAGGTACGCATACATGCTGCGGTCTCAAGGAGAGGAGGCTGTAAGGAGCAATGGCAGTGAGGACGGGGTGGTGGTGCACAGGGCGGCAGACCTGCTCTCTCTGCCCGGCTTGGTCATATCTCCCCGAGTGAAGGAGGGACAAGCGAGGCTGCATGTTGTTCCGGCGACAGATGCAGTGGTGAAGCTTGCGCTGCTGGGAAAGCTGTACCCGGAGAATGTTGTCATTGGTGGGCAGAGAGGTGATCTGGAGGCAGCTCGCGGAACGGGCAAAGGGTTCTCGGAGAGGTTTGTGCTTGTTGATCGCGAGTAGCTAGCGAACATTGGGGCCGTAGAGCAGGGCTTGTAGCTGTATTGATTGGTCTGCCGGTAAACTGCCACAATCAAGTCACTCTGCCTAGCAGGCAAAACACTAAAAAAATACATACAACACCGGGTATTCGCTGGTCGTCACCGACCCAACTACTAATCCAGCCTTCAGGACGGGGCATCATCACTAGTACTGCCAACCCGAGCTCTCGGCCAAATCAGCGAAGCCAGCCATGGCTATCACATTCCGAAGTTCGCAGTCAATGATGCAAATCCCGTTCAAAGTTGCTTTGGTTTCCAGCTATATTCGTCAACTTCACACATTTGTAGTACACTAAATTTACATGTACCATCTACACAGTTCGAGAGGGCCTCATCTCGACTCTCAGTCCTCTTCCTCCTCCTCCTCCGCTTCAGACTTACATGCACTTCCAGGTGCAGAACTTGTAGTAACTGACGCCAAGAGCACCAGTAAACTCGTACTCGGCGTCCTCGCAAGAGACGTCGTAATACTCGCCGCCCCACGACAGCTCAACGTCCCCAATAAAATCATTGCCGCAGGCCGTATTGAAGCAATCAACACCGACCCACCAAATGTGTCGGCCGTCGTCAATATCGGCCTCGAAGCCCTTGCCGCCCCCACGAGGCTCGAGCTCCTTTGTATCGACCCAGCGACACTCGCCATTGGCAAACATGTGCACCAGGTACTTGCCCTGGTCGATGCTGAACTTGCCTTGGAAGGCGTCGCTGACGGAACCGCTCTCGCTGTATGTAATGGTGACACCGCACATCTTCTCGTCGCCTCCGAAGGCATCGGCGGTGCAGGTGTCTTTGACGGTGAGGCTGTTGGCATCGTCGGCGCCCTCCCAAAGGGGGTCTTCAATGCCCAAGTCCTCCTTCAGCTGGTCTTCGGTCGACTGGCGGCTGGCGCGGAGGTTAGTTGAGTTTATTGGTGCTCATGTGGAGCATACGTACGGAATCCTCATCTTGCCAGCGGTGGTGAGGCCTGTGAGGGCGGAGATGGCAAGAACGGCTGAAGTCTTCATGATGGGTGATACTCAAGTGGTGGCTGAGTTGAGAGGTTTGGAGGTTGGAAGTCTATCACTTGAAAGTTTTGGTTGTGAGTGTTGATTGTGTTGTTGGTGGTGGTGCAGATGAATTGTTTGATGTCGGCGAGGAACATGCCTCTTATAGATGTGCTGTCAACACAAAGTTCCAGATTACATCTAGTCTCTCAGACTTGTAAAACCTACAGTTGCGTCACTGCGTGATTGCCTTTGCTAGACTGCGGCGCAGACTGACGTTGCGGTTGCATCTGGCTGTGTCTATTGTTCTTCTTGTAGATCAATGATGTCAACCTGAATCCTTCAGGATCTCATTCCGCGGAGTGTCTTGTGTTTTGGCCGTTGGCTCTGTCTGTCAAATCCCACGGGGACCAACTGTTCCACTGATTGACCAGACAGTTGCCGTTGTTGGATGCACCCAAATCCGCGGAAGTCTAGAATAGCTCAGGGGGGGGTCGATTGTGGTCATTCGACATGAACCAGACCCCACTGGCCTAAAATGTGGGCATATGTCAGCGCTGTTAAGCGCTGCGTTACAGGCCATCCCTGTAATTCGACTCCCGAAGGAGCTGATCTTCAGTGGGTTCCTGCACTGCCGTAGCATTGAGGCAAAGGCAATGACGGGGCCAAGAGCACATTCAACCGCTGTGGAGAATCGCTTAGCACAACCCCTCAAGTCCGCCGCGGCCGGCCCGCCGATTGCCAAGCACTCAGAAGCCCTGCCAACGTGGCTGCTAATTGAGCCAGCCGCATCCCACGCGCAGAAATGCGTGGCTATGAAATCCCACTTTCTCCACCATCAATTCTTGTTGTTCGACGACGACGAACATGGCACGACACCTGTCCGGCGAAACAGACTGGGCGCCTGGATGGAGGGCTCGCCTGTTCTATGCATCTTTGCCAGCGATGATGTCACGGAGCTTCTCATTCAGCCACTTGACGTCTTCGGTGCTCTGGCCCGGACCACCAGCCCTGTTCACCACGTCAGTATTGCCTTATAACTCATTCCGGGGGGAAACATACCAATGTCCCCAAATTGACGGAAAGGCGACGCAAGTCCCAACACCGTCAGACATGCAGCTAACCTCGTACTCGGAGTCTTCCGGTGGGAAGTAGAGGTCAGTCTTGCCAGGCAGCACCAGCATCTTGGCCTTGATGCTCCGCATGGCGAGCTCAAAGTCTGCAAGAGTCAATCACCCGAATATCATCTCCAAAGGGTGTCTTACCTTTTCCATACGGCTCTTGATCCGAGCAGTCGCCGGCTTGCCAGGTATGCAACATGACGAGCATGTTCTCGGGGTCTGCAGGACGTCAGCATGGTTTGCCAAGCCTTCAAAGCCATTCCCACCTTTGGATAGCGCCCATTTCTCCCAAAAACCAACCATGAAATCCTCCAAGCCCTTGAACCCAAGAGTTGGAGCCTTCTCGTACACCTTCTCGCGGTAGAAGGCCTGGCTAAACCCCCAGCCAGCGTACACCCTGCCCAGGGCCTTTAACCCAACGGACCTCTCCACTTCGGTCCAGCTTCGATACTTCGCCGCCATGGTGGCCTCACCGCTGCAGATACCTGCAGAAGCAGCACCCTTCCCCGCCAGCAACGCGCTCTTGACACCCTCGAGGAAGACCTGGTTGTGCAAACTCGTCTTCGCACTCCCACAGAAGGGCACACCGAAGTCCATGAAATCCGGATACTGCGTGACCCATTGGTACGTCTGGCCTGCGCCCATGCTCCAGCCCAATACGGCGCGGACGTGGCTAATGCCGAGCCCACGTGTGACAAGCTCGTGCTGCGCGCGGACGTTATCGTAGAATGTGACGTCGGGCCATGGCCCATCAGCAACAGGGGCGTTGGAAGGGCTGCTGCTCTGGCCGTTGCCAAAGAGGGCGGGAACGATGATGAAGAAGTGCGCGGGATTCAGGGTGTGCTCGGGCCCGATGAGCCATTCGTTGTCGGCGATGGAGCCGCTGTACCAGGTTGGATAGACGATGGTGGGGGAAGAGGGCGAGCCGAATGTCTTGTAGGCGATGAAGGCTTTTGGAATTGAGCCGCCCGACTTGAGAGAGAAGTCGCCGAGGGCGAAGGTCTTGATCTCGGGGTCCTTGGATGGTGATGGTCCCAGGGAGACGTCCCTGAGGGAGTCCTCGATGCTGGTGGTGTCCATGGCGGTGTGTGCAAACAGAGCAAAAGTTGACTAGGGAGTGAGTGTTTGTCCTCTTGGAAGTTGTTCTTGTCCTTGACTCCCGGGAGAGATAAGGACCATTGTTGACGTCCAGAATGCGGGGGATCTCCCTCTCGTGTGTAATGTGAACCGGCTTGGAGCGGTGATAGCCGGCCTGCACTATCAGTGAAGCACCAAGAAGGTCTGGCCAATGAATGACGACTTGGGGGATGGTCGAAGGTGAGGCTAGTGGAGCCCGGAGATCTTGACTCCACCCCGGCCGGCCCCACCAAATCGTCCGGAGCCAAGTCTTGAATTCTCCGGGCCATCCAGGTCAGCGATTCTACTTTTCCATCACAACAAACTGTGAGGAATACCGCAAATTCTCCATCAACACTACCATCTCTCTCTTCAGGCCCCCCTCGGAATGCCTCGATACGTACGCATCGCTACATCCTGTATCGCACTCATATGCTAATGCCACATAGTACGACCGACCACGTCGCGGCAGCGGCCATCGCGGAGGGCACCACAGCGGAGGCGGAAGCCGACGCGGCGGCCACCAGGCTCAAGTTCAAAGTGGAAGGGTCAGTGCCATCTAAAACATCCGACCGTCACGATCTAACACACAAATAGTCCGACCGTCGCACATACCGACAGAAGATGATCGACTCGTTCGAGGCCGCCCAGGCACACCTAGAAGACGTAAGTCTTCGCCCCAGACTCCGCATCATTGATCAACACAGCTCACCAGCCCTCTAGTACGTCAACTATCGTGATCTCGCTCTGGAGAATCCTCAAGCCAATGTGGAGGCCATCCGTCGCTTTCCGGCCGAGTCTTAGGTGGGCTCCCTGCAGCATCTGATGTTGGGGTTCAAAACGCCCCGTGCTCTAGAGGCGATCAACGACCCCGACAACAAGGACACATACTTGAGGAGCCTCATCAATGCATACAACCGTCCTGCCGAGCAAAAGGCAAACGTCGCTTCTGCAGCTGCGAAAATTGAGAGTGCCGCCCCTGTTGGCAACGCCGCTCCTGCGCTGCCGAAACTCAACCCCGAGACGGCCGATGTTGTACCCAAGACTGAGGTTGCACCCAAGGTTGAAGAGGAGGAGAACAGCATGGACGTTGCTTCAGACAAGTATGTCGACGCACAAGATGGCATGATACCTGCCTCCCCTCTTCACATCAAGAGGGAGTACACCTATGCCTGAGCGAGCAGCGGCAGACTGAGATGCGCGGACACGGCTGAGAACCCATGATGGAGGGACAAGATGAGGGCTAGATGCATGCAGACACGATGCTGGATGGCTTGAGCTAGACTCTGTCACCCTGTCAAGATAGCTGTCCATTTGAGCATGGATTGAGCTGCCACCGCGACGAACCTGTTGACTCGATGAAGCGGTCGACTTGCCAACGCTCGACAAACCATTACTCTATATACGCCCCTCCCAATATCCAAAACTCCATAATCGCTATCTTCGTGCCCCCTTGCGGCTGGTATCTCTATTTCAACAGAATCGCCACGCGCCAGCCCTCCTAGATCCGGCCCTGCTGTAGCACCTCCCGCTCAACCTCCACGTCCCCCGTGTCCGCAGTATACCGCCTCTCCAAGACCCATCTCGTCTCGCCGCACTCCTCCTCCTGCACGTACGAGATACTGTCCGCCGACCCCTTGTGTTTGTGTCCCATGCCCGGGCGTCGTGTACGTGACGAGTTCGAGAAGGACTGCGACAGGTTGGGGTGTGCCATGGCGTCGGGGCTCTTGGTCCAGAGTCCCGAGCTGCTCATACTGCTGACATTTGTGTCTGGTTGCTCGTCTGTTTCGTGTATGGCCTCGAAACCGGCTGGTCCGGCCAGGGAGCTGGCTGATGCTGAGGTTCCCAGGGAGCTACTCGTGTTGATAGGCGGCACGGGAGGCGGTGGGGATGCGATGACGGGCATGGACATGGTCAGCGTTGGCGACCCTGAGGCGCTGCCTGCCTCTGACGAGTCAAAGTCGCGGCTGCGGACGGAAAACGCCGAGTTCTTGCGTGCATGGCCGTGGACGCCGAGGAGGTTACCACTGCTGCCGCCACGATCACCCCATGGCGAACTGGCACCGTCTCCTCGTTCGGATCGAGGGGAACCTTCCCGACTGGACGACAGACTGAGTTGCGAGCCGCCCCAAGCCCGGGAGCGCAGCCGCATGAGCGCCGTCAGGCTCATATTGTCATCGTCGCCGTACATCATGGCAAGCTGCGCGAGGCCGGGAGACGCAAGGCTGGACGGGCCCGAACCGATGGGCGGCACCGCCAGGCTCATGATCGAGTTGCGATTAGAATACTCGGATCGCTCGGTGATAGGTGTCAGGTTCGGCTCGCGCGACACCACTCGCCCTGATTTGGTGCGTGAGACTCCCGAGGGGCCAAAAAAGCCGCCATTGGCGTATTCAAATGTCTTCTCAGACCCCGAGTTGTCCCGACTGTGGCGTTGCTGTGATCCTGCATTTGAGTAGAAGCCAAATTCTGAGCCATACCAACCGTCAGAGTCGCTAGCAAGGGCGTCGGCGTTGGCTTCTGCAATAATGGCATCGTCGTCGAGATCGTAGTCGTCCATGTTGTCATACCCAAAGTCGTCATCCGGATAGTCCTCGTACGAAGAAAGGTGCGAGTCATCGTTGAAACTGCTGGAGCGTCCCACAGACGGTGATACAAGCTCGCTTGGCGGAGGCGACGAGTCTCGCCTGAACTTGCCATCGGCGGCGGCTCGATGCGCAGCCGCAGCCAAGGCAGCCTGGTAATCAGCCATTGAACCAACCTCCGGCGCGGTGGAAGGCCCCAGAGGACCAACGGAAACCATCCGGCCAGGGGACAGAACCTCGCTCTCGCGCTTCGTTTCCAGGGCCGACGGGAAGACCTGCGGAGCTCCATTGAACGACGTGTGTGTAGTTGATTGGGACAGTTCCGACTGACCGGATAGCCGTGAGGTGCTGTCCGACGTACGCTTGTCCCCTTCCCGCTCCTGTGCCCTGGCTGCCTGGGCTGCCGCGAAGGCGCCTGGAATTGGTCGACCGTACTTGTCCGTGTCCTCAAGATCAAAGAGCGATTCATCAAAAGTTGAGCCGTCGCCCTCACCTGCAAACTCGTTCGCGTCGAGGAGGCCGCCAAAGTAGAGTTCGTCGTCTTGAGGCCGTAGTGGGACGGCGACTGGTTGTTGAACGTCGAGTTTCTCCGCCGCCAAGCTCTTTGGGGACTTGTTGACATCCAGGCCTTGAATGCCGAGACCGGCAATGTCGTCTTGGAACTCCATCTGGTGCAAAGAATCTTGCGACAAAGGATGGGCTTCGGGGTGGGCGTCTGGGGCGTCACCAGACATGGCAAAGCCAATGACCCTTCCGTCAGCATCGCGAGGTGTGATCAACAAGCCTGCGCTTCGCGGGGTCGTAAGTTCGGACGTGGGGTTTGAGCGCTGGAAGACAAAACCCGCAAAGTTCTCCTGGTCATCGTCCGGGTCAACGACTGCCTCGTGGCCACTCGATAGTCGAAGGCCGGGAACCTTGGCGCTGAGATCCTTCGGGACCTCTTCTTCGTCGTAATCCATGCTGCTGGTGGGTATCTCGTCGTCGTCGTCGTCGTAGTCCATGCTGTTCATTGGGACTTCCTCTTCGTCATAATCCATGCTGTTCATCGGGACTTCTTCCTCGTCGTAGTCCATACTGTTCATCGGAATCTCCTCTTCGTCGTAACCCATATCGTTCATTGGGATCTCCTCCTCGCCGTAGTCGTCATAGCCAGCCCCAGGTATCGGCTCCTCAAGGCCATCATCTGCCATCATTGCATCGTAGTCAAAGTTGTCCTCGTCAAAGTCGTCGAACCTGGAGTCTCGGTTGGGGTCGGTATCGGATTCGGCCTCGACTTCGGATGTCTTCCTCTCAAGCTCGCGTTGGCGATGCCTCTCCTCGAGCAGCTTCTCCTGTTTTGCGGCGCCAATCATATCGAAACTGAAACGAGACGACGTGCTTTTCATGTGGCGAGGGACCGACGACAGCATATCGCGGCTGGAAATGCTGCCTGACAGTGAGACATTCCTCGACACGTTTGTACGGGTCGATGGCGCTGACTTGCGGAGACTCGAGGCGACGCTTCTTGATGTGGCCTCGTTGACTGACGTATTGGACGGCGTTGATTTCGTTTCGGCGTCGGTAATCTTGGGAGGACTGTCTGTGAGGGGCACCCCTGGCAGAGGTTTTTGATCCAAGTTGGAGCTTCTTGTTCTGGTAGAGGAAGCGCTCGCCATATCTGGCAGCGTTTGTGATGCGGTGCCGAAGCTGGACTGGCCCGACTCCGAGGCGTTGCTCTTCTGGCGAGCTTGGAAGGCGGCATGGTTGGGATCGAGAGTGTCTCGTGAGGAGGTCTTGACGAGATCGCCTCGAGCGTCTGCGGGAGGGTGCTCGGCCAGGGGAGACGGGGTCGGCTTCTTACGAGGGGCGCTGAAATCATGGACCCTCGTTCCCCTAATGCGAGGGTCGTAGGAAGGCTGCCCTGGTTTTGCGAGAGGGAGGGGTGCGATATCGGGGGCGTTCTGACTCGTCTTGCGGCGCATCAGGAGAGTAGACATGGGGTTCTTGAGGAACGGCAGTCCTTTTCTTGCCCGAGAAGGCTCCATAGGGGCGTGTGTGAGGGTTGGGGGCGGCTCCGTGGCAAGCCTGACGCCGGGAGGACGGCGGCCCGTCTTTGCTTGATGCGTCGGAAGAGCCCCAGCGTTGGATAGTTCGGTGGGCGACGTGAAGGATGACGCGGACCTCGGGGTGGACACCATGGGCGAGAGGGCGGGGCGACTTTGGGACGCATCGTGGGCCGATCTCGCGGACAAGGGCTCCAGAGGTGACCTTGGTAGAGCACCAGTGGACGCGCTGGCGGGACTGTCGCGACGGCCCAAGGCCTGCTGTTGTTGTAGCTGCTGCTCACGGCGGTATTTCTGGAGCGCGACGCCGCCCATGAAGCCCGAGTCTTCGGTATACGGCGAGCGCATGGGCTGCTGCCGCGGCGGCTGAGCCTCTGCGGGCATCGGTGCGGTCGTCTCAAAGGTCGAGAGGTCGAAACCAGAGTCGCGATCGGAGGAGGTGACACGAGTTATCGGGGGCAGAGTCGGCGGCTGGTGTGAGGAAGTCGCAGACAGAGGCCCTCCGTCGCCGGGGGAAGCATCCTGCGAGAGAGGAAGCTGAGGCTGGGAGGAGGAGTTCTCCCAGGATGACGCCGAGCGCTGATCGGGGTTCGGAGAGGAGGGGTTCGAGGGGCCTCTTCGATGGAAGCGGAGGTGGGAGAGCATGTCGGGCAAGGGCGAGGGCCAGGCAGCCGGCGGTGCGGGCTGTTGGCTCGCGCACGGAGAGGTTGCTGTTTTCGGTCGGAGGGGATCGGATATGCGAGAGCCGCCATGTGTCGACGACGCGCGCTAGGGCGGTAGTCGACGGCTCGGTTTCCCGCAGTCAGATGTTTTTCGATGCTCAGCCTTGCAGGTGGAGAGTGCCGCGACACGACAAGGTCATTTCCTAGAGGTGCGATTGCGGGCGTTGGGTGTGCGGGCAGGCTGGGTCGGTTGATCGGGAGATGATGGTGGTTATTTCGAGGTGGGTATCGATCGTATAGGCCCCCGGGAATGGATGACGGCCGAGGTGCTTTGGAGTCGGTCTTGAGGCTGAGCCTCGTCCAGTCAGCAGAAGGATCGGGTCGGAAGAGGGCGCAGCGCGATCAGCGAATGGCGTCCGTATCGGCGACGTGATGGGCTCGAGACGTGTTGAAGGTGTCGGAGAGAAAAACAAGAAGGCCGTGGCCGGCAGAAAGAAGGACTGCAGGATTGTGTATCCCCGATGCGACGAAAGCCCCGACCCATGTCACATCCAGAGCGTGGGAGAGCATGGGGGAGATGAGGCACAGACCCGACAAGGATCCGTTCGCTGTCGGGCAGGTCTTGGTACAATCTTCAGGGAGCTCAAGACAGCACGGAGCGCCATCATTCCAGTGCCTCTAGGTCGCTCCTTCCCTGCCGAGACGCAACTGCCTGCCAAATGCCCGATTGGAGGGGTGCTCCTTCCTCGGTGCGTCGCACATCCACTGACGAGACGACCCCAAACACGAGATGAACCGCAGCGACAAGACGAGGGGCTGGAGTTAGTCAAGGCCCAGTGGAAGCCCAGCCATTTGGATCCCATTCTACGGCCGACTCGGTGACACTTTGAGGGGGGAGGGGAGAAAATTCCGCCTCGCCCCAGGATGCTTGGCACCATCGTCACAGGTCTCACCCGTGAACCCTTTTTGCCCCTCACAGCTTTTTCTTCGACTGTTCCCAACATACTGCGCCAGCTCCGACACCTCGCATCTTCCCCAACCCCGTCACGGGGAGCAGGTCAATTGTCACAGCTGTCCAAGGTTGGTCCCGGCTTGCCTAGACATCTTCACCGCGATACAACCCTGTCTGTTCAATTCATGCAGACCCTGCAACTGCCCGCGTGCTACCGAGCTCCTGTGGGGCCTTGGAAAGTGCTCGAAGATGGGATGCAGGAGGTCAGTCCCCGTCGAAATGTCCTCTCAGCGGGTGCTGTCGAGTCCCGCGGTGGGGATCGATCATCACGAGCCTGGGGGACCCGGCAACGCACCGCAGGCCTAGAGCTCTTCTACGTCACCAATACGCCACTCAGTAGGACGACGGGCATGCGGTGATCAGGTGAGGGCTTCGCATATATCGCGATCCCTCTGACCTGGAATGCTTTGCATCTTCAGCCTGGCCGTTGCCCACCACGTTGTCTCAGCGCCACCTCGACCACAACAGCCATCATGTCTCTTGCCCAGCACGTCACCCAATCCGAGGGCTTCGACTACCAACCACCAACGGCCGAAAGTCCGAGCCATGTGCACCATCCGCCACCCAGCAGCAGTAATGGCAGCGGCATCGCCTGGAACTACGGAGGCATCGATTCCTCCGAGGGGCTTCTCACCGATAATAAGTCCGAATGGCGCCGACTGAGCTTTGCCCCCGCCGAGCCGGACCTTCAGGCGCCGGCCGCTCCCCGCATTCCGGCCTACAAGGTCTCCAACGCAAGGCGACTCGTTCAGGTCACCACAGGCGTTGTTGCCTGTTGGCTCGCAGCCGGCATCGTCTTTGGCTTCGCCGCGCTGAAGCCCGTGCTGATAGCCGAGGGCGTCTACAGCGAACTCTGCGATCCTGCAACGGAGACAGACGATGCGGAAGTGTCGTGTCCTGAGCAAGACCTCCGACTCAACTTCTTCTTCATCGCCGCATCTATTACAGCCAATGTATCATCTCTGATTGCAGGCTCGGTCCTCGATCGCTATGGCAGGCGAGCCTGTTGGATCGCTGCGGCTGCGACTCTTGCAGTTGGAAGCCTGTTGATGGGCTTGTCGTCGGCCATCCTAGCGTTGGATGTGTACCTCCTGGGCAACATCCTGCTAGCCCTCGGCGGGACATTTTTGTTCGTGTCAAGCTTCCAGCTGTCCAACACCTTCCCGAAGCATTCAGGCATCATTATCGCCTTGGTGACCGGGGCGTTCGATGCGTCTGCAGCCGTCTTCCTATTCTACCGACTCATCTACGACGCCACCAAAGGGGCATTTTCCCTCCACAAGTTCTTCTTCAGCTACATCTCCATCCCTATACTTATCCTCCTGGCCGAGGTCCTCTACATGCCTGCTCAGTCTTATCACAGCCTACCAGAACTGGAGCAAAAGATCGAACAGGCCCAGGACCCCGCCCGGGATGTCCACGATTCAGACGAGGAGATATCCGATTTGCGGGAGCTCCAGCGGATCCGCAGTGCCCGTGCCGACCGACGCATCTCCAAGCTGGACCAGATTGAAGAGGTTGTCGGAAACGAAGAGCTCCGCGATGAGCGTGTGCGGACGGAAGAAGAGCGGCAGGAGGTCAGCGGGGTGTGGGGTGTCCTCCACGGCTCGTCAACATCGAAGCAGATTGCCAGTCCCTGGTTCATCCTCATACTGCTGCTCACCATCTCCCAGATGCTGCGGATGAACTACTTTATCGCTACCATTCGAAACCAGTACGACTACATGCTGGACTCGGAGACTGAGGCGGCTGCGATCAACCACTTTTTCGATGCCGCCCTCCCCATCGGTGGCGTGGCTGCGACGCCGTTCATCGGTCTCCTGCTGAACCACCTCAGCGTCCCCGTCGTCTTCGGGGTTCTGACCTTGTTCATCATCATCATCGGCGTCCTCAACTGCCTCCCTTTTGTCTGGGCAGGCTACGCCACCGTTGGTGTCTTCGTTGTCTTTCGGCCCCTATATTACAGTGCCATCTCGTGAGTAAAGTCTTGACCCCGGCGAAGATGCCGCTAACAGAAACAGTGATTACGCAGTCAAGGTATTCGGTTTCGCCACGTTCGGCCGCATCTACGGAACCCTCGTTTGTGTCTCCGGCGTCACCAACTTTGCCCAGTCCGGTCTTGACGCCTTGACTCACGGGCCTTTGGATGGCGATCCTACCCCGATCAACATGGCTCTCGGCGCGGCAGGCAGCATTGTTGGCATTGCCCTTACTGTCTTCACCGCCGTCCAGGGAAGGAAGTTTGTGACGGAGGAGAAGGTCACGTCTGCGGTTGCTGAGGAGCGTCAGCGCCTGCTGTCCAATGCTCAAGAAGGGTACGGGACTGGTGGCTCTAGGTAGACGCAAGTATGGAGAGTTGAACCCAACAAGCCGCTACTTACGCTCTGGCTCTGGCCTGCTCCAGGTGATGACTTTGCTATGACGAGTTTGGGTCAAGGGAGATACGGTGTAGAGAAGAAACCCTTGTGCGGCTGGCCAAGTGCCAGGTGGATGAGAGACTATCCTCGGCTCTGACAGTAGGTCGATCAACCACAGTCGATCAACCACCAAATTAAGTCATCAGCCGGAGAAAGCCAATCACTGCTGTAGGTCGCCCACTACTGTAGGCCATCCACGACAGTAGGCCAACACCTACTAGGTAGTATGATCGGGTTGAAATTGGAAAACGAGCGAGAGCTGGACTCGGGGGGTGAGAGCAAGAGGCAAACCCAGACAGTAACATGAAAAGTCTACCTTTATTCAGGTTAGGTATACCAAAGTCCCTCCATCTACATCTTCGACCTCCTAATCCTCATCTTGAGAATCTCCACAAACCGCCGCGCCTGCCAGGTGCGAGAATCATCCCAGCCCTTATAATACTCCTGCTTCAACGACCCCTTCTCCGCATAGCGCAGAGCGCCCTTGAAGTCTCCCATCTCGCTGTAGACCCTCGACAGGATACCATAGATATCGCCACGCTGAGCATCCAGGCTCTCCTCGTCGATCATCTCCTCCAGCTCCTCAGCCAGATCGGCGACCAGCACGGGCGTGCGCACCTCGGCAATGTCGAGTTCTTCCATGATGCGGTCCATCTGGCGGCGGTGCGCGTCGGAAAGGAAGACCTCCGCCTCGGACTTGCAGAGGGAGCATTGGCATTGGAAGCCCCAGGTGCCCATGATGAGGTCGGCTCGGTCCTCGGAGACCATGTTCAGGGGGGCGTCTACGGGTGTTAGTGGGGAGGGGGAGGTAGTGGGGGAGGGAACGTACAGCTGAGTGTGATTTCTTCGCCGGGCTTGATGTCTTTGTAGGCAATGACCTCCATCTGAACGCGCATGGAGGACCACCGGGTAATGGCACTGGGACAGTCAGCCGAGGCGTCTTAAACTGGGCAGGCAATCAACTCACTTTGGCCTGCACTCATGGTTGAGTCTCTGCATCATTGTCAGCACATCCTCCCAATCCAGGTCCGGGAACACATACCGCCACCTCCTTGAACACACCATAGTGCTCAACACCCTGCAGCTTGATGCGGAATGCATTCGTCCGCACAATATCGTCCAGGCGAGGCCCACCCATGTTGCGGGCAAGGTCGAGGATCTGCATCTGCTCCTGCTTGGGGAGCTTGACAAAAGCGCGCTCAGCGACAATGATAGCCTCATCCTTGTCGAGCGACTTTGGCCTATCAATCAACTTCAAGATAGCCGGGGCGTCGCGCATGATGACCGTGCCTTTGGGGATGAACTTGTCCGCAACGACGCCCAGGCCCTTGTCGTCGAGATAGACGACGCTGTAGGGAGGGGTCTCGGGGAGGGGTTCCTCAGCAGGTGCGCGCCACCATTTCGGGTCCCTGTCGTCGAGGATGTGGCCAAGGTCCGCGGCGATGTCGCTGTCTGTGAGCACGATGAGGCCCTGGGTACCGCGGAAGTCGTCGCGGGTGAAGGCGCAGTAGGGGTGGCGGTTCTTGCCCTCGAGAGAGGAGGGGGCGCACTCGGGCTTGTGCGTCCAGGGGTAGTGGGTGGTGACGGTGCGGTAGTTGAGGAGCTCTACGGGGGCGCGGCACGACCTCTGCTTGAAGGGCGGGGTGAGGGGGCCAGTCGGGTTGTTGTCGCACGTCCGGGGCACCCAAGACGAGGCCGTGGTGTTTGCGATGGCGTCGACGGCGGAGAGAGCCGCCGCGAGGGCGAGAAGCGTGCTGAGGGATGGTGAGGGTATCATTGTGTGGGATTTGGGGAGAAGGACGAGGATGTGACGGACGCGATCGCCCGGCGAGCTCCCTGCGCGCGTGAGAGGGAGCTTTTAAGGAAAGCCCATCCTGGACATGACACGGTATCCTGGAGACGCGCATGATCACATTTTCGGAGCTGTCTCCCCAATTACCCGGGGCGAGGATCCGTGGCCGGATGAGGAGTGTTTGGGCTGGGGGTTTTCGGCGGCGCGGGCTGTCGCGGACGGAGGCTCAGAGGCCGAGGTTGCCCAGTTTGGCCTCTGGGCTGGATCTCCGACGTCCGGATGCACCTCCATCTGGAGCCGCTTCAGGTTCCCCGCGCGATGGAATTGGAGAAGGAGCGGGCCGTGGCAGCGATCATCCTGTCAATTGAGGGGGGCAGGTCAATAGGTTCATTCGATTGCCTCCCTGACCAACGCCCAACACTTGCGCATCCCCGTGCCCATCGACTCCTCCTCGACCTCGTCAATAGTCGCCCATCGCTCGGTCGCGGTCGATTCGGGCAGACCAGAGCAGTCATCCGGCAATTCGAAGAGATGAACGTGCATCGTCAGCTTGAGGTGGGAGAAGAGCCAAGGCACACTGCCAAGGTCGCCGACGTACGTCGCCTGCTCAACGCCCAGATCGCCGACATGCGCAGTTGCGAGCTTCGTCCGGAGAGGCTTCTTCACTGCTGCAGGTAGAGTCTTACTGGGAAACTCCCATAGACCGGCCAACAGACCCTTCTCTGGACGTCGGTGGATCAGGAAGCGGTCACCGTGTCGGATCGCACAGACGACGGTCTCCTCCTCGCGAACTGCCTTTTTGACGACCTTGAGCGGGAATTTTCGAGCGTGGTCGACGATTACTTCTAGCTCCTTGGCGGTGGGTTTTGACGAAGGGGATGGTTCGTCTTCGGCAGCCATGCGCGTGAAGCGGAATGCGGCCAGAGTGGCCTGCTTTGCCTTTGACACTTTGGGTGCGTCACGAGGTGGAGGGGCATCGTCTGCTGCCTCTTCCAGCGGATGGCACATGGTACAGGCGTCTTCAATGTCCGGGACATTCTGTTTTGCTGGGATTTTCGCTTTCCTCGCCAGATGCTGACCCTCTGCGTACGCTCGGCAGGTTGATGTGATGGGGCAATCGCCGCAGTTTGGCTTCGGCGTGCAGACGGTGCTTCCAAGCTCCATGAGGGCCTGTCCCCATCGTCCCGGCCGGTCGCTCAAGGGTTCTTCGCCAGGGACAGGTCCATCGGGTAGGCCATCCTTGGCAACGGCCTTGACAAGAGCGTCGGCGGCAGCCCAGAGCAGGTCAATAGTCGGCTTGTCAGACTTGACGTTCCCAAGAAGCCCAAGCTGCCGACTGAGCACCCGGAGGACATTGCCGTCCACCATAGGAGCTGCCTTTCCAAAGACAATGGCGCAAATGGCACCCGCGGTGTATCGGCCGACTCCAGGTACATTCTTCTCCAAGTCGATGACGTTGGACGGCAATAGGCCATCCATGGCCTTGTCTGCGACAACGAGTTTGGCTGCCTCGTGAATGCGCGTAGCCCTGCTGTAGTACCCCAGGCCACGCCACGCCGAGAGAACGTCGCCGGGGGACGCTTGCGCCAGGTCTCGTATCCCTGGCCACTTTGCCATCCAGCGGTTCCAGTAATCGATGACAACGGCGACACGAGTTTGCTGGAGCATGATCTCGCTGATCCAGACTTCGTAAGCACGCCGCTCCAGCGCAAGGCGGAGGGAGGCCGGGTCGTCGTGGGAGGTGGGGTCAATCCAGGCCTTGCGCCAGGGCATACGGCGGGATGTGCTAACCGAGTCGAACCAGGCGAGGAGGGCTTGGCGGGCGTCCTTGGACGAAGGCCCTGAGAGGAGGAGAGGTCGGTGATAGGTCGTGGCATGGTATCTCGCTGGCAGTCGAGTGGCTTCCGGAGTCGGTAGGATCAGGGTATCAAAGAGAGACTTGTGGAGGGCCTGGGTTGCACCCTTGCTGGGTGCGGTCCTCTTCTGGCGTTTCGGGGCAGGCTCATCGGGGGCTGCATCGTCGAGGTTGTCGCCATCGTCGCCGTCACTTGGCTCTGGCTCGTGTTCGCTGGCAGACGTGTCTTCGGACTTGGGTCTTTTGGTCGGCTTGCGGGACGATTGTGTTGCTATGTTGGCTGGATTGTCGTCGGCAAGTTGAGCGGCAAACTTTTTAGCTGCCGCCAAGGAGGATTTCCGTCTCATCTTGGAGTGCTGGTGATGATCTTTTTTTCGGGAAACGCGACACAGCAGATTGACGCGTCTTGGGTAGCGACGCACGGACCCTAAATGTCGTCATGACTTGAATTCGCAGTCGGCAGGCGTGTCTCTCCTCCACTGTTGGAACCTCCATCAATTGAAACTCGCCAAAGACCAGGACTTCTCTATGGTATCGAAGCAGTTCACCTCCCTGACATTTCGCACAAGATTTGGCCATCCGCATTTACTCCTTCCAGCCATCTCCAACACAGGTCATCCAGTTGACGGCGACCAGCTTAAGGCCGTGCTTGTCGGCAAACTCGGCGGGCTTCCACGACCGCCTGTCAACAAACTCCTCGCCGCCAACATCCTCCTTCTTCAGGTCCAGGGTCTCGGGCTCGCGGTAGAGAAGGAAAAGGTAGCGGTGGGGTCCGGACCTTGCACGAGTCAGTCAATCTTGCCGACATACACCCTTCCATCCAGCACTCACTCGTCCTTGGGGCCGGGGCCCAGGTACTCGGTCAGCGCCGGCTTGGTGCTGGCGACAACGGTGCCCTCGCTCAGCGGCTGCAGGCCCGGGAGAACCCAGTGCCTCCAGAAAGCGAACTGCGGGTTATCGGGCGTCGGCGCATCGGGGTCGGTCAGGATGAGGAGGTAGGACGCGCTCGAGGGAGCGCCCTTCTCGGCCTGGAAGGTAATGTCGGGCTTGACCTGCACCTCGCCCTTGCGGAACCAGTTGCCGAGGTCGAGGTCCTTGCCGGCGAACGAGACGCCGAGCTTGGTCGTCGGCTTGAACGACTCGGGGATGATGCTGACGGCCGAACCAGGCGACAGGTTGGCCTTGACCAGAGAGGCCTTGAGCGCTTCGGCGTGACTTTCGAGAGACATTGTGATGTGTGTGAAGTTGAGACGAGCTTCTTGGGGTCAACCCCGCGATGAATGGACTACCCCGCGGTTCATATAAGCTTCTTTCCATTAGAGCTGCCCCGCGCCGTCATGCCAACCGGGAGTCCACTGGCGATGGGCGAACAATGGCCATGTCGTCATGCTGACTGGTGGAAAATTGGTCCTCGAGGGGGCGCCAAGGCCTGGAGCTCTTGATGTTCATGCAGGCGCGGATAAACACCAGAGCTGTTCCCTTCTCCCGATTGCCGTGTGGCCTTTCTCTTGCGCGACTTTTCCAGGGCCCTGCACTGACGCGGTCGTGGTCTCGGGTCAGAGGATGCCGGGCGGCTCTGGAGGCAACATCCGTCCGACGAGACGGACATTTGAAGAAGCGACTCGCCCGCCTTCTATCTTGGTCCAAGACGAAGGAACATGCGAGCCCCACCTGCCGTCACGCCTTTTCCAGCCAGACCAACCACCAAGTTATTCATAGCGCCCCGCACGATACTCATCGCAAAACACCAAAGACGTCCGACCAGCTCCAGCCCAGCATCGTCACGATGTGGCCCCGCCGCAGCCAAGTCAACTTTCAGATCCGCGGAAAGGCATCTTCAGCCTCCACACCACACCATTCGAAGCCCGCGTGACAGCAAAGTCACGACACCATTCGCCTAAACCAGCCCCCTATCTCAGCATTCCGCCGCCTCCACGAGTCCAACACCCAAGTCGAAAGATGAGTCCATTTGAGGCGACAGGTCAGCAATGCTGGCGCCGCTGCGTCAACTATTGGTGAACCTGCAAGTCACCATCACCAAACAGCAAGACTACGGAACCAGCAGCATCCTCTTACTTGCTCGCTGAGGGTGCAGGGCGCCTGATTGTCAGCATGCATCTCGTCGACGCCATAGTCACCATGAATCAACACATCGATAGGTTGAGCAGGTTAGGACGACGAGCAGGTGAACAAGTCGAGCACGACGACAGGTCGACCATGCACCCTCCCGGGTGAGCCTTGGCGAGGGTTACGCGGGTCAGTCGCCTTCAAAAGGCCGGGTTCTCGTCATGAGGCACAATACTTGGGAGGATGGCATGGGTGTCACCCTCCTGCCTCTTGAATCATGGCTTTTGCACTCGCCAAAGCTGTCATCATGAAGTACACAACTTGGCTCGAAATTCTGTTGTTTGGCACCGCAGCGTTGACGGCCTACCGACTCCTGCGAGCTCTTTACAACATCTCCCCGCTACACCCCCTCACCAAGGTCCCAGGCCCGAGGCTTGCGGCGGCTACGTACCTCCCCGAATTCTGGCACGACGTGATCAAGGGTGGTCGATACACCCACCGGATTCGAGAAATGCATGAACAGTATGGTCAGTAGCGTTTGCCAAGTCGCAACCTCCCCTTGCCCGCTCATGATGTCCCGTAGGCCCGATTGTGCGTATCAACCCCGACGAGATCCACTGCAGTGATCCAGCTTTCATCGACGACATCTACCCCCCTGGTGGGAAGCGACGCGATAAGCCTCAACACCAGGTCAGAGCCTTGGGTGCCTGGTCAGCCAATATCTTCGGGTGTGCTGATCATGATACCCATCGGATTCGTCGCGCGGCGGTGGCCCGATTCTTCTCTCGTAGCATGGTCTCCCGACTGGAGGGGGAGATCCGCGGCTTGTTGGCAGGCTTTGCGACAAGCTGCTCGCCGAACAGGGACGCGGCAGGCCGATCGACGTCACCATGGCATACAGCTGTCTCGCATCAGACATCATCTCCGACTACTGCTTCGGCCAGCCGTTCGGACTTCTGGCCCAGGAGGAATGGACTCCCAACTTTCGGCAGGCGGGCATCGCAGTGGTTCGACCGGCGTACTACTTCAGATTCTTCCCCTTCTTGTCTCCCCGAAGACCTGGCCTTGTGTATTCGGACGCTGGAGATTGACGTGCCCGCGCTCATCGCCAAAACCAGGGCCGAAATGGACGCGGGGATGAGGTCTCAGGCGCGGCCCACCGTTTTCATCGAGCTGATACAGTCAGATCTTCCTGCGAGCGAAAAGACCCATGATCGCCTCAAGAGTGAGGCGTTTTCACTCCTCGGAGCCGCCACTGAGACGTCGAGCTGGGCTCTGGGGACTATCACATACTACCTCCTCAGCCAGCCCGAAACTATGGCCCGACTTCGCGCTGATCTTGAGGCCGTTGTCCATGACCCCCGTCAACTTCCGCCACTGACGACGCTGGAGAAGCTTCCCTACCTCGGCACCGTCATCCAAGAAGGCTTGCGACTCTCGTATGGCGTCTCGAGTCGCACGGCGCGCATTGCGACGCAGGAAGACCTGATCTATCGCGGCGAATTCAACAAGAAACCCATCGAGCTGATCCTCCCGCGAGGGTATCCTGTGGGCATGTCCCCCGTGATCACACACCACGACGAGACCATTTTCCCCGACTCGTAATCCTTCGTGCCAGAGCGCTGGCTTGACGAAACTGGCAGGAGGGTCCTGGACAAAGCTTTTCTGTCATTCTCCAAAGGCAGCAGGGTGTGCCTAGGGATGAAGTGAGTGAAATTCAGGCCGAGTCGCAAACTGGGTCACGAGCGGTGAGGATTTCATGCTGACCGCAGATTACTTTTCCCTGCACGTAGCCTGGCAATGTGCGAGCTCCATCTGACGCTGGTGGCCCTCACGCTCCGCGTGTTCCCCCACATGCGGCTGTTTGAGACGACCGAACGCGACGTGCGGTACGACTACAACACGTTGAGCCCGAACCCGGTGAGAGATAGCAAGGGCATCCGTGTCACCGTGGAGTGGGTGGGGGACATCGAGGCCATGGGCGGGCGCCGCCGACGGCCAGATGCTAAAACTTTGGGTTTCGTCGGAGCTGGGGTCAACACGCTTCCCCTCTCAACTTAATCTCACGCTCAGATCCAGGGAGGCCCCGACGTCGGACCCCAGCGGAGCCTAGATGAGGGGAGGAGTTTGGTCGGCGTGGGGTCGTGGCGAGAAGGATGGGTGGCCCCTGAAGGCATCACGGCGGAGACCTTGATAATGCGGGCGTCGCATGAGGGATTTCAAATTTCGACATGCCGGGCATGAGTCGAGCAGATACGACAATATCGGAGGAACACGGACCAGCATGAACATCGAGCGTTCAATGTCTCTTCCTAATGTAAAATGCCCATTCTGGGTGACAGTTTCTGAGGCGATGTTTATCCCATCATTACCTGACGTTGAAATACCCGACTGGCAATTGGGTCTTCTAGAACCCGGACCTGGCTCCAGCCGCGCCGCCCACGCGCGGTGGCTTCGGAAGTTCGCCGAGCTAGCAGGGGCGCCCCGGGCACCATTTTGGGTTCCGGTGCGTCTCGAGGGCGCGCTTGGTCCCGGGGAGTTTTCTAGATCGTATGAGGCTCTGAAGAAATACCTGGTCGCGACCAGGGTTGGGCGTGCCGTTTTAGCCGGAGAGCGGCGCTGAAAGCCCGACGAGGCAAGGCGCGTGGTTATGAGCCGACGGCAGCGGAGGTGCGCCTGTCTTTTCTGGGGCGAGCCGACGGGAGGAACGCCGCACTGGTGGTGTAGGTAGTATAGGTGCTCGGCATATTCTCACTGTGAGAAAACAGCACGGGAAGAGCAGACGGTGTTACAAAGTCGCCAGAAGCATCGGCATTGTCAAAATCCTCCAGTAGTCAAGAGTGCCAGATCCGTCGGAGAACCCAGTCATTTACAGAAGATGCCTTGCAGGAATTGCCTTCCTGCGAGGCAAGATGACATCTCGGCGATACCCTCGGATCTTCGGAGCATCCCCAAAACCCCAACTCCCCCAACTGCAACGCACCAGTAGCGCATACCAAGCCGTCCGAACGTTGCCAAGGGCGGGAGTGCCGACTGGGCAAGGCCAGCGGCAGGTACAGGGGTCATGTTATGGTCTGGCCAGGGGGCACCACTGCACCATCGTCAAGTTCGCGAACCAAAGGAGACTCGGCCAAGTGCCGGTCATACAAACGGGTCCTCGTGGCCATCAACGTGCCGTCTCAACCGAGAAAACCGGGCCTTGGCGACGATCAGGCCCCGGCTTGGCGTCGCCGAAGAAGGACGACGTCCTCCGGAGGGGTGGGCGGACCAGGCAAACAGGTTGACAGGCTCCTCTTGTTATTTTTTTTTTTTCTTTCTGACGAGTCGTTCCAACTTGGATCCCGGTTTTCGCCTCCGCCGGGCCCCCGGACAGATTCCTAGTCGTTTTATTAAGCATAGAATGCTGGGACCGCGGAGAAAGCAGCGGCGCGTTTTTGCCCCTCAATATCTCTCCACGGGGACATCCAGCCAATCCCGGCACGCGTGTTTGTCTATTCTTCGACTCCATCGAGCCATCGGGGCCATGCCCGATGGTAAAGTGCCCGCCCGACTCCCGAGAAAGGAGTGGCCGGCGGCGCCACCGCGATGGTGAGGGGGCTCGCGTGTTGCTTTCCTTGGGAAGTGTTCGTGACGATGGCGCTGCTGGGGAACCCGGTCTAGCCCCTCACACCTCCCCTCCTTCGCCCCTCGTTCACACTCCACCACACCGGGGTCGGTCTTCTCACCGGATATTCCTGGCCTGGTAGTGGCACACGTTACTTTGGCTGACCAGAATGGCCCACCCCGTCTCAACGTGCCAGGAAGGACGGCCCCATCGTGAAGCCCCTCCACCCCTCCACCCGTGCCCTCCTCCTCCACGGGGTCGCGTCTCGCTCTGCTGACCTTCCCCCACGTCTCTCCGAGTCAGTCTTGGGGGTCTCCGGGGCAGGTTGCACTCCGAGTTGATGCTTAAAAGCTCGTCTCCCCGCGCTCTTCGACAGATGGAAGTCTTTCCTGGCAACGCACTCTCACGCGTCCAACCTTCTCCTTCTTTTCCACTTAGCCCCCTTCACCCCCTGAATATCATTCACAATGGCAGGTGGCGGCGTCAAGAAGCCCGTCAACATCTTTCGTCTGAAGGATCTTGACGAGCCTGCGGAGATTTTCAACTGGCGTCTTTGGTTCGCCGTTATTTCCTTCGGCCTGCTTGGAGCGGCGCGTGGTGTCGATGAGGGCCTGATTTCTGGTGCCTTCAAGTCCAAGGACTTCCAGCGCTACATCAACTACGAGTCGTACAGCGACGATGAGCAGGTCAACATCAAGGCCAACGTCTCGGCCATGGTTCAGCTCGGCTCCATTGCCGGCGCTCTCTTGTGAGTACACACAACTCGAGTCGACCTTGGAGGTGCTCTCATACTGACCCATCTTTCTCCAGCGCCTTCGTCATCTGCGACAAGATCGGCCGTATCTGGGCTACTCGTCAGCTTTGCATCATCTGGGTCATCGGCATCTCCATCTTCATGGCCAACAGCGGCAGCCTCGGCGCCGTCTACGCTGGTCGCTTCATCGCCGGTCTTGGTGTCGGTCAAACTCCCGTCGTTGGTCCCGTCTACCTCGCCGAGATTGCTCCCGCCTCCATCCGTGGTCTGTGCACCTGCTTCTTCACCGGCTTCGTCTACCTCGGAATCGTGCTCGCCTACTTCGCCAACTACGGCTGCCAGGTCAACATGGGTGACGACACCCACGCCCGCTGGCTGGTGCCCACCTCTCTGCACCTGATGTTCGCGTGTCTCATCTTTGGCCTCACCTTCCTGCAATACGAGTCGCCTCGCTTCCTCATCAAGAAGGGTGACCTCGCCAAGGCCACGGCCGTCATGTCCCGCCTTCGCAACCTCCCCGAGGATGACCCTTACGTCATGCGCGAGATTGCCGGCATCCAGTCTGCCCACGAGCACGAGCTCGAGGCCGTCAAGGGCACCAGCTTCATCGGCTCGGTCAAGGAGCTCTTCACCATCCCCAGCAACCTGTACCGTCTGTACCTCACCACCATGGTCCAGTTCCTCAGCCAGTGGAGCGGTGCCGGTTCCATCACCCTGTACGCCCCTGACCTGTTCGAGCTTCTCGGAATCACTGGTCAGAACGAGTCCCTGCTGGTCACTGCCGTCTTCGGTATCGTCAAGTTCTGCGCGGCCATCATCTGCGCCCTGTTCCTCGTCGATGTCATCGGTCGCAAGCGCGCTCTCCTTATCGGAATCACGCTCCAGGCTATTGCCATGGTTTACTGTGCCGGTTTCCTGACCGCCCTTCCCCAGCTCGGCGTCGTCGATGGCTTCCACGTCCCGGCCAAGGATCTCGGCGCCAGCCGTGGTGCCATTGCCATGATCTACGTCTCTGGCTTCGGTTGGGCTCTCGGCTGGAACAGCATGCAGTACCTTCTGACTGCTGAGCTGTTCCCTCTCCGTGTTCGTGCTCTGGCTACCTCCTGGGCCATGACCCTTCACTTCGCCAACCAGTACGGTAACTCCCGCGCCGTCCCCAACATGCTTGCCGTCACTGGCATCAAGCCCATGGGTACCTTCTGGAGCTTTGCCGCCATCACCCTGGCGGGTGGTGTCTGGGTTTGGTTCTTCGTCCCCGAGACCAGTGGCCGCTCCCTGGAGAGCATGGACCGCCTGTTCGATCTGCCCTGGTACCGCATTGGTCTGTACGGCAACAAGGATGCCGAGGAGCAGGATGCCGTGTACAACGAGAAGGAGGAGGAGGCCGCGGCTCAGCACTCTGCTGCTGTTCACGCCGAGAAGAAGCAGGATGCTTAGAGTCAGAGATGACAAGGGTACTGAATGGTGCCACGGCCGCGTTCATTCGCCAGGCCGATAGATTGTCAATTTCA
Organism: Plectosphaerella sp. P0831; assembly: GCA_014635975.1. Classification (NCBI taxonomy): domain Eukaryota; kingdom Fungi; phylum Ascomycota; class Sordariomycetes; order Glomerellales; family Plectosphaerellaceae; genus Plectosphaerella; species Plectosphaerella sp. P0831. Next base: position 140,044 of record JACAFV010000020.1, on the reverse strand, counting down.
GATCGCATCAACCAAAGTTCGACCCATAATCATCGTGTGAAGTGTATCGTCTTGTGAAGTGTCTCATCGTGGACTCGTGTGGCCTGGATGGCTCTCCATGTCAGGTGTTGTCGTTGAGGAGAGGTTGACAAACACAAAAATAGATCGACCCACCTCCCGCTCGGGTCGACCGTCGACGCCACGATGCAGCCACTGTCGGCACATGACGAGTGCTCTTCTGGGTGGCCGGGTGGTGGCCATCCAGCCTACATCGACATGTTGACATAATAATCGGACGATGCCTTCACTTCAGTCATTAGATGATCGTCACAACACGGCTAGCTGTTCAATTCAAAGCACAACTTATGAATTCGAAGCTGAAGATCTGCCGTGACAGACAGGTTCTTGGGGTCGAGGTGACAAGCCCCTTCCATTGGATGGAGAGGAAAGCGTCAGGCACAGGTCACTCGGCAAGCCAATCACTGCCGTCAATTGGTCTCAGGGTCCCAAGCATTTTTTCTTCAGGAAGCAGGAGCATCATAATGGCAGAAGCTATTTTTCTTTCATTCATTCTCTTCTTGACCTCGCATCCTCGGATCTCGCCTCGCTGTTCCCCCACCACCGAGCCAGCAGCCCTGATTGCGCGACCGCAGAACCGGAAAACCAGGGTTCCAGAACCCCGGACACGGCCGTCGTTTGCACAATTTTCCTCCCCCTGCCTCCACTTGCCGAGATCCCCGCAAACCGCAGCCAGTCGCCTTGTCTGCCGCGCCTTGGACAGAAACGAGCTCGACCATGTGGAGAACCGCCCGACGAGTCGCGATGCAAAGCGTGACGTAAAAAGAATGTCTTTCCGGGGAACACAGACTTCGCCGCTGTGTTAGGGATCCTGGGCGATGGCGTAGGTGGTGCTCCCGAGCGGGCCGTCCGTCTGACTGTCGTGGAAGGCAAACAAGTCATGGCCATCTTCAACCTTAACTTTGCCCTCGACTTCATCACACCAGCCGCTCGAAAACGAACGAAGTGCAGCGTTCAGCTCCTCCCCGCCAGACAATCGCCCAACCGTCGATGCAATGGACGCAACAAACCAAGCTCAGGATGACGATGACCCCCCGCCCTTCCGCCGCCAGCAGCAAACAGAGGGTGGCGAAAGCAGCCGAGGCAGCTCGACATCTCCCGTCGACAACGATGCAGCGACCGCTGCGGCTGCCGCCGTGAAGAAGGAGAAGGGTCGGGTCCGGTTCAACAGCCGCGCCCAAGACAATCCTCCTCCCAGATCCAAATCACCTGTGACGCCTCCCGCTCAGAGCGCCGAACTTGGTGATCCCTTCGTCCCCGTCTCTAAGCCCAAGCCCATCCTGCGTGGTCAGTCTCGCCCGTCCCCTTCCTGTCATCCTTTCTCTAACGACTTCCACCTGCAGAACCCCTCGATCGTCACGATGCCATCGCTATGGAAGCTGCCGCCGCAGCCCAGGAGCGTGCCCGACAAGTCGCCGCCCAGGAACGAGCCCGACAGCTGGCCGCCAAGGTCAACCGCCGCGAAGAATACTCCCCCGCGTCCCGCGTTTCTGTCGACTCCGATGCAGTCACCAACACGAGCGAGGGCGACCTTATTCCCCTTAGAGATATGAGTGCCCGAAATGGCGCCCATTCCGCCCTCCCGACCGAGGACGAGGAAGAGAGGGATAAGAAGAACAAAGCTAGCAGCCAACACGAATACCTCACCCTCGAGGCTCGCAAGCTTGTCCGCGCCCATACATGGAGGCAGCAGGCCTCCGAAAAAGGCGGCAGCAGTGGCACCAACCCATACTACCAACACGTTCCTGCCGAAGCGTCTTCGTCAACCGCACCCCCGCATCGCGAGGCTCCTTCAGAGATCAACGACGGGAACTATGACGGCTTGTACAGTGTCGCCGCGCCTGGAGAGTATCGTGGAAACGTGCTCTCGCAGTTGCTGCGTCTGTACAAGCAGCCTGGCGAGCTCTCGGGCTCGACATCCACTTTGGTCTCGTCGTCGGCCCCGGGGCCCCGCCACGTCAAGACGGGATCCCAGACCTCGCTCGTCGGCGACACCACAGCCCCGGGGACCCCTGGCTCCTCAGGCACCGGTGCCACCACCCCGAACCGCCGTAAGTGGTACGAGCAAAACCGGTCCCAGGATACCCTCATCAACCTCGTTGAGGCGTCGGCGCGCCTTGCCAACCCAAAGGACGGCTCGCCCAAGGGTGCCAGCACCCCGGCCAACAAGAAGCGTCCGCCCATGCACAAGCGTACCGGCAGTGGCTCTCGCCTCAGCACCCTCCTCCAGAATAATGAGGAGCAGCTTCGCATTACAGTCCACATTGCCGAGACTCTCGCTCGCCAGGACTACATCATCAAGCTTTGTCGCGCCCTCATGCTCTTCGGCGCTCCCACCCATCGTCTCGAGGAATATCTGTCGACCACGGCCAACATTCTCGAAATTGACGGCCAGTTCCTCTATCTACCTGGCTGCATGATCATCTCCTTCGACGACCGCTCCACCCATACCACCGAGGTGCGAATCGTACGTACCGCCCAAGGCATCGATCTCGGCCGCCTCAAGGATACACACCACGTCTACAAGGAGGTGATACACGATGTCATCGGCGCCGAAGAGGGTACTGCTAAGCTTGAGGAGCTCATCGGACGCCGCGACAAGTTCCACGCCTGGCTCCGTGTCCTCATCTTTGGTCTTACCAGCGCCTCGGCTGCTCCCTTCTCCTTCAGCGCCCGCCTGATCGACCTGCCTCTGACCTTCTGCTTCGGCTGTCTCGTTGGCTTTTTGCAGCTCATCGTCGCCCCCATGTCAATGCTCTACAGCAACGTTCTTGAGGTGAGCGCCACTGTACTCATCAGCTTCCTAGCGCGCGCCTTTGGTAGTATCCGCGGTGGCGACCTCTTCTGCTTCTCTGCCATGGCGCAGGGCGGTATTGTCATGCTCCTCCCGGGATACATGGTTCGTAAGTAGCGTCTCCTTCCTCTCCGTTGGATTCTCCTAACCCACCCAGTCTGCTCTGCCCTCGAGCTCCAGTCTCGCGCCATCATCCCCGGCTCCATTCGTATCGTCTATNTATGCCATCATCTACTCGCTCTTCCTCGGTTTCGGAATCACGGTCGGCGCCGCCCTTTACGGCCTGTTCGACTCCAACGCAACGTCGGCTACCACCTGCCAAAACCCCATCCCCGCCTACTGGACCTTCGTCGCTGTTCCCATCTTCGTCGTATGCATTGCTATCCTCTATCAGGCAAAGTGGCGCCAGATGCCAGTCATGGTCGTTGTCGCATTTGCCGGATACATGGTCAACTTCTTCAGCGGCCTGCGTTTCGCTGCCGCGCCCCAGATCGCAAACACACTCGGCGCCCTGACCGTTGGCGTCCTAGCCAACCTTTACTCGCGTATACGCCACGGCGTCGCCGCTGCTACACTCATCCCGGCTATTTTCACCCAGGTTCCTGGAGGTTTGGCCTCGACTGGTGGTCTGCTTAGCGGTCTGAGCACCGCCAACATGCTGACCAACTCGACCCAGGAGGTCAATGGCACCGGCAGCGTACAGTTCCAGCACGGCGAGTCGCTCAACACAGTTGTTTTCAACGTCGCCGCGTCCATGATTCAGATTGCCATTGGTATCGCCGTTGGTCTGTTCATCAGCGCGCTGGTCATCTATCCGCTTGGCAAGCGGCGCAGCGGCCTGTTCAGCTTCTAGGCAGGGCCTTGGAAGCATTCGAGGTGGATGATGTTACCTGCCTATGGGCCTCGCCCCGGCGGCAACACCATTCGTAGGACATTCCCCACGTAGATCACATCAGGGGAATATCAATATACAGCGATCACGAGATTTGTAGAGGTTAAATTGTCCTTGGGGGTTATCGGAGTTATTTGTTGCGAAGGCGGTAGAAGTAATTCATGAGTAGTTTCCCAGTCAAGTGGGCTTCCAATTTCACCTGTTGACCTGCTTGTTGACCTAGCTGCGCCCGGTCGATTCACTACACCGGTCGAATGACCATAGAGCATCTGACGTTGAACTGACTGGCTGGCCATTTTACAGTTCCCTCTCGATGCCGGCAGTGAAGATGACCAACTGGACGAAGCTGTCAAGTTCTTCGAGCCCTCCAAAAGGTGGACCAAGGTGACCATTCGCGGCGATCTGATCAAGCGCCTGCTGGAGCGTAATGCCATCTCCTGTGTTTCGCCTAGCAGTCGCCCACTCCTCCGCCGTTGAAGCTTTCCACAACGCATCCGGCGCTGGGAGCAGCATGTTCTTAACAAGTCGGCCGTTGAGCGGCTCGAAAAACAGCCGTTCCTGCTTCTCTACTCGGCAGGAGAGGATGTTGATGGCATTGACGAGCAGCACTGTCCGTCGGATGGTCTCGCTCATGATCCACCGCCGCCACGCAACCTCTCCAACCTCTTCTGGCGGTTCTTCCTCGAGATGATTTCTGATCAACAGCCGGGTCATCTGCAACTTGTCAGTCAGGCATCTAGGTTGCTAGGAAGATATGCCACCTTGAGAAAGAAGGAGTGACGCATCCCTGCTGCTCGGATATCGTCCTTGTCACCTCCCCCGAAGAATCCGATCATCTGGTAAACACACATGGCGTGCACCATGGCAAGCATCTCGCCATCAGATGACGAATCCCGGGTCTATCAGCGTCAGCAGCCACACATATCGAGAATCATGACAATGTTACTTACGAAGCTCTTCACCAACCTCCCGCTCTCCTCATTCATCATCGCACAGACGAACGATCTACTCGTAGGAAGTGATGCGTAGAAAGCACCGACGCAGCAAAAGGCCTTGGCCAGGGGCTCGGCTATCTCACCCGTCGCGCAGGGATAGAGCAGGTGATGTACGAAGGGGGGATAGATGCCGGGTCGAACCATAAGGCGTGGGTAGCTGCGGACGAGGGCTACGAGAGTATCATCGCTGGTGATTTTGTGGAAGGGGCAGGCGCTCGGTGAGGTAGTCTCTGCTCGAGAGGATCGGTCGGGGTTATGTACTTTGGCCATGGCGTCGTGGAGGGTTTGCTGCTCGGTGAGTTGGTTGACTTGACGTGGTGGTTCCGGTATTTGGCGGTCTTCATTGGATGAACGGGTACGTGTCATCTCTTCGGAGAGTGTGGCCGAGGGGTCGAGAAGGTCGAATGCGAAGCTCGGATCATTCCCCTCTGCAGGGTCATGGTTGGCGAAGGCGCGGTTGTTGTTTTCGTCCGTTATGGGTTCAAGCTGTTGGCCCATGTGTTGCCAAGGCGTGATGTCCAGTGTGAAGAGATCGGCTTCGGCTTCGGCTACGGCTTCGGTCGTTGAGCTCGTCAAATGAGTAGGCCAGTTTTCGGTACCTTCAACAGGGCCATGGGATTCGAAGCTCGTCGGCTGGGACCTGCTCTGAGCATCGTGATCATCGACCACCTCTCTAGAAGTATGGGTTTCAGGAGAATTCGCTTCAGTGACATTCGTATTTGTCGTTTTCGGCGGGTAATGACACGGCCTGGCCCTCAGTCGACACCGCCCGCAAGGGGCTCCACGATCACATCCAAGCTTGGCCGCAGCGCATGCAAGACATGATTTCTGTTTCGACTGCCGCCCCCGTTTTGATGCTAAAACACATCGCTGCTGATGTTTGTGTCGGTATTCCTCTACAGCAGGTCAGTCCTCTGACACAAGTGGTCTACCGGGAGTGGGACTTGCTGAGCGCGAACTCCTTGCCACAATAGTTGCACAGCCACGGGCCCAGGCGCGCCGACGATGACTGTTTTGGAGAGGAAGCAAAGATGTAAGTCTCGTTCGAGACGGAGGGCGATAGGATCTCCATGCTATATTGAGATCGCGGGCAAATGCGAGTGTGATGTTGGCAGCGTGAGAGGGCGCTCGTTCGACCGCTGTGATGGATCGACCACTGTGATGGATCGACCACTGTAATGGATCGGCTTCTGCGTCGGCTCGACTGCCGGGCTAAGTAGACGGATGCTTTGGTTCCACCGCTGTATCGGTTCAACTGCTTCGTCGTTTCAGTTGCTGCATCGGTTCAATCGCTGGAATGATTCCTGGCTTGAACCCGTCAGCTTGCTTTGAAATCGCGTCTTCACCTAATCGTGATGAGTCAGCCGAATGTTTATATCAGTAGCGCCGCCAAGACGCGAACAAGTCCGGAGCCTCAGCCGCACTACCATTCAAGTTGGCATTTCGCCAAACACGCCGTTGGCGCTTCGTCCACCACCGTGTCTTTCTCTCACTGATCAGCCTGGTCGAGGGTGCCCTGAAGCTGACGGTCGTTCGCAATTTTTTCCCACATAACGATCTAGATGTTGCTGAGCGCAACCTGGTTCTATCAGGTTCTCAGCTGTCTTTTTCCTAGTCCATTGCATCTAGTCCGTCGCGTCCAACCCAGCATAGCTACGAGTCCAAGCCCTGTCATCGCCAACACCCTTGGCCATCCTACACCAGCGGCATCGCGGCATCCACCTTCATCGGCGGCAGCAGCCCAAAGGACTCCATCTCGCGATATTCCTCAAACACACTCTCGAGCGTGTCGACAAAGCCGCAGAAGCCGTAGCGCCTGGCCTTGTTCATCGAAGATGTGCCAAAGGCAATGTAGGCATAATCACCAGTTGCAATCTCAGGCCCGATCTCGGCCTCGGGCTTGAGCGCCTGGGACTCCTTGCGGATCTCCTCCCACGCGGCCTGCACCTCTTTCCGCTCCGCCCACTCGGCCAGCGTGTACGTCGTCCTCATCCGCACCGGTGGACCATACCCAAGCGGCGCCTCTTTCCCGCCCGGCAGCTTCAGCGTGTCGCGGTACTCGGCATCCTGTGATGGCGGCATCACTCCCGAAACCCCGAACCAGCGCGCCAACTCGTGGAAGAACCTTTCCCAACTGATTGCACCGCCGTCGTGCGCATTGAACGCCTCGTTCCGGCACCCGTCCTCCAGAACGGCCCACTCGCTTAGGTACCCTGACAGGCGGGCTGTCGAATGGCACATCTCGTATTGCCACGAAGCAAAGTCGCCGCCAAACTCGAGCGGCTGGCCCATGTGCGCCTGCACGGCCGCGTACTGCCCGAACGAGTAGAACATGTTCATCCAGGACGACTCGGCGGACCCGACGATGCCCATCGGGCGGACCACGTTCCACCCCGTGCCTGGATGGCGTTCGCAGAATGCTTTGAGGAGGTCCTCCATGTTGTAGTAGAAGTTTGGGCCGAGGTGGCGCGGCTGTGGATCCGACTCGACGAGCGGGGTGCGCACGCGGCCCATGTGCATGCCGTAGTTCTTGCCGCCAGTCTGGAGAAGGAATCGCTTGGGCGTGAGGTTGGCTGTCTCGAGGGCCCCAAGGAAGGCTTCAAAGACGGGGACGTTGGCGTCGACGAGCTTCTGCGCCATGGCGGGGTCCATGGCCGTTTTGCCGTTCTCTGACGCGGGTTGGATGTAGGTGTAGTAGAAGACGTAGTCGACAGAGGGAATGGCATCGCGAAGAGTGTCGGCGAGGGACTCGTGCGAGGCGGAGAAGTCCACGGCCACGTGCTTGATGCGCCTGTGGAGGTCCTCCGGGATGAAGGCTAGCTGAGCGTCGGAGAGCGGCTTGCGCGACACAGTGTAGATGGTGCTCCACCGGTTGGGCGAGTCAAGGAGAGCCCGAACCGCGTGGAACCCGGAAATGCCCGTGGCACCACAGACAACGGCCGTGAGGTTTTGGATCGAGGGGTCGAAGGTGGGAAGGTTGCGGTAGATGCCAGACTGGCGGAGGGGGTATGCCTGGGAGCTCATGGTTCTTGGTGACAAATGTGACTTGTGATTGAATCTTGATATGCGACTGTTGTGATGTGCCTGTTGTGCTTGAGATGTTGTATGCCTGATTCTGAATGCTTCGCTGCTGAAGAGACATGAGCTTGATGAAACGAAGCCGACAGTTGCTCTCTTAAGGACTCCCGCGCGAGAACTCTGCCGTAAAGCATCGTCCATGCTGACGTCGTTTATCGGTCGAAAAGCATGGAATACTGACGTCGACCAAAAAATGAAGAGCCCATCGTGATGGGTTTAGTCTCTCATGTTGACCGACACGGACCATCGCCAAGGCAAACATCGACGATAGAGATCCACGAACGAAGGTATGCGTTGAACTTCTGAGGGGGCCTCCTAGAACCCTCCGAAAAAGACCAAAACCCGCCGAGTGCACACGTCCGCCGCCAGGAACACACCACTCGGCGTGAAGCTACCGTGAAAACAGAGCCCGGCCCCGCCCGCCGCCGCCCCTGATTTAGATCGGATCTTGCCCGATCTGTACCCAAAATACATGACATCACCGCTATAGCGGAGATCACCAGCCCGATCTTAGCACTCGCAGCCGCCGTGTGGGGGTGTGTTTTGCCGGCCGACGGCCTCGAGCTGGACCCCGAAGTCCCGAAAATATTGAAAAAGCGGTGCAGGTATTGCTGATTTAGTTCGAGGGACGCAACACCCTTTTCAGTCTCGTTGTACAATATCTTCTTGCCTCGCCCACTGTCCTTCATTGGGCCCACACATCTCGCCATTATCAGCTCTCTTTTTTCCTTACCATGGCTCGTGTGACAAGATCAATGAAGACGACCTCGGTCGTCTCGGCCAGGGCAGCAAGCACGGCAACGTCGCCCACGACAGCTACGCCGCGAGCACGACAGACGGCATCAACCAAGGCCAAGCCCCCCAAAAACACAACTCCCAACCCCGTCAAGTCACCACGCACATCACCACCTACACTCTCCAACAAGAAATACTCCCAGTGGTCACGACACGCTGCAGCCTCCCCGTTCCCCAATTTCCCCGCCCCCACTCCGGAAGAATGCCAAATAGCACACAACATCCTCTTCGACATGCACGGCGCCCAGGTCGAGTCCAACTTCAATGAGGCGGACGGCCCCGTCAGCGACTGGAAATACGATCGCGTCATGGACGCCCTCGTCGTCGCGGCCCTCAGCCAGGCGACCAGCTGGGCCAACGCCAAGCGCGCCATGGCCAGCATGAAGGTCGTGTACGGGTCGCCCTTTGCCTACGACCTCATCGAGCAGGGCGGCGTCGAGAAGCTGCAGAACGCCTTGCGGCCGGGGGGCATGCAGAACCGCAAGGCCAAGATCCTGCTGACCCTCCTCCGCGACGTCAAGGCACGTCACGGCAAGTGGGATCTGCAGTACCTCTTTGACGTCAGCGATGAGGAAGCCGTCAAGGAGGTCGTTGGATACTGGGGAATCGGGCCCAAGTGCGCGCACTGTCTGCTGAGCATCTGCCTGAAGAGGGAGCGCTTTGCGGTTGACGTGCACTGTTACCGTCTTGCTGGGCGATGGGGGTGGCTGCCGAAGGGCGCGGATGTCAAGGCTGCGCAGGCGCATTTGGATGCAAGGTTGCCGGATGGGATCAAGTTTGCGCTGCATTATGAGATGATCGTGCATGGGAGAGAGTGTGCCTGTTGTCGAGGAAATGGTCATGGGGATTTGAAAAAGTGCGACTTCTGGACTAGGTATCAGAAGGCGCTGACTGTGGGGAAGTCGGTGAAGGAGGAGAGGTCAGTGAAGGAGGAGAGGTCAGTGAAGGAGGAGTGAGGTAAATAGTTTTAATAGACTAGGACTATTCTATAACCGTAGTGTATTCCCCCTCTGTCCTCTCCTTTGATTTAACTTACGACGATGTACTAAATTAAGATGGAACTAATCTATTACAATGATTCTTCGACGTTTATCGCGTTATGCAAGGTGAAAATGTACTGTAATCTAATTTCCCGCCGCGATACTACTCCTAACCCCCAAAGTCCCGTTCGTCATATGAGACCTTGGGGCGGAAGCCTTCACCTCCAAATCCTCACCATCCGTCCCCTCAACTCCCCAGCCACCACCGCCAGGCGTCCTGATGATGATGCGGTCTCCCTTTCCAAAGTGTGCCGTCTTTCTCGGGCCAAGCGAGACCTGTCTCTCCGCCCCGGTGACAGGGTTCTTGCGCACCCAGATGTTCTCGCCGCGACGACCATCCGCACCACCCTCGAGACCATACGGGGCTGTCACGCGTCGGTCGCTCAGCACAGAGACCTGCATGGGCTCACGGAACTCCATCTCCCTGATGCAACCATCTCCTCCGCGCCATCTGCCTGCTCCACCGCTGCCGGGGCGAATCGAGAACTCGCGTAAAATGACGGGGTATCGCTTCTCGAGGATCTCCGGGTCCGTGATGCGCGTGTTGGTCAGGTGCGTGTGTACACCGCTGGCGCCGTGCCAGCCTGGTCCAGCACCTGCGCCGCCGGCGATGGTCTCGTAGTAGCCGAAGCCCTTGGTGACGAGGCCTGTAGCAGGATCGGTGCCGCCGCGGCCGAATGTGAGGTTGTTCATGGTGCCCTGCGAGGCTGCCGCCGCGTTGAAGGCGCGGAAGATGAGGTCGGCCAGCTTCTGTGACGTCTCCGTGGTGCAGCCCACCGTTGCGGCGCCAGGCGAGGGGGAAAGGATCGTGTTCTCGGGGCAAACGAGGCGGATGGGTTCGAGGCATCCCTGGTTGAGGGGAATGTCTGCCGAGATCATGGACCGCAAACAGTACATGATGACCGAGTACGAGCACGTTGGCGGCGCGTTGAGATTGCCAGAATGTTCGGCACCGGTCCCGGTAAAGTCAAACTCAGCCTCACCAGTTTCTTTGTCAATGGCGACCTTGAGCTTGAACTCGATGCCGTCGTCGTTGACCTCGGTGGCCTCAAGAACGCCGCCCTCGTGCTTCTTCGCAAACGACCGCAGCAGCTGACGTACCGATTGCGCGGCGTTATCTTGGATCGCCTTCATGTAGAGCTGCACCACAGGCCATGTGTATTCCCTGATGAGATCCTGGAGCAGCTCAATGCCCTTCTTGTTAGAGGCGACGGCAGCCTTGAGGTCGGCAATATTGTCGCGCAGGGCGCGTGTGCCGCTGCAGCCGGGGTAGGACGCCGGCTCGTCATACAGACGTTTGATCAGGCCGGCCTCGTCAAAGACACCGCCGTCAATCATCTTGAATGACTCGATTGCCGCACCCTCCTGCCAGAGTTCCGTGGAATCAGGGGGCATTGAGCCTGGCGCGATGCCACCGACGTCGGAGTGGTGGCCCCTGTTAGCCACGAAGAAGAGGATCTCCGTCGGGTTCTCGTCGTCGTCGAACACGGGAGTGATGGTGGTGATGTCGGGCAGATGAGTACCGCCGGCTTGGGGATGGTTGCTGATAATGACGTCTCCAGGCTTCAGCTCGCCGGGCTTGTAGCGCTGCGCCTGGTAGGCAATGGCAGTGCTCATGGATCCCAGATGACTTGGGATGTGCGGTGCGTTGGCGACGAGCCCGCCGTCCGCTGAAAAGACGGCGCACGAGTAGTCGAGGCGTTCCTTGATGTTGACGGAAACAGATGTCTTCTCCATCGATAGCCCCATCTGCTCGGCAACAGTCATGAAGCGGTGTCCAAAGACGCTGAGCTGGACGGGGTCGACAACGCCCGCCGTCACCTCTTCCCTGTCACCGCGACCAACCTCGACAATGACGTGATCCGGAAGGACGATGGCCTCGCTGGCATGGTCAACGACGATCGTCTGCGTCTTGTCGATGATGATGGCCGGGCCGTGAATGTGAACGCCAGCTCCCACCTTGTCAAGGTGAAAGACTCGCGTCTCCGTCCAGCCGTGCTTCTCGAAGAATACCTTGCGCGAGAAGACCGGTGTCGGCACGGGTGTGAGACCTGCGCGCCCGTACTTTTCGAGGTCGGCAAAGGGACTGGCGGTGTCCACCACACGGGAGCGACCGATGCTGCGGACTCTGAGGTCGTCGACGAGGATATCGCGAGTCTGGGAGAATCCAAATTCCTGTCTGTGCCGATCGGTAAAGGCGGCGCCAAAGTCGGTCAGTTCCTTGGGTCTGGGGATCATCAGTGACGTGTCGCTGCCCTGGTATCGCATGTTGAGGAAGCATTCGTGGTGGATGCGCTGGGTGTCAAAACCCTGGGTCTTGAGGCCGTCGGTACCGCGTGAGGAAAGACTCTCTAGGCGGCGCAGGATCTCCGGGAGGGCTGCTTTCGAAAAGGTGAGGGCGGCGGGCTCCTGACTCTCCACGACAACGTCGGCGAGGGCCATGCCATAGGCAGAGAGGACACTCGAACACCGCGGAATGATAGCCCTCTTGATGCCGAGATCTCGTGCGATGAAGACCGCGTGTTGACCACCGGCGCCGCCGAAGCTACCCAGATTGTGACTCGAGGCGCCGTAGCCACGGCCTTCGCTCAAGGTGCGAATTGGCCGTGCCATGGTTGCGTTGGCGGTCGAAAGGAAGCCCAGGGCGAGGGTCTCGGGTGTGAAAGGGTCGCCGCCGACCTTGGCCGCGTTCACTTCGGCCGTCAGGGCAGCGAACTTTTCCCTGACAATGCCGAGATCCAGCTTGCGTGGGAAAGTCTCAGGGACGATACGTCCGAGAAGAGCGTTGGCGTCGGTGGTCGTCAAAGGACCGCCCTTTCCGTAGCAAGCCGGCCCAGGGTTCGCACCCGCTGATCCAGGTCCGACCTGGAGAAGGCCGTTTTCCCAGGCGAGAATTGAGCCGCCACCTGCTGCCACCGTGTTGATGTCAAGCTGTGGTGTCTGGATCGTCACCTCGGCAATGGTGCTCTCAAAGATGTGCTCTAGAGCGCCCGAATACCGCGCAACGTCAGTGCTGGTGCCGCCCATGTCAAAGCCGAGCACCGGGGTTCCGTCCTTTTCGTCGTAGCAGGTCCGTGAAAGACCGACGACGCCGCCTGCGGGGCCGCTCAGAACACCGCGGAGACCAGTGAACCTGGTCCAGCTAGTCATGCCGCCATCAGACTGGCAGATGAGAAGCTTGTTCGCGCTGTCGTCTTCGAGACGGCCCTTGAATCCACGGCGGAAGCTCTCGAGGTATGTGTGCGTCATGGGCGTCAGGTATGCGTCGGCGACGGCCGACTGGCTGCGCGGGACGAACTTGGCCATGGACTGGAGGACGGACGAGGCGGAGACGTCAAAGCCAAGCTTCTCGGCCAGGGCCTTGACTTGCAGCTCGTGTTCGGGGTAGGTGTACGAGTGCATGAAGCCGATGGCCACGCTGCGGAAGCCTTGCTCCTTGAGGGAGATGAGGTCGGACCTAACCGCCTCGAGGTCCGGCCTCTTCATGATTCTGACCACTTCACCAGTCTGACCCATGACAAGCGACGGGTCAGAGGTGATGTCGATCCTCTGTGGGTCGGGGTTTTCGCTGAACCCCTCGATTGTGACGCGTTCATCGACTGGGAAGGTTAGCGATGCCCTCACTTCCTGGAAGTTGCGCTCAAAGAAGCTCACCTTCAACAACAGTCTCGTAGAGCTGCTCCAGTCGCTTCACTGTTAGGTCGAAGAGGTCAGGACGGGCTTGAGAGCCGATACGAAGCCCATCTCGGAACCCCTTTGTCGTCAAAAAGGCAACACGGTCACCCTTGCGCTCGAGAAGGGCGTTGGTAGCCACCGTTGTACCCATCTTAATGGCCTGAATCTGGGAAAGGTCGAGCAGAGTCCCCTTGGGAATGGAGGTGCCTGTCGCGAGCTCCAGGATCTGCCTGATGCACTCTGTTGGCGCGTCATCGTACTCCTCTGGGCAAACGGACAGGATCTTGAAGATGATGTCGTCTTTCTGGCCAGGGATCTGGGCCCAGGCGTCTGTGAAGGTGCCGCCACGGTCGATGGCGATGAGGATGCCCTCCTGGGCCTCGGCCTCGGGCTTGTAGGTGGGGACAGCCATGGTTGGAAAGGGCGAAAGGGGCGAAATGTCGTCAAGATGGAAGTGTATGGGGTATCAAAAAGAAGGCGAAAGTCATGAATGGACAGAAGACGTCACAAGGGTGAGAATGTGGTGATGCTGCTTCCATCTCGGCGGTTTGATGAAACGGGCCATTCCCTATTATAGCCTGGCCGATTCTCGTCGCCGAAGGTACGGGTCGTCGGCAAGTCGAGGGCGTCTCCATGCTGCCGTGCCGGTGTCGATGTTTGCGGCAAGTTGATGGTTGCCGTCGCGTCTGTCGTCAGTGTCGGTAAGTTTGGAATTGCCGTCGGCCGTCGCGCGTTGTAGCCGACCAGCTCGGAAACTCGAGGCCGACAACGGTGTTACCCCACAATTGATGCTCGCGTGGCCCGCCCAATGGCTGATAGTGCGATACCAAGCGCGGGGGATGTTAGTCAGCGTGTTTGGCGCTTATCTGGCCTTGGGTTCCGTTCCTCACTATCTGCCCCTGACTCGCGATCAACCATCTCAGTGCCGACACACCTCAATCCCCTGGCAGTCTCCAGCTGTTATGGCCGGCGGCGGCCAACTTGCCGGGCACCGTGTTGCGCCGATGAAGCTGTCGTCCGACCCAACTTCACCCCAGACCCAGACCCCAGGTTGTTGACACAGAGAATCTCGCAAACGCGGGGATACATCGCCGCTCCACAGACCTGCGTCAACCGGCCGACCTGACGACGATGGACGCTGTCGCGACATCGCCTGCGCGCACCGTCATGAGCGCTTCTGGGAAGAAGCCCCGGCGGTTGCTGGCCGCGTGAGTGGGGAGTATCACCCCGAGGACCTCACGACTGACCATCTCCAGATGCATCCGATGCCACTCGCAGAAGATCAAATGCAGCGGCGACAATCCGTGCAGAGCATGTATCTCGTCGAACAAAGCAGCCGATTGTCATTTTCCATCGAGGGAGCGCAAGGTCACCGTTTCAGAAAGGTAGGTCCTCGGTTCCCTCCTCCACGGCCTGTCCCTTACCCATTCCAGCTACCTTCGCCGACTTGAGAAGGAGAGCAAACGGCTCCATGGAAGCCATGCAGGACCATCGCAGCAGCCGACGCCCGATAGCAGGGCTGGCAGTCCGCTGGGTCGCGCGACAGGTTCTGGGGACGACATGGACATGCTCAACCCCATGTTCGATAAGCAGTCAGAGAGTCGAAAAGCAACAGAGCCCAGCTTCATCGGCGAGGCCTCCTGCGCTGCCTTCAACAACCGGCTGCTGCAGTGCCTTGATGCCAACTACACACCATCGACGCCGGGCTTCACCAACTACTTCCGCCCGCCGGCCACCCGGCGTGTCCCCATGTCAGGTCATGAAGACGCTGCTGCAGACGAAGCGAGCCTCCCCGACCGCATGCACGCACGGCTTCTTCTCAACCTAGCCCGGTCGTTTATCGGGAACTATCACCCTCTTTTCCTAGAAAAAGCCTTCATGGCCGAGGTCGACGCCTTCTATCGCCAGGACCAGAGCCCCTCACAACTGTGGCTCTGCAAGTTCCTCGCCTTGATGGCTCTAGGCGAAGTGTACAGCAACCGAAGAAGGGTGGGCGACAGCAATCGTGTGCCCGGGACTGCGTACTACGTGCGTGCTGTTCAAATGCTGCCCGACTCGTTTGAAGAGCCATCACTTCTGCACGTCGAAGTGTTGACATTACTGGTACGTCTTCCTGTCCAAAGGTAGACTCCCTGACTCACCAAACCAGGCCTGGGCAGCGAACTTGTACGGATCTGTCCGCACGGCTTTCATTCTCAGCGGTGACGCCATGCGTCTCGCGACGAGCCTCGGAATGCACCGCTCCGTGTCGGCGTGCAGCAGCTTGACGCCCGTCGAACGGGAGACTCGCCGCCGTACGTGGTGGGTGCTCTACTTCTTCGACCGCTTTTCCGCTTCCAAGCTGGGGCAACCCGTATTTCTGCGCGACGAAGACATCGATGTCGAGTTGCCCAGCATGGACGGCTTAACGGAGGAAGAGCAGCAGGAATTTCTAGACCCTGCGCCCCTGGCTGCAAACGTGCAGCTTGCCCGAATTATCGGCAACATACGTGGGTTGCACATCCCCTGACCCTTTTGATTTTGACTAACTTATGCCACGTAGTCACCGATATCTATGGTGTCCCCGGCCGAAACAACAAGGGCCTTTGCCTTCACCGAGTCCACAGCATTCTCAAGCAATTACGAGCCTGGCACGACGGGCTGCCACCGTCTCTGCGCATCAACGATCGGGGGACACCGCGCCCTGTCGCAAGCCTCTACCTAGCGTACAATCAGTGCATCATACAAACGACAAGGCCGGTTCTTCTGCACCTTTTCAAGACACAATATCAGCTGGGAGGGTCCGAAGAGCCACGGCGTGAATCCTTCTCGTCCATCACGCTCGCGTTGGCGGAGAGCTGCATTGGAGCGGCCCAAGCATCAGGTCGCGTCGTCGAGGCCCTATTTCTCAACGGGACAATCGCGACATTTGGCTACTGGGATGCTCACCACATCTTTTCGGCAGCCCTGGTCCTCATCATGTCCGCCGTCATGAAGCCGACCCCCGCCGCGTCCGACGCACTCGAAATGATGTTGAGCATCCTCCGATCCATGAGGGACTCGGGCAATATTCCAGCCGTAGAGTTTTGTGAACGTCTTGGCGTCATCCAAGCACGTGTGGCAGAACTCAGAGCATCAATGGGCGGCGTGGGAGCATTTATCCTCGGCGGCGCCCGAGAAGGCGGCGATGGGGATGAGGCCGATGACAGGAAGGAGTCAAGACGGGATGGCGAGGCACATGCACCAAGGGTTGAAGCGGGCGCTAATGTCAACCCTCCCGGGGGCCCTGCTGATGGCCCCTCCAACGGGCATTATCAGGCGATGCAGGCCGGCCCACTGCAGGATGACGGATACGCCCTTCCCTACGGCCAGGCTGATATCCTCGGCAATCCGCTCATCGGCCGTTTCCTCGACGAGGGGTGGGTGCCGTCCTGGCCGGACTCGGCGTTTGCAAAGGATGGCGCGCTTGGCGATCTGGCGACGGAGCTTGAGGAGCAGTTTCTTTTTCAGATGTCATGACAGTTTTCAGTATCAGGTCAGGAAGCCAAGTCAATCAACGCAGGAAGTCAATCAGCGTAGCAGGTCAATCAGCACAGCAGGTCGAGGAACCCCTGTAGGCCTTCGGCAGAACCCCCGAAAGCCGAGCAATGTGGCGGAGAAACTGCCCGAGCTCTCCACCACCACGGGCGACGTGACCGGGCCTTCAGGGGGTCGCACCGGGTTTCAGTGGTCGTGATGGACACCCAGACGTCCCGTCTTATCGTTTCTGGATGCATAGCACATGTTGGTACGGCTCGGGAAGAAGGGGGTCGTTGGATTCAAGACAAGATGCGACAGAATATCCAAGAGCAACGATTAGGATTTGCGGGCTTGAGTACCAACGCCCTTCGATACCTCGATTCTGAACAAGGTCAATTCTGAACAATGGCAACCCCCAGCTACGTGACGCAGCTGCCAACAGGCGCCGTGATGCAACGCGGGCTTCACTCCGAAGCACACCATGTCCACCCGCACACCCGCAGGGTTCACGATCCGCGCAGCGCCATGACTCATTGGGGCACGACAGCGCTGATCGGTCAAGCTAGGCGGCAAATCACTGCCCGCCCGGTCGTAGCAGACACCTTTTCAAGTTATCCCACGCTCGGGGAACTTTGGAACGGCCCATCTGGCCGTCCGGCATCGCCCACACTTGCCGGTCCCCACGCTTGCTATCGGCTCCCTGCTCTCCCCTCACCTCCATCTTCGAAGGCAACTTCGTCCCCCTGCCGACGGCGCCCGGGTGACGTCTGGATGCGCGAACCCCACATCTGGGGAAGTAAGAACGGCGGAGCCTTTACTTTAAAAATCCCACATGTCCATCATCTTGGCCAAAGGGGGTCTTCTCAAGCCATCTCATCGGCGTCTTCGACTTCACTGCAACAATTACCCCGATAACCCACTGTTCTTGTTCAGATCCCAGCCTGTCGCCATGGACCACCCCGAACGCGAGGGATCCGTCATGTCGGCGACCAAGAAGGACCTCGAGGATCACTCTTCGCCCGCCGACGCCACCGCTCTCATCGACGAGCAGGCCGAAAAGGCACTGTTGCGCAAGCTCGACCGCTGGATCATTCCTCCAGTGATGCTTTTGTATTTGTTCAGTTTCCTTGACCGCGTCAACATCGGAAATGCCCGTCTCTACGGCATGGAGGAAGACCTGGGCATGACCGGCAACCAGTTCCAGACAGCTGTGTCGCTTTTATTTGTCACCTACATCCTTTCCGAGACGCCGTCGAACCTGGTTATCAAGTACTTCACCCCGAGCAAATACCTTGCCTTCCTCACGGTGAGCTGGGGCATCGTCGCCACCCTCACGGGTATCGTCCAAAACTACGCCGGCCTGCTCGCGTGCCGCGTCATCCTCGGAGCACTCGAGGGTGGTCTGTTCCCAGGTAAGTCCGTTGTATTTGTGTTTATCAATCCCCATTTGTACTAAGAACTCGCCACAGGCCTTACCATTTACCTCACCATGTTTTACACCAAGCGCGAGTACGCTCTCCGTATCGGCTACTTGTTCGTTTCGGCTGCCATTGCTGGTTCGATGGGAGGTCTTCTTGCCTACTGCATCGGTCTGATGGATGGTGTGGCTGGTCTTCGTGGCTGGCGCTGGATCATCATCATTGAGGGTCTGCCGACCATCCTCCTCGGCATCAGCATCTGGTGGTGGCTCGCTGATACACCCGACTCGGCTCACTACCTATCGACTACTGAGCGGGATCTCATCGATACTCGCATGCGCCGCCAGGTTGGCCACACTCGCTCGGGCAATGAGTTCCACAAGGCATGTGACTATGTGTGGCCATGACATTGCTGGCAGTACATCTCGCTGACCACACTTAACAACAGGAGGATGCCATTGCGGGCTTCAAGGATTTGAAGATCTGGCTCTTTTGTCTTGGACAGTTTGGTGGCGATGTGATCCTTTATGGGTAAGTGTAGTCCAGCCATCGGCGGCCTCTGAACAACATGTTGACCGTTGACGTGACTATCAAGCTACTCAACTTTCCTCCCAACCATTATTAGGGGCCTCGGTCAGTGGAACAGGGAGCAGGTCCAGGCCCTCACCATCCCATGCTACGCCCTCGGTGCCATCACTTATCTTGTGGTCGCTTGGCTGTCCGATCGCTACCAGCGCCGAGCAGTCTTCGCCGTTGCCGGTGGCTTAATCTGCACCGTCGGCTACGCTATTCTCGTTAGCAATGCCCCCGGCGGCGTTAAATACTTTGGCTGCTTCCTGGCGGCGATGGGTCTCTACGGTATGTGAACACCGCGGCTGCTGGCACCAGACTTGCCCCCCAAACGTTCCTCGTTGATGGATCTGTACTAATTCCAGAACCAGTCGTTGTAGGTATACCGTTGGCCTGGCTGCCTAGCAATAACCCGCGATACGGCAAGCGTACTGTTGCCTCGGGCCTTCAGTTGACCATTGGCAACTCGGCCGGCATCCCAGCCCCTTTCGTGAGTCCTTCTCCCTCCTGCATGTGCCTCCAGCCACTGACAACCTCAACAGCTGTATGCCACTGCGGACGGTCCTCGATTCATCAAGGGACATGCAATCAGCATGGCCTTCGTCTGCCTTTCAGCATGTATCTACATGGCCTTCTGGGCCTACTTCCGCCACCTCAACAAGAGGCGTGACGAGGGCAAGGAGGACCACACGGTCGAGGGCATGACTGAAGAGGAGATTCAGGAGCTTGGAGAGCACAACCCAAGGTTCCGATACACTTACTAGACGGAACACGGATGGTGGAGGCGACGGGCGTGGAGGACAGCGAGTGGTTGTGTGGGACGTCTGGGAATGCCGACCGTATTCTGTGTCTGCCTAAGGTCGAAGGCATTATTCTCATTTCTCGTTCGTCAAGGTGATTGGCAATCGTGCAGCTCTTCGTCACTGTGCCTCTCGGTGGCCTCCCGGTGGTTGATGATGATGGTGAGTCGGTCTGCGGAGGCGCCCATACCCGACCCGCGGACCCGCCCCCGGGCCGCCACTGCGGATCAACATCCGGACTGCAGCTTCCGCATCCGAACCGGACAGCCGATGCTTCTTAACATTATGGGTGCCCTTCTCGTGTCAAGTGAATGTTCAACTCGGCGCATTCATGCTATCAATCTTGTTTTCGACGGCACTCAATGTCGGCACTCTCTCCGGACCCGAGACCATCATGGATCCGAATCAACTACTCGATGCGCAACAGGTCGACGTGTACTACGATCGACTGAACCTGTCACACTACCTTCGTCATTCAAATGTGACCGGCCTCTCGGAGACTCAGCAGCTGGACGTTCTCACACAACTGCACGCCCAACACCTGCGCAAGATCCCTTTCGAGAACTTGTCCCTCCACTACTCCCGCGAACGGATCGTCGACGTCCATCTACCACGAATATTTGACAAGATCATTACGTCTAAGGGGGAAGGACGCGGCGGATACTGCATGGAAACAAATCATCTCTTCAACGCCCTCCTACGATCTCTAGGATTCGACGCCTACCTAGTTCCGTCGCGGGTGTTCGACCAGTCTCGGGGCCGATACATGGCGCTCACACACTGTCTGAACCTCGTAACTATTGGGCACGAGCAGTTTGCTGTCGACGTCGGTTTTGGCGGTAATGTTGCCACCGTCCCACTGCGGTTGGTCAGAAACGAGGTGCAAGCTCTCTCCGGATCGATGCAAGCCCGGTTTCGTCACGACTCCGTGGGTTCCTCAAGAACCAGGTCTTGGATTTACGAATTTCGATACGACATCCACGCTGAGTGGTGTGCCCAATACTGCTTTCTCGAAGTCGAGATCCTGCCAGAAGACCTAGCCGTCCTCAACCTCGGCCCTTCGACCAGCAGAACGAGTTTCTTCACTCAAAAGGTCGTGTGTCTCAAATTTACGGGCGAGAAGGAGTTCCATCCTAGGTTCGAGCTCGAGAGACGACACAATGAGGTCAATGGGATCAATGGGGTTGGGAGAAGAAAGCCGGATCTGGACATCATCGACGGTGTGCTGATCCTGGATGGAGGGAGGCTGAAGTGTCGTAAGGGCGGTGTCAAGCAATGGGAGGTTGTTCTGCAGAATGAAGAGCAGCGAACAAGAGCGCTGAAGGAGGTTTTTGGCATCAATTTGTCGAGGGAGCAGCGAGAAGCAATCACGGGGACAGTGTCAGCTCTGAGACCAGCGGAGGTATAGATGGGAGCAAGATTTCTCAAACGAAGCAGGTGGTCCATCTTCCGCTTTGACTGGACTTTCTCTACAAGATGAAGCTGCTTCGACGATTAACCTGGGGTGTTGATTGACCTGATGCGTTGATTGACCTGATGCGTTGATTGACCTGATGCGTTGATTGACCTGATGCGTTGATTGACCTGATGCGTTGATTGACCTGATGCGTTGATTGACCTGATGCGTTGATTGACCTGATGCGTTGATTGATCTGTTGCATCCTCAGATCTGGGGCGAGCCCCAGTGAGAGGCGGTGTAGGGTGACAACCTTCAGCATGGGAAGCTCCAGAAGAACCCCTCCACGGGTTGGTGATGATCGCGGAGGGGTTCTTCTGGACCCAGTCATACACCTTCCGTTCGATCTGGACGGGGTTACCCCGGATCACCAGTTCCTCGAGGGACTAGGTGCGGAAGCCCGCGGTCTTCAGGAAGTGGAAGTCGGACATCGCGTTGGTCTTGGTGAGGTCGGCTGAGGAAGATGAAAGTGGAAGATGATGAGGATGGAAAAGAGCAGTCCTGTCCCAGAGCCTGTTTCTTTATATTCCCCCATCTGATGAGGCCTTCTGCGGTAACTAAACACCTACCCAGTGGCGTAAAATCTTTACTGCTGCCTACGCAGTACGAGGTGGCTGCGACGAGGCTGCGCGCCTCCTCGCGCCTCCTCGCGCCTGATACACACGGCTGAACCCACACTACTCTCTCCGCATCATGCACTCGAACCTCCAAAGACAGGACCGTCCTTTGCGTAGAACTCAGCCACATCCGCCGCAAGAGCTTCAGGCCTCTCCCATGCGATAAAATGACCACCCTTCTGGTGCTGCTTCCAGTACTTGATGTTGCAAGTCTCTTCCAACCACTCGCGAGGGTACAGCCAGAGCTAAAACACCAGTCAGAATCATCGTCACTGCCTACATCCAGCCGAGGGACTTACTTCGTTGGGGAACAGGGATCCTCCCACGGGCTGCGAGATGTACCGCCCCAGCATACTCTGCGGGTTGTTGTTCAGAACCGCCTCCGCCTCCTTGTAGATCTGCATGGCCGCACTAGGGCTGCCTTGGTAGTGAATGAAAGCCCAGTGGATGAGCTCATCAGGCGTCCAGGGGTAGTCGTCCGTCCAGGCCTTGAGCTTGCCAACGAACCAAGCCAGCATGCCAACGGGGGAGTCGTGGAGCGCGTAGCCAAAGGTGACGGCTTTGGTCTCTTGGATGCGTTGGTAGCCGCGCTGTTAGGTATCCAATGTCAGACATGTACCGTACGGAAAAGGTGGACGATAAGATACCTCATCTGTGGCGAACCACTTGGTCCTCTCGAGATTCTTGAGCTCCTGCTGGCTGTAGTCGTTCTTCTGGTACCGTGCGAACTTCTCAGGGGCCTTGTCTTGGCTGGGCGGGAGGGCGAGGAACATGTTGATGTGAATCGCCTGCACGGCTTGTGCTTCTGGGTCGTTCAATGCCATGTATCTGACGACGGAGCTGCCCCAATCGCCGCCCTGTTCTGGTCAGTTTTGAGGAGTCGCCACGGGATGCAGAAACAGACCTGGCAGACATATCTCTCGTAGCTGAGCTTCTTCATCAGGGCAGCAAAGCACTGTGCATGCTGCTCCAGACCGAACCCAGCCTTCTTTGAGTAGTCGCTGAAGCCGTACCCTGGGATCGAGGGTGCCACGACATGGAAGGCTTGCCTGCCATCCGTTGGCTCTGTCAAAAGTGGAATGACTTTCAGGGACTCGAGAAACGATCCGGGCCTGGCGGATGTCAGCTGGCTCTCACGCATCGGATCCTCCGCTTTGAACCTACCATCCATGGACAAAGAGGAGGGGTATCGCATCAGGTTGTGATGAGCGGTGATGCAGGAAGTGGATGCCCAGAGGCTCGAAGCCGGGGACTTGGATGGGTGTTCGGAACTGTTTGTAGGTGTTGATGTGGGCCTCAAACTTGCGCCAGTCGTACTCGTCTCTCCAGTATTCGACGAGTTTCCGGAAAGGAGTGTGTCCGATCTCGAGGTCGTTCCATTCCACATCGCCCATGCCATCGTCAAGCCTTGCATATTTGAGCTTGATCTTGGTCTCCTCGAGCAGGCTGTCCGAGAGATGGACCTGGCAATTGGTACGTCAGCTGAACAAGTCCGACCTCTGTCAATGATGGACGTTGGAATTCTACCTTGAAGGGGGTGATGTCCGCCATTTCGGTTTGCTTGTGCTAATCGAGTGACACTGCGAGGGTCAGCGTGACATCTTGCTCGATGCCGTCCATAAAATATCCCCCAGGGAGTTCAAATTTACCCCCGCATCGCTTGCGCCTGCCATTACCCCAGCTTAGTGGCTTCAACTGGTCTTCTTTGCAGTGAAAGCCGAAGCGCACCTCGGCCAATCCCCCTGCAGGACACGGACGCGGGCTGAGACGTATGCGAGGTATCCGAAGCAATCCGAAGCATAGCACTGGCGCCGTCCCCGAAGCCCCTCACCACAACCAACTAGCTTGAACCATGATGCCACCATGACCACCGGGGGAAAGTGACGTCAAAGAACCTGTGCAGCTACTGCGGAGAGGTGCGCTTCGACTTTCCCTATCCACGCTGAATGTGAATGGCTCCAATCGGGGACCTAACCCCTCATTGCTTGGTAAGCGGGCCAGAGGGGAGGGTCGCGATATTTGAACCGACATCACCAGCAAGTCCATGCAGACCCAAGCTTCATTGTCATTTACATTTGATCGAGCCAGGCCGAAATACCGCACAATTCAGAGTCAAATACATCATGGCTCCCTTCGCTTTTGCCTCTGCCAAAACGGCACTGATCACCGGGGGAGCTTCAGGCATCGGCCTCGCGGTCGCCAAGAAATGTCTCGGCTACGGCATGAAGGTCCTCATCGCGGATCGCAATGCCAGCCTGCTTGCCGCGGCAAAGGAAGCATCTGCAGGTGGACTTTCCACAGCTGAGGTCGACGTCGCCCGCGAAGAGGATTGGGCAACGCTGCAAAAGCGCGTCGATGCTGACTTCGGAGGCAAGGCAATCCCAAGCTATCTAGACACGTGAGAAAACATCAACTGATATCCTAGCCCCAGGTCGCCTCGACTTCCTCTTTTTGAATGCCGGCATCCAGTCTTCATCTAGCTGGGGGGACTCATCGTCTTTCCGGACAATCTTCGACGTCAACTTTTACGGCGTCATCAACGGCATCAGCGCATTTCTTCCCACCGTCAAGGCTACTTCAGGCTCTGCAATTGTCGTTACCGGCTCCAAGCAGGGGATCACAAACTCTCCCGGAAACGCGGCTTACAATTCGAGCAAGTCTGCCGTGAAGACAATCACCGAGCATCTGTCGTTCGATCTGAGGGCGGATGACATGAGTGTGCATCTCCTGGTACCTGGCTGGACCTTCACTGGCCTTGGGGGCAACGACGGTGCCAGAGAGAAGCCCGCGGCGGCTTGGACGTCGGAGCAGGTGGCTGACTACCTCGAGGAGAAGATGGCCAAGGATGAGTTCTACATCCTCTGCCCCGACAATGAGGTCACGGAAGAGTTGGATGTTAAGAGGATGGCCTGGGCCTCAAAGGAACTGGTGGAACGCCGTCAGCCGCTGAGCAGATGGCGCGAGGACACCAAGGAGGAGGCTTCCCGCTGGATTCAGTCGTGAAAAGGGCTTCTCGGTGCTGCAGAACGCTGAAGGGAGATCTGGAACGAGTAGTCGGGGCTTGGACGACAGACTACTTATGATCCATCTACTTGTGCAGACTCTTCCGACCCAGAAATGAAATTTTACGCCGGCGCAAGTTCAACTCGTCTGGTGATGATTTGATAGTCAGTTTTGACCTTGTCCCAACAGGTTGCTTAGTGGCTCCTAACTTTTTAAAAGCTGGCAAGCTTCGAATCTGGACAGTCGAAAGCAAGCCACTTCGCCTATCTGGCGGCTGAACACATTCATCGTCGCGATCCTCGATCGTCGTATCCAGGTTGTCCTCCAAGCTTCCGCATCACCGAGAGACGAAGTTATGTGGGTAGTACGTAGTTTACTTTGATGATCCCATGCTCCTCACTGGGATCTGCTAGACACCAGTCTAGTCCAAACTTCCAAAGAAAACTCTCGCCCAATATTGCCAAGACATGCTTCGCCCATCTACTCCAGGCGAGCCTTATTTTTGACATACCTAGGCTCCGTAGACCAATCGCCTAAGTGAATAGGCGAAGAGGCCTGCCGGGCAGGTACACGCCCGGATCGTTGAAGTGAAGACCCAGGTCCAGGGCGGCAATGTCCTTGAGCTCGTTCTCCTCGAGATCGAAGCCGACGACATCGAGATTCTCCACCATCCTATCCTTGCGGCCGCTCTTGGGGATGACACAAAGACCTCTCTGCGTTGCCCACCTGAGAAGCACTTGACTCGTCGACTTGCCATGTTTCTTGGCCAGCTTGTTGGTCAGGGGGTGGTCGAAGAGCGAGGGCGTCTGCGCTGCCTTGGTCGGGAACGAGTCGGGCAGCTCGAGGAAGGACTGCGGGCCAAATGACGAGTAGCCTGTGACGAGGATACCCTGGTCTTTGCAGAAGTCGACGAGGTTCGGCTGGACGAGGTAGGGGTGGTGCTCTGCATGCTGAGAGTTAGAAGCTTGTCAGGTTGTTACGGTAGGGAGAGGTTCGAACTGACCGATTTGAAGCATCGAAATCGGTACCCGCGCATAGGTGAGGATGTCGAGGATCAGCTGGCTGCTGGTGTTGGAGAGGCCAATGTTCTTGACCAGCCCCGAATCATGGAGCTCCTCAAGCGCCTCCCAGGTGTCGCGCATCGGGATTTTCTCAAGGCGGACCTGCGACTTTCCATCGTAGTACCAGCCCTAGCAGTTCGTCGTCAGCGGGTTCAGAAATTCAGTTGACAACGTGAGGAATCTTACCCGTGTGCATTCGGGATTGTACTCGAGGGCGACAGGGAAATGAATGAGGTACAGGTCGATGTAAGCCAGTCCCCAGTCTTCGACCTGCTGCTTGGCAACCCGCAGAGCGCGCTTCCTGGTGATGACAGCAGAGTCAGCTTTGAGCTTACAAGTGAGTCTCTGGACACGGTGCATTTTTTTAAACCTTTCATGGCACGTGTTCCAGAGCTTCGTGGTCACGAAGACATCCTCTCGCTTGACGATGCCTTCAGCGATGGCGCGGCGGATGCCCTCGCCAGCCTCCTTTTCGTTTCCGTAGTCGTACGCGCCATCAAACAGGCGGTAGCCGGACTTGATAGCCTGAGATGATGGCCTTCAGTAAAAGTCATTCTTCCTGGACCGACAGTCGTGACGGGCACTCACCTCGTATGTCAGGTCGGCTGCAGCTTCTGGTGCGACTTTCCACAGGCCAAAGCCGACTTGAGGGATCTTTTGCCCGGACCCAGCGAGTGTCAAGAAAGGAGTTCCGTTGGTCATTGCGATAGATTGACAGGGATGGAGATTGATTTACGAGTACGTACGGCAAACGCTGAGGCCATCCGTTGCGACAGTGCAGCTGAAACCCAGGTCTTATACGGCCCATCACCCCGGTGCATTCATCTATTTCGCCTACACATGCCTCATGAGAGCGGTGGAACCATGGTCTGAAAACAAACGCCTGTCATTGCTCATGCACATTGGCTAGAGGGTACATAGTCATTGCCAGGGGCGCTTGGAATTCCAGTCTCGAGACCCCCTGAGAGAACCCCTGCTGCGCGTATAACAGCCGTACCTGAGTTTGCCGCCTGGGCCCGTGGTGCAGGTAGGTCCACCACCTCGCTGCTCGCTCGACTTGGGCGATGACTGCGCCCGACATCTTCAGGCTCCGTCACATCCTCGCTCCTCACCTCATTGCCAATCCAACAGAGTCTTCCCGCTGACAAATGACCTGGAGGCTAACCCGACGTAGGTAGTGGCTGAGATCAGTCTCCCTCCGTCGGCGCTTACACCTACCCAGTTGAACAACAAGAGACACTTTATTACCCCGCCCCAGCCCCCAGCGTGGCTGCACTGCAAAACCTCGTCGTCCGAACCCAACTAGCGCGTCGGTCGAGGCGTTTATAGAAGCTTGCCAGAGACCATTTTCTCAGCTGTCTTGATTCACCACTATCACGCCCGGTTTTCTACAGTGCCTGCAACGAAATCACAATCTTCACCCCTCCTACTTTGTCGACGAACACAGCCGCCAGTCGCATCATGGCATCTCTGAAGGGACAGACCGCGTTCATTGTGAGTTTGCGCCTCAGCTGCCCGGGCTGTCTTTCTCAAGCTAACTTGTCATCAAAAGACGGGCGCGTCAATGGGCATCGGCGAAGCCATCACATACAGACTCGCCGAACAGGGAGTCAACGTTGCTCTTGTCTCCAGAAGCCAGGTATGACCTGGCGCGTATTCGCAGCTTGGGCCATTTCTGACATTGACATCGCGCAGGACAAGCTTCAAGCTGTACACGATGGGATCAAGTCCAAGGGCTACGGGGTCAAGATTGGCGTATACGCCGTCGATATCCAGAACCACGCCGATGTGGACCGCGTCGTCAAACAGACAATCTCCGAACTTGGGCCCATTGATATCCTGATCAACAACGTGAGTACCTCATGACGTTCTGACCAGAAGGCCGCCAAACCGCTGACGTTGGGATTGACAGGCTGGCCTCGCCCTCGGGTCGCCCTCGCGGTTCTGGGAAATTCCCATTGATCAGATTCAACAAATGTCTGGAACAAACATCAACGGCGTCATGTTCACGAGCCATTCCGTCCTCAACCACAGCATGTGGCCGCGAAAGAAGGGCTCCATCATCAACGTCTCGTCCGTCACGGGCCTCGAATGCCCCCCTTTCGACGGCGAGGCCGTGTATCATGCTAGCAAGGCGTTCCTTGAGGGCTTCAGCAACTCTCTTCGCATGGAAACGACTGGATCCGATATCAAGGTGATGACGCTCAGGCCCGGTTGCGTGGTGACGCACTTCCACCTCCAGCGTGTCAAGTACGACCAAGACGCCATGGACGAGTTCCTGAAGGGTTACGAGCCGCTGGTGGCAGAGGATCTGGCCGATTCGGTGCTCTACATGCTGAGCCTGCCCGACAGGGTGTCGATCAAGGCGCTGGACTGCGTTCCTACCGGACAGAGGGCACTGACGCGGTTCGACCGGGAGTGGAATGATCGCCGCAAGTGAAGGGGTCGACGGATGGCAGAAGGCTGAGGATGGGCTATAGAGCAGTAGCAGAGTAGTCTTTATTCAAATTACCCGGACAATCCAGCTTTTGCATCAAGTCACATGTGCCGCGCTGTCACAGATTGTCGTGATGGCGTATTTGGACCACGATGATCATGTATCACGGGTTTGATTTCTGATATTCAACACGACCCAAGTCTTTAGCCACCTTCCAATATCACGGGATGACATGTTCACGCGCACAAACGATGTACCAGGTAGTTTGGACCAACAGCACCGCCAGGGGCATAAAGATCGGATCTACCCGTGGCCATTGCACCCAGTGCCTCTTCTGTATTTCGCCTGCGGTTACAACTTCGCCCGCATTCACCATACCGAGGCTCAACACCAAGGTCAATCCATGTCTTTCGTCCATCCCACCTCGATGAATGCAACGCATCTACATCCCACTCTTGAATGTAGAGCGCTTCCAACTTCCGCGCCGGCACCGGCCGATGCATGGACTCCCTCTGCGATTCGCCCCTGGAATTCGAAACCATCCCCTAGCGCGAAGCCCAAGCCCGAAGCCACGGCACCATGGCGCGTACACTTGCCCATGTGATCTCGCCACACCTTGTTCTCGCTCACGGCCTGGAAGCGGCAGCCCACAACCCGCACTGCGGTATTGTCTCTCGTGTCATGCTAGTCGAATAGGGGCGGCTCGGCCTCCACATTCTGTCCCCAAGCAAGAACGCGGAGGTCGGGATTTCCCCCACAACCACGGGTTCGTGGATGTCAGCTCGTGATGACCGGAAATCGTTAAAAGCATGACCAGCGCCCGCAATCCATCTCGAGATCCGTTCTGCATCAGAGACGACATCTCCTCAATCGCCTTTCTTCGTCAACTCATCAAGTCACAGATATGAGACTTCTCAGGACGAGTCGCTATGGCTTCATCCGCCCGGGCCAGTTCGTGGTCAACACCGTTGCTGTTGCCGCTGGTTTTGGCATGCTTGTGAGTTTCCATCATGTCATAATATGACACCTGGCTGATATTCCCTGTGTCCCAGCTTCTTGGCTACGACCAGGGTGTCATGGCCGGCCTCATCGGGTCGGAGGGCACGCCTTTCAGCAATACCTTTGAGAACCCAGACGCTACCAGCCTTGGATTGATGGTTGGTAAGTGATACAGGGATACCGGGTAAAGCCCCGTTAACATGACCAGCCATCTACGAGATTGGATGCTTTGCAGGCGCTCTGTTTTCGTTCATCTATGGCGAGACCCTGAGCCGGCGCACCTGCATCATGTTGGGTGTTTTCGTCATGGTCATCGGAGCAACACTGCAAAGTGTGTCGATGAACATGGGACAACTCATCGCCGGCCGCGTCGTCACCGGTTTGGTATGTATTCATCATTGGATGTGATTCATCAAAGCCCACGCTGACGTGACATTCACAGGGCAACGGCCTCAATTTCGCCGCGATCCCAACTTGGGCCTCGGAAATCTCGGGACACGAAGAGCGTGGCAAAGTCGCAGCCTTCAACGGTTGGCTCATCATCTGGGGCGTTGTCATCGCCTATTGGGTCGATTATGCTTGCGCCAACTACACGAACGATATGCAGTTCAGGTTCCCCATTGGTTTGTCCATCCTGTGCATCACCTGTTGTCTTTCCAATCTGACATCTTCTAGCCCTCCAGATGTTGTTTGGCATCATCATGGTTGTCATGGTTGTCTGTGAGTTACACAACCCAAGGACGCACATGCTCCCGGCTGACCCCCTTAGTCCTTCCCGAGTCTCCACGATGGCTTGTCTCTCGCGGATACGACGCCGAGGCTAAGGAGGTTCTTGAATGGATTACACCAAGGCCCAAGGGACAGTCCGACGCTGACCACGAAGCGGCTGTCGAGTCTCTCCACAACAGTATTGTCGCGACGCGAGAGGAGGAGAAGGCTGCCGAAGGAGAGTTCTCCTACGCCGAGCTTCTCCACGGTGGCAAGGTGCAGAATTGGCGCCGCATGGCTCTCTGTGCTGGTGTGATGGCCATTCAACAACTCAGCGGGTGGGTTCTTTCGCTCCCTCTGCATGGTCCTCGCAACGCATCTGACGTTTTCCTTGCAGTATCAACCTCCTCACCTACTACATCTCCTACGTTCTCGAGAACTCGGTTGGTCTTGACAGGCACACTTCCCTCCTTGTCGGTGGCATCAACGGCCTCGAGTACCTTGTCGCGTCCCTCGTTCCTATCTGGACCATCGAGCGCTTCGGCCGTCGCAAGCTGCTCATCTTCAGTGCTTGTGGCCTGACAATCTCCATGGCCATCCTCTCGGG
This sequence comes from Plectosphaerella sp. P0831, assembly GCA_014635975.1. Taxonomy (NCBI): domain Eukaryota; kingdom Fungi; phylum Ascomycota; class Sordariomycetes; order Glomerellales; family Plectosphaerellaceae; genus Plectosphaerella; species Plectosphaerella sp. P0831. Next base: position 109,544 of record JACAFV010000020.1, on the reverse strand, counting down.
TGCCATCTGGTATGTCACGGCCAAGCCAGATGGCAGCAGCAGCTACGGAATGGGCATTCTAGCCGTCTTTTGCTTCGTAAGACCCCAAGACAAATCTAAAAACTACACGGTCAATATGTAATGACGTTTCTCAGTTCCTGTTCAACACTTGCTACGCGCAGGGCTCGCTTGCCATCCCATTCTTCTATCCAGCTGAGATCACGACCCTGCGGACTCGTAGCAAGGGTGTCTCGCTCTCGGTATGCCACTCCACAAGCCCTTGTTGCCGAATTCACGCGCCTAACACATCCCAGGTCATGAGCAACTGGCTCTTCACATTCCTAGTCGTGATGGTTACCCCCGTGGCCACCACCAACATTGGCTGGAGGTGAGTGATCTTGGTATCCCGGGACAGAATCGAATGATTGCTGACATTTCTCTCTGCCAGGACCTACCTCATCTTCACGGTTCTGAACGCATCCTTCGTACCCATCATCTACTTCTTCTTCCCCGAGACGGCCGGACTCTCTCTCGAGGCCCTTGATAACGTCTTCGACTTCCCTGGCCCTCTCCGCGGTGTTCTCAGCAAGGAGCACCGTCGTAACATGCTGGCCATGTCGGCTGATGGAGGGCATGAGCTTCACAATGGTCATACCGGGCAGAAGGGGACATCAAAGACCCCCAGCACGAACGAGGAGGTCGAGTACAAGGAGTAGTTGTCGGTCGGAAGATGAAGGCGCTGTGGCAGGACATGAAGGGCCCAGAAGGTCAAGCGCCCAAAGGTTGTGGCATGGTGTCTGAAGGTGAATCTACCTAGAACAGTCTGGGGGCGAATGGGTGCCAAGCTTGGTCGCAATGTAGAGAAGAAGGATCATCAGGTTGGGCAAACTACATGTATCCATTTCTACCTTACTTTGAGTGACGTCTGAAAAGGGAGATCAATCTCAAGCAAGTGTCCCGTCACAAAACGTCAGGTACATCCTCCGTCATGATCGCTTCGATGAATCCACGCACGGCGTCCAGCGCATGGGTGACATGCTCGTCCCGGTGCATCATGTTGACAGCCACAAAACCCCTTCTGCCCAAGTAGATCCCGTGAGCGATCATGTGCAGGAAGAAAGCCTGCAACAGTTTGCCAGCCAAGGGCACGGAAAAGTGAACGCCCACCATGCTTCCAAATCCAGTTGCTCGAATCAGTGGCTGTCCGTCCGTGGCTGACGCCGTGAGCTTCCCGGCCTGGTTGATCCCGTCTCGCAGTCTGTTGCCGAGTCTATTAGCCAGAGCAATGACTTCGGGAGTGACAATGTCACAAGCCACCGCACCCGCACTCATGCTGAAGGCGTTGTTGTTGAATGTTCCAGAATGTGCCAGCCCTCCGTTCCACGGGTCGAAAATGGACATAATGTCGGAGCGGCCGCCAAAGACACCAAACGAGAAGCCACCGCCCAGGAACTTTCCGGCCGTCGTCATGTCTGGGATGATTCCGTGGTATGATTGCATGCCGCCGTAGTGAAGCCGCGACGTGACCACCTCGTCGAAGATGAGGATGGATCCGGTTCGGGAGGCCGCAGACCTGAGGGCGTGGAGGAAAGCAGGCTCAGCGGGAATTGAGCCGCTTGCACCCTGCATAGGCTCAACGAGAATCGCGGCCAGGTTCTCAGCATTCTCACTGACGAGGTGCTCGACCTCTCCAACGTCGTTGAAGTTGCCCACGATGAAGTCGAAAGGGAGGGTACTGGCCAGAGGCCCATCGTCGCCGAACCCCAGGAAGCCACCGTGGTATCCTCGCTTGAACACCAGGATCTTGCTTCTCTTGCTGAAGTGTCGTGCTGCAAGAATGGCCATGGTGTTGGCCTCAGTGCCCGAGTTGCAAAAACGCACCTTTTCCATGCTGGGGAATCGTGCTGTGAGCTTTGCCGCCGAGTGAGCCTCCTCCGTGCTGGGGCCGCCGAGATTGATACCCCTTGCCATGACTTTCTGCACAATTTTGGAGATCTCGGGATGCGAGTGACCCAGCATACCGGAAGAGTATTCGGACACAAAGTCCACGTATTCCCGTCCTCGGCCGAGGTGACATGGCAGTCACGCCCCGACACGAGCACCATAGGGAACGGGTCGTAATGTAGAACTGATCGGGTGTTCGAGCCTGGCAAGTGGGCTGCGGCTTCATCGATGATTGCCTTTGACTTAAGGTTCGAGGCGACGTAGGTCTCGGTGAGGCGAGCGGTGAGGGTATCGAGCAGAGACTCAACCAGGGCGACCGGCTTCTGAACCCTGGTGACTTCTCGGTGGCAAGCCTCAACGTAAAATGTGGAAAGATTGGTGCAGGAGACCAGAGTTGATGAGGCGCCTTTTGGGAACCAGATCATGTCACCCTTGTTGGCTGCAAAAGTCTTACCGGTGGTGGCATCTTGCCACAACGACTGGCCTTCGACCTTTGGTTAGTTTGACAAAGAGGAAAGAGGGCAGACGATGCATACCTTCGGTCACAAACTTGACCTCGTCAGTCTCTGCGGTGAAGACCTTGTCGCCGTCTACAGTGTCGTCAACAGTCCAGATGCCACAGACTATTGGAGCGGATTTTGGGTCGCTGCCAACTGATCAGAGGAAACTTTCTTGAAAAGTAGAGGCATCAACACTCACTTTGATGACGCCACATCCGTGAACTGGCCGGAACCATACTTGAGAAGCCGAGGGAGACATTCAAGGCCGGATGTCACCGACAAGGACTCTGGCTGCTGGAATCCCATGGTAGCTGGGCTGCGTGAAGAGCACGTTTGGCTCGTTTACTTGGACGTATAGGGGCGCGTAATGCAGAGGCCTCGACTACACCCCTTTTTCTGCTCCGAGGAAGCAGACCAGGACCTTAAATCGAGGCTGTAGTAGAGACAGCTCTTCGGTCTGGGCATGCCCGTGCTCCCCTTCTCGGACCGGATGTGTGGCAGGGAGCGTCGGGCCGGGCCCGGGGATAGCCGACCGTTCGCCAGGCCCCTGAGTCGCGCCAAAAACATCCGTCGGAGAATAATAGCAGGACATATGCTACGCCGGCCTAACGGTCATATGTATCAGTTTTGTGGATAAGACGCCAAGGCTAGTACACGACAGATACCGACTGCCGCCCCCTACTATCTACTTGTAACTAGGTATCTGGTCTTTGGGTCGACATGTTCAACTCATGTCATTTGACCTCCCGTGTGACTTTCTAGGCACTGAGGCAGAGACACTACATGCTGTACCAGCCAGGTAGCTGGTCCGAGTCGTCGAGAAGCTTGGGATACGAATATTTGTAATTAGGTTGAAGTCGCAGCGGCATGAATGCCACCAGGTTCACAGTTTGGGAATGATCTGCTTGTCGTTTGCATACGCCTCATGGAGCAAGGCCTCCCACGCCCCGTTCCTCCTGGCCATCCTCTTCTCAACATCAAAGTACAAACCTGGCACTCTCGGGTCAACCGTCTCCCCGTAGACAGACTGCATCAATCCCTTGATGGTGAGAAATGCCCGGGCCATGCCATGTCCGTTGAACCCCGCAGCCATGAACTGCCCTGGAAGTCCTGGTACAGCACCCACAAAGGGCGATTCGTCCGCCGTGAAGCCCATGATACCAGGCCAAGCATACCGCACTGATGATTCAGGACCCCATCCCTTCATGTACCTGGTGGGAAACGTGCCTAAGCCTTCTTGAATCTTGGGACTGACGACAGAGTCGTCCGTATCCCCGATGACGCCAGGCAGGGACCGCAGGTGGAGGAGATCTCGCCCGCCGTAGATAAGCGGCCGGCCATCAAAAGGCCGCTGGATCATGTATTCAAAGTCTACTCCCCATTGAATACCAGCAGTGTGGCCCAGGAGCGTTGCGTCAAAGGAACGTGGCGGGTTGATGGCCGTCACGTTTCCCTTGACGGGGACTACCTTTCCTGCAAACTGAGGAAGCAAATTGGAGACGTAGCCGTTGGTGGCATGGTAAACCTTTGGGGAGCTGATTGCGCCTTTCGTCGTTTTCACAAGCCAGCTGCCGGGCGCGCTTGGATCTGGGACGATGTCGGTGGCGGGCGTGTAGGGGAAAAGCTGGAGGCCGCATGCCACCGCCTTCTCAATCAGACTCAGGACGAGCTTCCTGGGCCAAAGGCTACATGCGGGGCATGAGACGGCACCAAGAATTTCTTGCTTTCGATAAATCTGGGCATATCGTCAGCAGGCATAACACGAAGATCAAGGGAAGCAATGGGGCCGGCTTGCCTCGTTGGCTTCGTTCTTGTCGTGAGCTAGGATGTGGGACAAGTTGCCTCCAGCTTCGGCATACTGCCGCAGAGATGCTTTGGCCGAGTCCCAACTTTCCTCCGTCATGAAAAAGTCGACAGACCGCGTCTCGACGAGGTCAATGGTCTCGGCAAGACCCTGGTCTTTGATGAAGCGAACACAATCGTTCATGTTCTCCGCCTCAAAGCGACACAAAGTTTTCGCAGTTTCTGTACCGTATAGCGCCTGGAACTTTGCGAAATTCTTGTAGCAATCGGGCCTGATGTGGCCCCCTGAGTCGGGTCAGCTGGCCAGTTGCATGCTTGGCTAGTGGGGTGGGAAGCGCACCGTTCCGACCTGACGCCCCGTTGCAGATACCACGGGCGTCAATCATGACGATGCGGGCTTGAGGCTCCCTGGCGAGGATCTCATGGACGATGAGAGCGCCGGAGATGCCGGAGCCGATGACCACAGCGTCCACATGTGAAGGGAGATTGCCGCTGGGCAGGGCGTTAGCACAGCCTGTATCTTGTTTTGGCACTGGACTCACGGGCGGTGGGTGTCAAGAGGTTGCGGCTGGCTCAGCCAGTACGATGTCGTGGGGGACGCTACAGGGAGCGGTGCGGGGGGATAGGGGCTGCGCTTCGGCTCCATGATGGCGATTCTGGATGGTCGGCTTGGAGGGGACAGACGAGCTTGCTAATGCGAAAGCAATGTATCATAATACAATTAATAAGGACTTTGACCTCAAAATCAGATATCAATTGACCGAGGGTGTTGCCGACGAGTATTGGTAGTCTGAATGACCCGTTCAATGCTGCCGAAGGAGTGGAATGTGGGCTGGGTAACCCCTCAATCGTGACACTTGAGAGGGGGCTTCAGCGGTCATGGCGGCACCTTATTGCCCGCCGGTGCATTTTTACTGATAAGCCAACGGCTAAAACGTACGTTCGATAGCGGGGAAAGGAGGTCATCCGCCTGTTCCACGCCGATCGGAATGGAGAGTCGATGCCAGACGCCCCTTCGACGCTCGCCTTCAGGGCGTTTTGGGAGCATGTCACCAGCCTCATCCCGATAAATAAGAAACATTGATTGACAAGCCCTTGCTTGTCTCACCAGTCAGTGCTTCTCGTTTTCAGCCCCTACAGTCGCAATCGCCATCCCCCCAACTCCCTGATCCCATCAGGTTCCCAACAGCCAACAGCCACCATGACGTCCTGGATGGATATGGACCAGTTCAAGGCCCAATTGTCGGCCCCTGGTTGCCCCGATGTCGACACTCACCAGGCCCCCTGTCCCTCCGACTTTCCCGAAGGCGACAGCTACTGGATCAAGAATTTCCCCTTCCCAGGCGAGTCCGAGGCCGCTGCCACCCCTCTCCCTGCCGAAGCCGACATCGTCATCATCGGCTCGGGTATCACCGGCGCCGCCGTAGCCTACCGCCTCGCCCAGCGTCACCCAACCTTGCGGGTTGCCATGCTCGAGGCCCGCGGTCTCTGCACTGGGGCCAGCGGTCGCAGCGGCGGGCACATCGCCAGGGCTGAGGCATATGATATTCGCCATGTAGCCAAGACCGCGGGTGCCGAAGACGCTGTCAAGATTCGCCGCATGATCACCCGCAACAGGGATATGATGCTTGAGGCCATTGAGGAGCTGGGCGTCGCTGATGAGATTGACCTGCGGCTCACGAGTCGGTGGCCATCTTCGGCTCGGCCGAGGAGCGCCAAAGATTCGAGCAGGACGTGGCATTTGCCGAAGAGCTCGGGGTCAAGTTTGAGGGCTACGTGTTGAGCGAGGAAGAGGTTTTGAAGGTTTGTTTATTTGCTACCTGCCGTAGATATGATGCTAACATATCCGCAGAAACACTACGTCTCCCCCGACATCGCAAAGCACGGTGCGGCCTATATTGAAAAGTCCGGCTCCATGTACCCCAGAAAGTTCGTCGCGGCTCTCCTCCGCCACGTCTCCTCCCGCATGCCCGGCTTTTCCGCCCATCCGTTTACTCCCGTCCAGACTGTCTCCAGAGAAGCTCCTCTGGCAGAATCAGGACAAGCTCCACGCCCGTCATACTCTGTCGTCACCAAAAGGGGCACCATTCGCTGCCGCGCAGTGGTTCATGCCACAAACGCCTATGCCGGCCGTCTAGTACCGTCGCTCGTTGGGCGCGAGGGTGTCTTTGGCTGCAAATGCGAAGTGGTGGCTGTCCAGCCCAACTCTCCCTCCTGTGCCAAGGCTCCTCTTCGCGGCGGCCTGGGCTACGATCAAGTCTGGCATTGGATCGTTCAGCGGCCCAACAACGGGCCATTTATCTACGGCTGGTCTGGCATCGAGCAGCTTCTCGACTATGACGACTCCAAGACGTTGCCCAATACTCATGAGTCTCGCGACTACATGTGCAGATGGCTTGAGGGCACGTTCCCGAAGAATTTTGAAAACATTAGCTGGTCTAAGGATGTCAAGAACTCGTGGGCGGGCATCCAAGGATTCACGATGGACGGGAGCAGTCTTGTTGGTCATCCGACAACTGACAGTCCTGGTGAGTTCATGTCAGTTGGTCATAATGGCGAGGGCATGGGCCGGTGCTTTGCTTGTGCAACGGTGTTGGTGGACAAGATCTTGCATTTTCTTGACGGAAAGGATGGGGATGCGCCTTGGGAGGCACCAAAGTGGTTCCCTCGGTCATTCCTTCGGAACGTGTAGTCTCTAAGTAGTAGCTAACAGCGGTAAACGAGAGGTCGTGATGACCATCTTGCTCACAGTGCCTCCGATCTTCCTTGTGAATGAATTGTGGTGGGTGCTCTCATGTTGATGCAGAACACGATGAACAATTTGATTTATAGACTGGCAGATATGCAAAAAGACCAGTCGAACGCCATGCATCTACCAATGAAAGGAGCCTCAAGGATTTGACCAATAAAGTGAACTCTGAGAATGCAGGCGGACTCACTACGTCAGTCGCGAACTCAGATTGATCACAAACTAGACTACTACCTAGATCACATGGCTCTCTGATCGCCCCAAAGCATCATCAATTGCCCTCATGCAGGCCAGTACCTTTTCCTCAGTGTGCCTTTGTCCCAAGACCTGTAGGCAGATTGCTCCGTTCTCGAAAGCTTCCGGGGAATCTTCATCCTGCAAGTTAGTTACCGTCGATCTTGTCGAATGAAACCCTCTGTATGATTTCAAAGAAGAATACGGGGAAGCAAAAAACAACTCACATGTATCCCAGTTGCGCTGGTCCATCTTGGACATTGGCACAAAACCGCTGTCTGGCCCTGGCTTCGGATCCAAGACAGCGTCGACTCTCCCCACGGGGATTGTGGCGCATGTCCAGTCGATCAGGTTCGAGATGGCCTCATACAACAGGTACTCCATCGTTCCATGCGGTGGCGCAACATGACCCCCTGATGGCATAATGAAAACGTCGACTGGACGCCCTGTCCGTGTCAACCGCCTGGTATCCTGCCACTTTTCGAGGAAGTGCTGCCGGATCCCATAGACCAGTTTTCCCAACTCTAGCAACTCCGCTGCCGACAATGCGTCGTCCGGGGATCCCAACACAACTTCTTTGACGAGCGGCTCCGGGAGACGTGAAAGCAGCTCCCGCGTGCTCTTACTGCCTGTGCATCCGAAAGACTTGAGCATGATCTTCTCCAGGTTCTCGGTACCGTCGAAAAGCTCCACGTCGATTGTTTCGAAGCCATGACGCTGAAGGGCTGCTTTCGTTTCGGCCATGCCGCGTTCGATGGGTGGATGGGGTCGAACGACGCCGTCGTGGGCAACGAAGCCGAAACAGAGCTGGCGAGACGTCGCGGCTGACCGCACCCCATCGTACAAAGACTGGTCCCACGGCAAGCGCACGCAGGAAAAGTCCCACTCCCATGGCTGAAGAGACAGCATTGCCCGGGTGTAAACCTCCAGGGCATCAATGGACCGTGAGAGTGGACCGGCCACGCCGCTGACCAGATAACTTGGGGACGTGAGCTTGGCCGAGTGCAGCGGAAGCCGGCCCTGCGATGGACAAAGTCCGTAGATACCGTTGAAATTAGCCGGCGTTCGGATCGAACCTCCAATATCGGTGCCAATGCCCAGGGGACTGCCTCCCAAGGCGACCAGAGATCCTTCACCTCCACTGGAGCCACCTGCCGAAAGGTTGGTGTTGTCTGGCGTGGACGTGCGACCGTACAGGAAGTTGACGCACTCTCCCGACATTAGGCTTTGAGGCACGTTGGTCTTGCAGTAAAAGACCGCCCCGGCCTCAGAAAGCCTCGTGATAATGTCATCCGAGTCCTCCAAGATGTTGTCCAGGGTGGCAGGGAAGTTAACCCAGACTCTATATTACTTCGAGACCTAACTAATATTTAATCATACCGTAGGCGTTAGCGTTTATCGCCGAGGAAATATATAATACTTCCCGCGTAGTACCTAAGGCTATTATTGTTACCTACTCGGTAATCGCTATTAGCGGACTTATAGTTTCCCTAGTCACCGCCTTCTATATCCCTGATATATCTATGGCCGCTCTCGACCTAAGGTACTACCCTCGACTATATATTTCTCTACTCTAGATACTATAAGTAACTCTTCTATTTTCAGCGGCTTTATAATATTCACTATAGTTATCGACTACTAAGGTACCTAGATCGGCTACGCTTTCCTTATAATCCTTATAACTACTACCTATATAGGCGGCTCCTCTCTACTGCTCACCTCCTCCAGTCAGGTTGCCGCCTTTGCCCGAGACGGAGGTCTCCCTTTTGCCCACGTCTTTTCCTACGTCCACGAACCCACCAACATGCCCATCGCCTCCGCAGGCCTCCTTGTCGGTGGCGCTCTTCTCGTTCTTCTCTTTGCCTNCTTGTCCAACATGGCTCGGACCATCATCTTCTCCCTCGCCGTGATTGCCAACATCCTCGCATACTCCCTTCCACTTACCCTCCGCATTCTTTTCAGAAAGAACTTCGTCCCGGGCCCCTTCAACTACGGCAAGTTCAGTCTTCCCATTCACATATGGGCCATCTTGACCATGATATATTTTGTCATCATGGAGTGCTTCCCGGCGCCGCCCGACTGGGACATTACCACCTTCAATTACAACTGGGTTGTCACGGTGGGAATCCTGAGCCTGTCCGGTGTCATGTGGTTCTTCATTAGGGACGAGTATAAAGTGTTTGACATTCAGGCTATCAACGGAGAGCTTCATGATGTTAGTACCGTGGAGGGGGATCATTCAGTTTACAAGGTGGCAACAAACCCGCATCGTAGCAAGTGAGCGGCCGAGACAAGACAAGAGAGGCTTCACATTTTACTTTGCGCTGAGGGTGGCTTGCCCAGCCTACTGTGTTCATAGGGGAGTCTACAAAATAATAGACACTGATACTTCTGGTGAAGCTGTCTGTCAACCAGGATGTGACCGGATGATGGACTGTAATGGTCGATTGACTGCACTGGTCGATTGACCGCAACTCAGTCCAGACTAGAAACAAAATACTTAGTCCTGCTTTTCTTTCTCCTCCTCAGACTCAGACTCATCAGAGTCCTCAGTCGCGTCATCGGTATCATTCTCCTCATTTTCGCCCTGAGAATCGTGGCTTTCCTTATCCGACTTATAGAGTCGATAGTGGTGAGGGCCTTGTTGGTGTTGACAGAAGCCTTGGACGAAACAAGAGTCTTGTCGTGGCGACCAGGCTGAGCAGATCGGGAGCGCTTGGTGTCGGAGACAAACTTGGTGTTCTTCATGTCGCTGGAGACTAGTGTGGGTTCAGGTGGCTGAGACGAGGCTGCGCGCCTCCTCAGGCCTCCTCGCGCCTGTCATGTCGCTGGTGTCGCGACGAGTGGGAGCAGGCTTGAACCAGTCGGCCAGGTCGTCGATGCCGCCAATCCAAACATGCTGGGATAATTCTCGACAATGTTACCGCGGTGCATGTCGGAGAGGTCGCGTGCCACAGGAGTTTGCTCAAACCAGTCACAGAGTTCGTCGATGCTGCCGCGCCAGTTGAAGCCGGGGAACTGAGCAAAACACTCGGTGTTGTGATCGGGGTTCTCGGCGGCGCGCTCGCGGAAGTCTCGGTACTATGTTGTGTTAGACAAGACAGGACAGGACAAGTCGAGACAAGTCGAAATGACTTGGGAGAAAACTTACGACGCGGAGGGAGTTGACTGAGTCGGTGAAGGCATTGCGCATCTTGACCTTGTTCAAGGCGCGACCATTGTAGTCCTGAAAACGACCAAGTCAGAACAAAACAAACAGACAGACACAGACAAGACTGAGACACACAAAGGACTTGCGGTCGTTGCGGCGGTCCTTGGCAGGACTGCGAGAGGGACGCTCGCGAGAGCGCGAACGGCGACGCTTGTAGTTGGTCATGTGTGTCGGAGAGTTGCTTGAATCGAGATACGTAATTACTCACGTATCATGGTATAATCTCCGGGTTTTCATAATTAGAAATCTTTGATCTGTGATACAAAAAGGGAAATGAAAGGGCGGAAGGAAGGGGGAAAGATCAGAGAATGTACACAAGCTGGCCCACCAGATCTTCCGAGAGACCTGGGCTGGCGTGACCTTGAAGTATCGGGTGGCGTTGCCGGAACTAAACCGCCGCTCCTGGAGCGGCCGACTCGGATCGCAAGTGCATGGGTATCGTCGTTTAGCTCCCGCAGGGTGATGCCCGCCCGCCTGTACGTCAAGGGTGACGCTGCCTTCCAACCTTTGGGATCTTCCTCAACAACGATTGCGCGAGGGCGAACGCGAGCGGCGACGCTTGTTGGAGTAGTTGCCCATGATGTGTCGCTCGAATGAAGATAGAGAAAAAAAATTTCGTTTTGACGGGAACGAAGATGAAGAGTGTGACGCCCGAAGGGGGGGAAAGGGAAAGCGGGTGAGGTTGAGGATTGAATGAGCGCAGTCGCCAGAAGGGCTAAAGGTATGTGCAGTGTTGCCGACGGGAGGCAGGAACGCCGTAAAAGTGGGTCACCCGAGCCACCAAACGGGCGGTGCCGCTGCATGGGTCCATTCAGGTCAATCGCGGTCGCTTTCCATCGACAGAGCCCTTCAATTGTACACACACGGCATTTGCATTTTATGCAGATCAATCTGTGGTTGTAGGCAAGGTAGGGAGGATTAACCACTGCCAGTGTGCGGCCCTTCAATTGGGGATGTCGCGACAGCGCACTGCCGGGACTTTGGCTGACTCAGCGATCCCTACCCCACATTTACTGGACTGCGGCCGGCCCTCGACCGCCCCTATTTCTTCGCCGCTTCGATTGACCAACTGCCTCATTATTGAATATCTGGTTGACCCCTTTCTGCATGCTTCTTACTTCTTACTCCCCTTGAGAATGCTCTTCTGGCTCGACGTCGACGCTGCGTCTTGATCGTCCGGCAGGTGGATGTAGGCCCTCCCGTCCGCGTCTCTCACGTCCCGTGCCGTGACCATAACCTCCTTCGTTTGCATGATGTGCCCACTGGGGACGTGGCCATGCTCGCCCCTACCCATCGCCGACATCATGTACCCATCCTTGTCGTCGTCGCCATCCCCTCGCCGTGCCGTAGTCACAGTCGTGCCCCTGCCGTAGTTGGAGAGGCCGCCTGTGCCGTACGAGCTCGACTTGGCCTGCCTGTTCTTATTCCACATTCCGTACAGCGTCGGCGCGTTGACGACTACCGCTGCTGCCAGGAGCTCCGTGCTCGCCCATGTCGACCGGTTCACCTGGCTGTCCTTGTTGAGCGAGTTGATGGGAAGTCGGATAATCGTGATGGCGATGATGAAGGTGCCCAGGAGGAAGAGGCAGCACAGCTGCACCTTGAGCTTCCACGCCGCCTTCATCCGGGTCACCAGAGGTATAGGCAGGATCAAAAGCATCGCGTCCGTGATAATGTTGGTTACGCCAACCACCACGAGCTGGACTTGTGCCTGAGCGCAGGAGCCTGGATGGGAAGAAGTTAGACGGCTGCGTTCCCACATAAGAGAGATAAGAACTATGATCATACCGGGATCAGGAACGACCTGCCAGTACAGATGGACGGGCCGACACTCGATAAAGGTGCTGACCTGGCACGCCACGTACGTCGCGAAGAAAACGGCCAGGAATGTGTACGTCGTGACTTTTTCGTACGGCAGGTTGTTGAGTAGACGTCGATACACATCAAGGAGGACAAGCTTCTGGAGCCAGAGGCTGAAAAGCCAAACGTTAGTGTCACATATCTACGCTCGGTGATGGGTTCTACACATCAGATGACCAGGTATGACTTACTAGGAGTTGTAGAAGACCCTGTTCACCAAAGAAAGCTTGGAGCCTGTCTCTCGCCGGAAAATGTCCCGCGCTGTGAAGACGGCCGTCTTCCGGACAGAGGCCGGGATGTTGTCTACGACACACAGAGTTAGTACACGTATTCTTCTCAAGAGCTGTCTTCGGAGTCGTCGTGCAACATGGCACCGAGAGAGAAAGTGACTCCAAGTAGCTCCCGACGCAGGCCAGTTGAATGAAAACCATCTCGGTGGGGCTCTTACTTGTCTTCCATGTCAAAACGACGTGAATCAAGCCCGCTCGTGCCAAGAGGCAGAAGCATGCCGCCATGGTGAGGTAGTCGCCAAGGTTGAACGGCTGCTTAGCCACCTTTCGCCAGATCAGCCTGGCCAGCATGGTGGCAAAGGCCAGGCTGCTGAAAAGCCAGTGGATCAAGAGCGTAGGATCCATCGCCGTCTGATGGTGGTCTTAATCGTTCGTCGTCGACTTCTCGGTATCGGAGCAGGCGGGAGAGGCGGTGCTTGGACGTGAAAAAAAGGGCCCGGCTCCTCGGCGGGATCCACGGATCTAAATGCAAAAGTCCCCCCGGTTGAAGATGTTGCACTGCTCCAGCCGCCTGCATATATCGCTCGAGCTAGCCACCACTCTCCTCGTGGATTCATTCTCCCGATGATCCGGTCTACGCACGCCAATCCATGTTCCAACGCCGGCCGTTAGTGCTCCCGACAGGCTTAGCCCCTGTCAGGGGTTGAAGGAATTGCTTCTGTAACCTCTGCCGAATGGCGCATGCGGCAGATGAGGAAACCCGCCGAGCGGGGTGCTCCGCAAGCTCCGCCATGAATTCGTATCCGCCCCCCCTGTGTGCAAGCAACTATCGTCAGAGGCATGACTCGTGAAGCGACATGAACCTGCCCCTTGGGTCCTCTTTTGGAAGTCTAGTCCTCCGGCTCTCTAGCGGCCCCGTCGACCGTTGGGCTACGACCTGTCAATCAAGCCTGTCGCAGGGGCAAGGTCCTCATAGCCACCCAACAATTTATCGAACGACCATTTTCCTTCCATCGCCCCAATAATTCGGGAATGACGGGCAAGTGCCAACCCGGGAGTCTCGTGGACCACAAGCAAGCCCCTGCCTCTCCGCCCATGTCTTCATCTAATTCACCCTGAATGGTTTATTAAATACCCGGCCAACGCTGCCTCCCCCTTTCCTGCCTTTAGCCTAGACCGCGCCAGAGCCGCACGCGTCTCTGCCACTCTTTTTACCCTCCCTCCAGTCACTACAGTCATTCGCTTTTCTGTACACCCTCATCATCCTCCTCAATCATGATGCGTTTCATCAACCTGGTCACCGCAGCCACCGCGCTGCTGGGTGGTGCTTCTGCCCACCCCCAGCTGGAGGCGAGGGATGCCGCCGCCTGCGGCACCGAGGTCCCCTACATCCGTACCTACTTCTATGCCGGAGGCAAGTACGTGGACGATGGTGCCGGTGGTCACATCTTCCGTGATCAGATGTACGTGGAGAAGCTGGTCCCCGCCACCGGGGTCACGCAAGAGACGCCGATCGTCTTCATCCACGGCCAGGGCCAGACTGGTACCGTGAGTTGCCACCCCTCCCTGCAGCGCCGATCACCATCACTGACACGGACCAGAACTTCTTGAACAAGCCCGACGGCGGCCGGGGCTGGGCGTCCCAGTTCATCCGCCAGGGTTATGAGCTCTACATCGTTGACCAGACGTTCCGCGGCCGTTCCGCCTGGATGCCCGCCTACGGCGCCGACAAGCCCTCGACCTACTCGGCCGAGATCATCCAGCAGCGCTTCACCGCCGTCCAGGAGTATAACCTCTACCCCCAGGCCGTCAACCACACCCAGTGGCCCGGCACTGGCATGATGGGCGACCCCATCTTCGATGCCTTCTACAGCTCCAACGTGCAGTTCATCAACAACGCCACCTACCAGCAGGTGACCGTCCAGGACGCCGGCGCTGCCCTCCTCGATAAGATCGGCAAGCCTGTCATCCTCGTCGGCCACAGCCAGGGCGGTCTCATGCCCATCGTCATCGCCGACGCCCGCCCCGAGCTCACCAAGGGCCTCATTCTCCTCGAGCCTACTGGCCCTCCCTTCCGCGAGGCCGTCTTCAGCACCCGTGCCTCCCGCGTCTGGGGCCTCACCGACATTCCCATCACCTATGAGCCGGCCGTCACCAACCCGGTCGCCGACCTCGTCCAGCAGACCTACCCGGCCCGCGGCGAGAACTTTGTCGAGTGCGTCCTGCAGGCCGAGGAGCCCGCCCCCCGCCGCCTTGCCAACCTCTCGAGCAAGCCCATCCTTCTTGTCACTGGCGAAGCCTCGTACCACATGCCCTATGACTACTGCACCGTCCGCTTCCTCCAGCAGGCCGGCTGCTTTAAGGCCGAGCACCTCGAGCTCGGAGAGGCTTCGATTCATGGCAACGGCCATATGTTCTTCCTCGAAAATAACAGCAACACCATCCAGAAGGTCCTGGAGAAATGGGTTGCTGATATCTGATCGGGATCACGGAGTTGAGTTGATGATGATGATGAGAGATGAAGGGGCTGTTTGGGAACTTGAAAGCCCGCGCACGCCGTAGAATAAGCGAGTCTCAGGGGCTAAAAACCTGAGTAAGAATTTAGACTTGGCTCAAGCCGACTAATCCAACTTGGGAATACTGCCGCGTGCGGCCGCCTGCTAATTTTCGGCCCCGGCCGACGATTAACAACTTCAACCCAGCTACAACCCTCCCACGATCCCAAACCTCGTGATAGCTTCACTTTGATCCCTTGCGACAAGCGCTTCCATTGACAACGTTGCGATAGCTTCAATTGAGCCGCTCTGTGGCGCCGGTCGCGATTGCCATGTGCGACCCTCGTACTCAGCGGGCTGATATCTCTATACACAGCGATGCAAACAGGCCTGCTTTCGGCAGGCTTTGGCACAGGAAAAGGACTGGTCCGTGCAAGAGAACCGAGACGTAGCACCCGACGTGTCGGAAGTCACACATTCCCGTTGATTCTTTCGCTCTTGGTACGCAGGAAAAAGCTAGGGCTAGAACCCCGACGACCTACGAAACGTACGAAGAAGCCTGGCCGAAAGACTCGGGATGCCAAGGACGCCAGATACGAGACTGCCATTACCTGCAGGGCATACATTCTGTTCTACGCGCTTTTCGTCTCGGACCTCCCGACTGGATATCCATGAACAGTGTGCTCAAAGACGTCAGCTCCCCCTCGACCGTGCTCCTACCAGACATTCACTTCCTCGTTCTCATACTCCTCCCAGGCCTCATCAATCGACCTTATCCCCTCCCAGGCTTCTCTACCACGTCAGCCTCGCCTCCTCTCATATCCGTGCCTCTATGTCTTAGAAGGTCCAGAGCCCAGTGGAAGTTGCATCGTCATCACGGCTCAGCCGGCGTTTTGTGACACCATGCTATTCGCGGGTTCTGGCGGGTTTGTACGACTCTGCCGAGCTCGTGTCGATGCTTCCCCGCTTCCTTCGTTCCTTCAGCGTCCTCTCTCAAGTTCTAACAGCGGATAGGACACCTAGGCACCTCGACATCATCTCCTCTGCTCTTCATCGGCGATGTCTTCTATTTCCCTCCAGTCTGTTTTTCACCTTCGAAATTCACGAGACCCGTCTGAAACCATGATTCTTCCCTCCCTGACCGGCCCGGCTATGGCAGTATTCGTTGCCGCCGGTGTGACCATGCCCCGAGCCAATGCCGTCGTCGAAACTGTCCACAGGAACGTAGCCCGGCAAGCCAGCCCGGCCAACAACCCTGGAGCCTCCAGATTTCTCCGGAGGGTCGGCGGTGCTGGTTAGTGTATTTCTTTATCGCTGTACTACAAGTGCACGCTCACGCAAACCGTTCCAATGACTGTCTTGGGCGATCGTAAATACTACGACGGCGGCTCCGTCTCCCAGCGGGGAATATCTGGAAGGCCGAACAATCCAAGTACGTCTCTGCATCTCCCCGTTCCATCCAAGGATAATCTGTTGCTAACTGTTTTCCGCCTCAGCTAACACGACGCTCCTCATCAACCTGTCTGCCTCCTGAGACTCAGCAGGCGTTGTCATCCACGAAATTGACCGACCAAAAACACCCTCGATGGATTTCCAGACCTTCTTGAACGACGAGAAATCAAACTGCTCCTACGTATGGGGCGGGAGGAACGCGTACAACCTAACCCTCCCGGGCCCTGTCAAATACTGAAGATTGTGTCTCAAGACGGACGACCAAGGCGCCTGGGGTGAGATCGAGAGAGCCGAGTAGGAAGAAGTTGATAGTACGTCGGCCATCCAACTCGGCCAGCTTACGCCCACCTCGTACTTGGCCTTTGCCAGCACGCGAGAAGTCGGGTTTGTATTCGGAGGGAAAGAGCACAAGGAGGATGGCAGGAGCGGAAACGCCAAGTTTTACAGGTCATTTCACTTTATGACAAAAGAGTCAAAAGAACACCCCAATCCGTCCTGCGCTACCGACTCGACATTAGGGGGGGCCAAGGCCGTCTACGTGCCAGATTTCGGGTCATCAAAGGGGCTCATCTTCATCCTTGGCGGAATGAGACTGAGAGATGAGGATGGAGCATCGTGCGTTGATATTGAGAGGCTGCACATCCTGGATCCCGTCACGGGCAATTGGCACTCACAGACAGCAACAACATCAGGAAAAAGTTTCCCGTACCGACGTCACCAGCATTGTGCTGTGGGCTTGTCTGGTGCCAACGGCACTTACGACATGTGAGTCGAGCCTCTGAAGACTGTCGGCAAGGTTTGAGAGAGGCGATGACCTGACAAAAGCGACAGCTTCATGTTCGGCGGTGCCAATGATCAGATGAAGAAAGCCTTCTCGGACATCTGAGTGCTGAGTCTCCCGTCATTCACATGGAGCTTCTTAGCCGAACTCCCACCGTCCTACGAACGTGAAGGTCATGCGTGCACCATTGCAGGAAGAAGTCAACTTTGGACTTGGGGTGGACTACCCTACCACATTTCAGACAACGTGTTTAAGTCGGAAGACCCCTTGCCGCAGGGGGTTGGTGTGTTTGACCTGAATAGACTCTCATCCCAGCCTCCAGAGGATCTCATCAAGTTTGATGCTAATGCCGACCCGTATCGAGCGGAGGATAGCCTGGTTGCAGCGTGAGTACCTCCAACCCCGATCGGTTGGAATCTTGGCTGAACAACATCGCGAAACGGCGCGCAACCTCGGTCAAGTGGTCGTCGCCCGAGGTCAAAACAATGTTTGCCAGAACAGATACAGGCACCGATGGGGCCGATCCTCCGCTACGGGGCGGAGACAGTAGTGGAACAACAACGACTCCAGTTGGTGTCATTGTTGGAGCTGCCGTTGGCGGCGTTGTTTTGCTGGCATTGGCCGCCACAGCCTGGTGGTTCTTTGTTGGGAAGAAAGAGGAGGCAGGCGAAGACGGTCACCGGGGAGCCGACAAGCACCTCGGAGGAACCATCGAAGGAGAAGCCGAGTCCGGTCGAGTTGCTTGAGCAGGTGAAGCCGGTGGAGATGGCGTCAGACTCCGGGGGCAGCTCAGGCGAAACCTCAACCCGTCCACGAAATGGATGGTGGCCCGGTCAACGCCTCGCCATAGGTAGTTAACGTATCCAATCTAGGTTCCACTGATAAAGAGGCGGGCTACCGTATCCCGAGAAGTTGCGAGCCAAATATCTAGATAAGTCATGATTGTTGAGAAATACAATCAATCAACCGATACAGTTGATCAATACAGTCAATCGACCAACACAGCCAATCGATCGATGTAGTCCATCAATCGATACAGCCTATCGACTGATACAGTCCATCGGCCGGTCAAAGGTGGTGATTTCAGAGGCTGCGCCAGCCTGCCCCCTGACAAAAACACGCGACTTGGTCTGTGATTCCCTGCCAAACCAAAGACCCCGCGCTGCAGGCCACTATCCACGTGGGAACGCCCCATGTGGGATCTAAGATCTAGGATCGTCGCACTGACGGGGCCCTCACTTTTAGGTGCGACGTGGAACGACGAAGCTGAGAGGCTTGAGGGGTGGTGTTACTTGGTGCTGCAATCCCTTGCCGTGGGCACGCCACGGGCGGCAGTTGCAAGTGCCGATGTCGCACGACTCGAGGCCGGAAAAAAGGTAGCAGGCAACCGAGAGACGGCTAAATTTGTCTGGTGTGAAAGCGGTTCTGCAGTAATCGCCACCGAGGCGAACTACTTGTGGTGGTGGGTGTCGGGTGGCTGCAGATTAGGAGACAAATTCGAGCCGAGTCATGGAGGGGGGAAGGCAATAAAGTCTGTCAGTACAGTAGTCCAACGGTCAAGTCAAGGGGGGCAGGTAATCTGGCAGGCTTCCATCTTCAGGCTTGGCTTCACTCCGGGGAGGTCGGATATTGGCATGGCATGGGACGGAGCTCGGAGTTGAACCGATGACTTGACCACCTCCATCCGGGTATTTTGAGCCGCGGCTCGTGGCAAAAAGAAGGCAGCCATGTTGTGATACGGTACGCACAGTCACGGCCATGCAGTATCACGGGGTTTCCTTCCACCTGCCCCCAAGATCACAGTTGTGGCGGCGGGACTTTGGTACTCATCGTTCGAGGCGGCGCACCTCGCATGGCTGGAGAGGGAAGCTGGGAACGGGCTTGTGATCCGGCGAGGGCCGGCGGGCAGGGGTTCCTTTGCCCGACCCAACCACGTTCTCCGATTTATGCAGGCGGTCGAGTTGTCAGCAGCAATAATCTGGCCGTTGGAAGCGTCCCGGCGGAGCCCTGACGACAAGGCGTATGGAAAGGCAAGCCCGGTGATAAGGAGCTTCTCAGCTTGGAGGCCGACCTGGGGAAAGAAGCTGTTCGCCTTCCCCTTCTGTGCAGGCGGGTACTTGATGGCTGCAGCGAGAAACCCTGCAGCAGACCGGGCGGGAGCTTCCACGCATGCGGGGATGTTCAGGGGTACTGGGCGCCAAGGGGGTGAAGAACAGGTTCTGGTTGGTTGGACAAGGAGCCAAGGGTGGAGGGAGCTTGACGACCTTCCGTGTACAGCAGGAGATAAGCAGCGATGGGGCCGGGGGGGAAGCTTGAGCTTAGCTGGATCTTCCTATCAGTTGAGGGCTCCACGACTGGGATCTTTGGACTAGCAATTCTGCAGACTGCAGGCATCGTTGTCGCCGTTCGCCGCCACCAGACCCGAGGTCCGGTCCGTCCAGTCTTGGAAGGCGAGCAAGGTGATGGCGAACGAGGGTCAGGTAGTATCCAATTCCTCGAGATTGGGTCCAGGCGGCCCTAGATAAAGGTCGCCCTCGTCGCGTCGCGTCTCCTCGACCATCCCCCCTCTCCTCTCTCTTCACGTGCAACTTTGGTGTGTGCTTCTCTCTCAAGCTCCCCAGCTTCCAGCACCCAAGCCAGCTCGCCCCTCCCCCAGACCAGGCACTTCCCTCCCCTCGTCCAACCCCCCCAAGATGCGATTCAGCACCGTCTCGGGCGCGGCCCTGACCGCCGCCTCGGCCGTCATGGCCAAGGAGATGGCCAAGAACGAGGCCACCGCTGCCGAGCTCTACGACAGCGGCGTCATGCACACCGACAACATGCAGCGCAAGATCGCCCTCTGGACCGCCGAGGCCGAGGCCGGTCTCCTGGATTCGACAAAGTGGCCCCGTCTTAACAAGACGTCCTGTGTCAACGGCTTCGTCGATGCTATCCCCGGCGACCCCCTCCACAAGTTCGCTTGCAAGAACATCGACCTGTACGACTTTATCAACCACGCCACCCTGGGTTCGCCCAACGGCTGGGATGAGCTCGGCGACGGTGTCCTGCTCACCGGCTCCTCGTCGTGGGGCTGGACTGACCCCGAGTCTGGTCGTGAGTTCATCGCCAACGGTCTGTACGACGGAACCTCGTTCATCGAGATTCTGCCCGAGGGCAAGATGCTCTTCATTGCGTTCCTGTGAGTACCTATCCACGTATCTCCCTCTCAGCCATCAGGCCCGCTGACCTCCTTCAGGCCCTGCCCGGCCCCGACCGACCCCAACGCGTTCTGGAAGGAGATCCGCTCTTACAAGCACTACATGGTCATCGGATCCGAGCTCCGCAACCACGGAATCCAGATCTTCGACATGAAGAAGGTGAGGATTTTGTTTTCCCTAACTTGCTTTCCTACCTGTACTGACCCGTCTCTAGCTGCTTGACATCGACCCCAGCAAGGGCGTCGTCACCTACGACATCGTCAAGGATGTCACCGGCCACTTCAAGGACCTGCCCATTGGTCGCTCGCACAACGTTGTTGTTCACGAGGCTAAGGACCTGCTCCTTGCCGTCGGCTCGGCCCCTCGCGCCACCGACCCTTGCCGCGCCGGTCCCATCTTCATCGACATCAAGGACCCCTCCAAGCCCACCCGCCTGGGCTGCAACCCCAACGATGGCTACGTCCACGACGCTCAGTGCCTCGTCTAGTAAGTTCTCCCGCTTTTGGAAATGTCTTGAGGCTGTTCTAACTTCCCCCAAGCAAGGGCCCCGACACCCGCTTCACTGGCCGCGATATCTGCTACGGCTACAACGAGGATTCGCTGACCATCTACGATGCCACCAACCCCGCCAACTCGTCCATCATCTCCATCACCTCGTACGAGGGCGCCACCTACACCCACCAGGGCTGGGTTCTCGACCCCGAGTGGCAGGAGTACCTCGTCATGGACGACGAGCTCGACGAGCTCCGCGGCAACGGTCCCGCCAAGGATGGCTTCCCCGTCACCTACATCTGGGACATCAAGGACCTCACCGCCCCCAAGCAGACCGGTCTCTACAAGGGTGAGCATCCTTCCCGCATCACTACCACGAGCAACCATGCTAACGTCTCCCAGGAACTGTCCGCGCCGTTGACCACAACCAGTACATCAAGGACGGTCTCATCTACCAGTCCAGCTACCAGGCCGGTCTCCGCGTCTACGACGTCACCTCCATCCCCTCCAACCCTACCGGTGACGACGTCTGCGAGGTTGCCTTCTTCGATGTCTACCCCGAGGACGACAGCGAGCCCGGCGGTGGTATCGCTGACTACGCCTTCGGCACCTGGTCCTCGTACGCCATGTTCAAGTCTGGCTTCATCTTCATCAACACCATTGAGCGTGGTGCTTTCCTCGTCAAGATGAACAAGCGCGCCTCCTGCCCCAAGAAGTCTTGCAACGCCGACAACTGCCTCCGCGCCATGCGCTCCACCAGCGTGAAGGGTCGCCTCGAGGAGAGCCAGGAGTTCTGCGGTGACTTCCTTGATGGCTGGACTGCCGATGTCGCTGTCGTCCCTGAGTACGCCAGCAAGGCCTGCGGCGTCAACGTCATCTCCCGCGTCTCCTCGGCCTGCTCGTGCCTGCCCACCGCTACCACCAGCGTCCCCGTCCCCAGCAGCACCAGCCCCGTCACCATCACCTCGGCCGCTCCTGAGCCCACCGAGTCTGACTACTGCATCGAGGACTAAACGGAGTCGAGAGTAGCTGCACGACACGTACATATTTGACCCAATACATACGCGATTGAACGTCCTTTGCTTGTGCTGTGATCTCGATGTTGATGCGGAAATGGTGATGTTGGCGGTGTGATTTGACAGAAATAGATGTCGGGCGACAGTTACCAAAAGCTTGGCTTGTTTCCTCCTCTCGCTCTCGCTCGTGTCGTCCTCCTTCTCATCATTTGTCTGACCGCACGCAAAGTAAGCGTTGGGGTCCAGCCCCCTCGGGCCCCTCGTCTCGTCTTCCCCTTTTGCCGCCGCCGTCGCTTCGCTTCCACTAACCCCTGTCGTCCCCGGATCAGACGGCGCATCCGAGACGTTGCATCCAAACTTGGAAGCCTCCTAGGCCCTGAATCGACCTCTCCGCGGCCCAAGCGACTGGCGATCAGGGCGATCTGCGGCAATACCTTCCTCAGCGCATCCCTGAATCCGGGGCAGACACACCAACGATCCCAACACCTTGGGCGGCACTGCGCTGCCATCCCAAGCTTAATGCTTTCTGTCACCTGGGGCTCAGACGAACCATCTTGTGGCGACCGCGGTTCCAGCTGCCTCCCTTCTTTCGCTGATCCCTCGTGTGTGTGCACGCATCGCAGAAGAACGTGCTTAGGATCTCCCAGCGATATTCTCCTCCTGCTGACGACATGGAGCAAACACCAACCAGACAGGCTACGGGTCTTTGTGCCGTGGCCCTGGCGTGAAACCACCTCACGATGCCCCGTGTCGTGGAAACCCGTCGCCCCTGAGCAATGGGGCCGTTAGGCGCTGGACGGGCCTCGGAGAACTAGGACAGGGGCTCGCTTCAGCACCGGGCCTCCGCCCAGTCCAGCCATCGCGGAGACTCTTCGACTCTTGACCTCAACTCATAAAAGCTCCGCGATGCCCGATCAAACAATTAGTCTGATGTCCGGCCACCCCACTCTCTTCATCTCTTCTTTCCTTCATTCTTTTCGACTACACCCTGGTGGTGCTTTTGTACATTCACTTCGACATTACAATACATTTCACCCACCAGCACCATGTCTATCAAGTCTCTCTACCTTTACGGAGCGGTGCTCCTCTTTTCCGGCCAGGTCGCCGCCCATGCCGCCATCAACCCGGCTCTGGGCGTGACTGGCACCGCGGCCCGCGGGGATGTTGAGCGCCCTTCCAACAACAATCCTTGCGGTGGTGTCGATGTTGCTGGGGCCATCGATGGCTCCACGGCTGTCCAGGCTGATGCTTCGGGATCTTTCACCGTCGACGTCCAGAACTTCAACGGGTATGTCGAAGGTGATCCTGGCCTGTGAAATCATGCTGACTCTCGAACAGTGGCCGGGATGGCTCACGCCAGGTGACAGTCTCGGTCGACGCTGCTGGTGATGGCCAGAACTTTGTGGATGGCACCGTCACGGCCAACGGCGAGCTTGTGAGTTTCTTAGTGCTTCATAGTCGACGTGTTCTGACGTGACAGGCCCCCTCCGACACTGGCAGCGAACAGGTCACTGCTTCGCTCCCGGCCGGCACGACCTGCAGCGGTGGTGCCTCTGGTAACCTCTGTGTTGCGTCCTTCACCACTGCTGGTGGCTTCGGCAACTGTGTCGTCGTTCAGCAGGGTGCTGGAGGTGGTGGTGCTGCTGGCGGTGGTGCCGCAGGAGGTAAGTGATGCGTATGATCTTCCTCAACTCTGATCCGTACTGATCATCTCGTCTACAGGCAACGGCAACGCAGGAAACAACAACGGTAACGCTGGCAACAACAACAACAATGCTGGAAACAACGGCAACGCTGGAAACAACAACGGTAACGCCGGAAACAATGGCAATGCCGGTAACAACAACGGCAACGCTGGAAACGCTGGGAACAACAACAACAACAACAACAACAACAACGCTGGAAACAACGGCAACGCGGGCAATGCCGACAACGCTGCTGATGCCAACGCTGGTAACGGAGCCAACACTAGCGACGGCAATGCGAACGCTGGCAACGGAGCCAACACTGGTAACGGCAATGCGAACGCTGGCAACGGAGCCAACACTGGTAACGGCAATGCGAACGCTGGCAACGGCAACGGTCGTGGTCGCAACGGCCGCAACCGCAACGGCCGTGTTCGCAACCAAGTCGTCGGCAAGGTTTGTCCCCCTACTCCCCTTTTTCCATCCCGTGAACCACCGCTGACCATCGTAACCAGAGGCGCATCATTGCTTGGGAGTAATCGCCAGGCCTCAAACCTCTCCCGACTCGAGTCAGCCTCTCGTCACTTCAGGTACATATGCCTTGGAACTGGTGCTGAGTGTCATGTAATTAGAAGATTGAATGTACCTTCCTGTGGTCAATCACCTGGTGATGCCTATGACTCTCATGTGATCCTTCTTCCGACTGCTGTTCCAACGGCCAGGCCTTAATGATGCAGCTCGTAACGAGGATCGGCCGTCAGCTCCGATGGCGGCTGCACGGGCTTGGGCTGTTGCATGTGCTGGACGTGGTAGTGGCCCCCAGCATCTACGGGCTGGTACTGTGACGACGGGTCGACTGGCGGCGGGTATTTCGTCGAGATGCCGTAGTATTGGAGTTGGTTCTGGAATGCCTGGCGCTTCTTGCGCTCGCGGAATAGAAGGAAAAGCAGGGCCACGGCGAGGAGAAGAAGAGGGATGCCGACGCCTGCGCCGATACCAGCTGCTGCTGCTGTTGATACGCCGCTGGATGCCTCGACTGAACCAACTTCTCCAGCCTCGGCCGACTCGGCTCCGGCAGTCGAAGTCACACGCACCGTCTCCGTTACGGTCGTGGTCGCCGGGGCGCCTGACCCAGAAGCCGACGCTGAAAGCGCAAGCTCCGTCACGTCCGTCAGCAGTGCGTCGTTGTATTGTAGGATACCCCCGTCCAATGTGAAGTTGTTGATAGCGCATGCTGCCGAATGACAGGTGAATCGATCGTCACCACAGGTCCAAACTCCGCTGTGGCTGTAATCAACTTGGCACGGCGTCAGTCAAGAGCTTCTCCTCTATCGAGTGTCATTGCGCTCACCTCCTCCTTTGTTGCCGCCCAGGCAGATCTGCCCACACTTGTCCGACCCATAGGTCGAATCCGTGCAGGAGCTCCGATACATTGTGAGAGACTTTTTTTCGAAGCAGAGGCCGTTGCTGAGGCAGTAGGCTCCGCTGTAGCAGCAGTGTGTGTGTCCGGACGCGCCGCCATCAACGCCGCAGGGCACGCCGCCCGTGTCCCGCTCGCCGTTGGGATAGAAGCACTGCCGTTGCGCCAGCGCCATGGGCAGGAGGCTGAGGGCAGCCAGACCGAAAAGCATCGCCGGGGTAATCTGGTGTTGAAGGAGTGTAGTTGTGGTTGTGTTCGCGGCCAAGTCTAGATCGGCAGGTCAGAACCGTGTCTTGGGAGGGGGACATCAGCGAAATAAGGCTCATCCGGCCAGCAGAAGGCCCAATCTCCCACACCCATGTTGGCTGCAGCTCCCCGTGGTGTGTGTGCGACCTGGCCAACCAGTGAAAGCTTCGCCTCCTGGGGGCATCACTCGCCCCTGCCTGCATCGATCTTCGGGCGGGGGCTGGACCGGCAGTAGCAGGCAAGCACAGCCATCATATGGACATGGCCAGTCAGAAGCAGATGTATTTCTCCGTTGCATCGCGCGGCTAACAGGTCTATCTATCGACTTTTCTGTGATACGACTGGATGGGGTGAAGTCAATGAACCACAAGCTCGGCTCTGATTTCACAGATCTCAACAGGAAAGAAGCTTGTTCTCCCGCCCGTTGCACAATCGCCCCGCCGCTTTCTTTTCCCTGCTTCTGGTCCGAACACGGACTGGCGTGCTCGACCCCTGGCAGCCTCTAAATTAGGCCATCCTTCGGGCGCCTAAAAGGGACCGCCCGCCCGCCAGCCCTGAACCCCTCTGCCTGCTGTCATGAACTCTATTCTTAGATCGCTCCTCGTCGTCTGCCGGGCCAGACCGGCTTGTTCCTGCAAGAGAATTCCATTCCCCGTGCATGCTCCCTATATATACATGTAGGCCCACGTCTCTCAAGCCCCAAGTATCAAGTGCCGTTGATGACAGCCTTGATCGACTGCGAGATGGCATGCCGATGTCAGCTCTTGGCCGTCAACCGCGTCAAAGCCGCCCCCTTCACCTCGCCTTTCTAGCCCCGCTTGACCATGAGTGCACTCGACCCCTCCTCGTCCAGCTACCTGCTCGCCACCCCAACTCTTGCTTCAAAGCGACAGGAGAGTCTACTCGAGACTTTTTCGAAGCTTTTCTCTATTCACATATCGGTTATGACAATCGAAGCTCGGGATCTTGATGGTCTCAGACTTGACTCCAAAGGGTAGGGAAGACTGTTAAGGAAGCTTGTCGCCAGCGTCAAGGGACCAACCTTTGCAACCTGATGTATGATTTACTGTGACGACGGGAGTGAAACGTAGTGCTCAATGAGGCTCTTGACCTGCTCCTCATAGCTCTGGAACTTCCATCCAAACGCCTCCTCAGTAGCCGACGAGTCCAAACGGATAGACTTCGTGATATTCGTGCCGGACAAGGGCATCGTTCCGTCCTCCACGAACTTTGGGAAGTACTTGCGGGCAATCTCCTTCGCGTCATCCCATACGGTACCTTCGAGCCCGCCTGACGAGCACATGTAGTTGCGGTGTCCAGGGATAGACGGGTTCAAGGCGTCAACGTGCGACCTGGCCACGTCGTCGATGTGGACGGAAGCTCCGGGGCTGGGAGCTTCAATGTTGGTGGAGAGGAGGACGCCCAGGGCGAGGAGGTTGGTACCGCTAGCGACCTCCTCCCTCGTCTGGTTCAGCTCGTGCTTTCCAACTACAAGGGATGGCAGGATGTTGATAATGTCAAAGGTAGGCTGCCTTTCCTCGATGAAACGGTCTGTGGCGTTCAGGGTTGTCGCCTTTGCGGCGCAGTAGGCCAGGGCGGCGTTGCTGGCGACAAGGTCAGGACCAGGCGGTGTTGTCCGAGATTGCGCTAAAAGACATTGAGGTGAGCGGGAGCCTCGATTCATTCTCCTTGGTGAGGTAACATACCATTGAAGACCCTGGTATCGTCAGGTGTGACAAAGTATGTCATGTCCAGAAAAGCTGCCATCGACGAGGTCACGACAACCCGCCTAATCGACGGGATCCTGGTGGCTGACTCCAGAACCCCCATGGTGCCATGGATGGCAGGCTCAACAATGTCGCGCTGGAAATCGGTGCTGTCAGGAACCTAAGAGTACAAGATGGTAAGGTTGGATACTAGGTGAGGCTCCCGTCGTCCCGGGATTTCAACTTGGCACCTACTGAGCTTGGAAGCGGCGAAGCCACATGAATGATTTCAGTCACGCCACGAAGAACCTCGTCAAAGGCTCCGGGAAGCAGAAGGTCCGGGACCACCGAAAACTCCAGCTTCGCCACGTGTGGTCTAACAGACTTGGTGTTCTTGATTCTCTCGGCTTGCTCGGGCTTGCGAATGACAGCCCGGACATTACGGCCTCTCGCGAGAGCTTCAGCAAGGACACGGAAGCCAACAAAGCCAGAGACTCCGGTGATCTAAGGCGTCAGTCAGTTGTGTGACGAAGACTCTCTCGTGAGATGATCGGCGCTTACAAGGGTGAGCTGGGAAGACATGGCAACATGAGCTAGGTGATTGAGATTCTCAAGGCTCCATTATGCAGCAACGAGCGGTTTATATAGGAGGGCTCAATTCTCGTGGAGCCGATCCATAGGGCTGACGCTGTCGCCTTGGCCATGTCAGATGCTGACTGCAAGCGAACAGACCAGTCAGGATGCCGCACCCGATGGATTTTCATGGTGGATCCATATCAGCCTGGCATGTCGAGGCTCACTGTGATCGGCGATGCTGAGATGTGCCCCTTATCTGGTTCGCGGGCAGTGAGTGAGATCAATGTCCCACTGTGGTCCGGCAGGGGGTAGGACTATGCCAAGATCAAGTGCCTTTGGGAGTTCCGAGGCAAGCAAGGATACAGGGGACTCAATGATGAAGAGGGCCCGACATATGAAGGAAGCATTGAAGATGTAAGAAAGTTGCTGGCCCCACCCCCTTCCCGGCCCCGGATGATGCTGCATGTGATTTGCATCCGGACCCCTTCCCGGGTGCCTGATCGGAAGACGGGGCGGCACGGACGGCGGACGGGCAAGATCCCACCATCAGAGACCACGAAGCGATCTTGGATAACAACCAACCGCCAGATTATCGGAGCCATTCTGCTTCCGTAGCGCGCGGTAGCAACAGTGCGCGACGAGCGGAGTTTGTCTGGACTATTCCTCCGAAACGGGCGGCAGTAAATCCCCGCGGAGTTTGTCAATGCCATGGCTGTCGGATGCATTTTGCTTCCGGTAGCCCCTTTACCTCCGCATTCATTCATGCCTCCCCGCATCAGAATGGAGGCAAATCCTCGGTGATGGGTAATCAGTTGCAGAAAAGGAGAGATGGTCTAATACGCTATCAGGCTTGCGAGATGCGTCGGGAGAACGAGACGGCCGAAGCCCGAAGCCCGAAGCAGGTGGTCTATAAGAAGGCAGATGTAGACGGACTCTCTAATCGATCTTTTCCAGCAATACATCTTCACCATTCATCTCTCCACCTCAATCTATCTTGAAGTCGACTTCCTAGCCTACCATTTTACCCATCATCATGTCTGTCATCGCTGTTGCAGGAGGAACTGGTGGCCTGGGCCATGCCGTCGTGGACGCCCTCAACGCCACAGGCAACTTCACCGTGTTCATCCTGGCACGCCAGGTAAGTCGATCCCTCTCTTCGACAAAAGTCGCCAAGCTGGTATCTTACGAAATGGTGTCGATCAGTCCACCCCCGAGAAGGAGAAAGAACTTGGTGCCAAGATCCTAGCCGTCAACTACGACGACGTCCTCAGCATCACGGAGACTTTGGAGAAGAACAACATCTCGACCGTTATCTCGACGCTCACCGCAACAATCTCCGCTGCTCCCGAAGTCGCCCTTATTGCCGCTTCGGACAAGTCGTCTGTCACCAAGCGGTTCATCCCCAGCATCTGGGGCGTCCCCTACACCAAGGAGTAAGTCATCCAAGGACAAGCCGGCCGGCTGCACCACCATGACACATGCTCACACTGGTTTAGAATCGCGGCTATCTTCCCGCCCGCACAGAACAAGATCGATACCGTCGCCGCTCTCGAGGCCACCTCTCTCGAGTACACGAGTATCTACAACGGCTACTTCCTCGACTACTACGGCAAACCTGGCAAAGTCGAGTCGTACATGACGCCCATCTCCCTCGCTGTGGACGTTGCCAACGACTTTGCCGCCATCCCCGCATCCGGTGAAGTGCCCATTGCCTTCACGCACACCATTGATGTTGGAAAGTTCGTCGCTGCCTACGTTCAAAAGTCCACATGGGAGAAGGAAGCCTACATCATCGGCGACAAGGTCAACTGGAAGGAGTTTGTTGCTCTCGCCGAAGACGCTAGGGGCAAGAAGTTCACCGTTGTCTGCGATCCACTCGAGAAGCTCGCCAAGGGCGAGATCACTGAGCTGCCTTCCCATACTCACATCTACCCCTTCTTCCCGAAGCCGATGCTCCAGGGCTTCTTCGCTACCTTTGGCACCATGATCGAGAATGGCGTCTTCAATCTCAACCCGGCCTACACCCTGAACCAGGAGTTCCCCGAGATCAAGGCGCGCACCGTCAAGGAGGTTCTGGATACTGCTTGGAAGCAGTAGGTGGTTTCTGGAAGCCCAAGAACCAAATTTACATCTCTCAAGATTGAAACATAACCATTCTCGGCCTTTTTATTCATCGATTAGCTGTGATTCCGTCTTGTGTTCCACTTACACGTATCAGTGGCTTGATGGTGCATATTGGCCGCATTTTTGGTCTGCCAATGACAGCTGGGCTGCTGCGGCCGCCTCGCGCGAAGGACGCCTCGCAGGAAACCTGATGGTGTGACCCCGCTCCAGGAGTTTGACCAGAAGATTCTCTCTTATGGGTGACTTCTCCACGGCCGATATATGACTGCCTTACACCAACAATCGCATCAGCGCGGGACCGGCGACATCTCAACTGACCTACCTATACAAACCAGATGGATCCTGTTTCCGCCATTGGCCTAGCTGCCGGCATTCTAGCGTTCGGACAGGCCGCCTGCAGCGTGGTCGGCCGATTCAAGGACTTGCGCAGGCCAGATCAAAAGTACCAGTCTGAAGCAATTGGACTAGTCCGAACAGCCCAGGCAAACCTCGACATGATGAAGTCAATGGTTGACAGCACCTCAACTACCCCGGTAAACAATGAGATTACTCGCTTGTACGAAACTGCAGAGAGTTTGGTGGACTCCCTGTTCAAGATAATTGACCGGACTGCAGATGCTCCTGAAGATACCCGTGTCAAGTCTCTGAAGAAGGCGTTTGTTGGGATTATCAAGCAGAAACAGATTGATGGGCTGAAGTCCAAAATAGGGCGTCTACGGGAACAGATTCACAGGTAAGGAGCAGATATCATCCACGCCCAATCATTACTAACTTCGTGGAAGCTACCACCTGATCAAAATGAGAAATGAGAAATCGCAGACGAGGAACGAGGTTGAGAAGATGAGAAATGAGATGGCGCAGCTCATCAAGTCCAGCAAAAGGGTCGAAGAGGCAGTCAGCAAGCCCCTTCGACAATTGGGCTACCCGGAGGCAGGTCAGACGTCCGAACTCATATTCGTCGATGACGGCATGGGGCAGGGTTTCCATCTGCCCTGGACCCTGTGTTCTTCTCCCAAGGTAAGCAAGCCTGAGCGACTTGGTCTGGTTCTCAATCGGTTGATCAAAGGGAAACCCCCATCTGACACTGAACAATTCTTACAGAAGCTTCATCACTTTCTCAACTACTACTATCAAGAGGAGTCACTGCCAGGCCGTGAACAAATTGAGCGGGGACACCTGGAGATTTGGAACTGGGCCGAAACTCAAAAAATCAAGTATGAAGAGTGGCCGAAACTCGCCAAAGGAGGCAGGATCAAGCTTGCTTTCATCATGGGACACCACTATGGTCATCCGTCCGACCGATGCATGCGATGCTGCAAGCCGGTTTCCATGATGAAGTCTGTCGAGACGCAGACGATCTTCAGAACGTGGTATGTGGTCTTTTGCCATCCTGATTTGTATCGTGAGCGAATGTATTCTAACCACCGCAGCACTTCTTGTAAACTCAGCCTCCGGCGTGTGGTATGCGAGTACGACTATGAGCCGGTGGACGGTGTAATTGCTGGTAATCCGTCTGCATTTCGCGACTATCAGCACAAGACTCCACGTGCCAACAAGAAGGTCCCAGCGGAAGCGGTTGATTCCCATGAAAGTCATCCATCGTCATGGGAGGAGATGACACCAGCCCCAGAGCCGTCAGTAGATCTGGGGTGCCGACGACTTACGATGCAATGGAGCCCGATATCGGAGTACGTGTTTCGATATTACCTTTGCCGGTGCATCATTTGGCGGCCTTTACCTCTTCTCTCACTAGACCTCCCACATGGGTTGGAGGAGCAGACCTTTCTGAGAGGCGGAAACTGTCCCAGACATAGTAGAAAGGGCAAAGACTATCGCGGTTTCGATTATGGCGACATCGACTACGAGAGAGACCGCTACTTTGCGGGCTTTGGCGGCGTTAAGGTCTTCCGAGGGATCACTGCCCTGCTTTTGATGCGCAAGAACGAACATGTGTACGAGAATCTCGGCGGCGCAAGCTATGCGGGCAAAGAGGAGTTTCAGCTAGCGCTGCGGATGCTTGAATCTGTTGGGGAAAAGGAAGGCCCATTGCTGGAATGGGTCAACAACTACCTGAATGGGAAAGATGATGGGTGTCGGTTTTTGAAGTTGAGGGTTCACGAGGAGGAGCTCATAGCAAGCCTGGGGTTGAGTCCGGATGTTCAAAAGGAACACCGAGAGCCTGGACTGGACCCCGAGCTTGTCAAGAAATGGAACCAGTCCCCTATGGTCTGCGAGGTCAAACGAGATGCTCGAGGGCAGAGGACCTCTCCGACCGAATTGGTCCATTAGTACTATTTAGGGACAAGTCATATACCCGAGTGCCTTCTGCCTTCCTGGGCAGGGCCATCCTTACCACCCTCCTCTTGTAGATGCCGGAACCTTTGGAATAACTCGAGTATCTTGAAACTAAAACATAAATCATGAACAGCGACTTCGCGAGGCTCATTAAAATCCAACCCATCAGCCACATGGAATGTCCCTTCCGTCTGAGACTCCACCCTCAAAAGACGAAATCACCGACGTGGACCCTCTGACGGTTTTGTCTCAACCTCTACGTACAACGGCGGGGAAACAAGTCCGGCATACGCGGGAGGTAGCTCTACCACTGGCAGACTGTCCTCACGGACTCCCGTTTCAGCAGCCATCCTATACCTTCGCAACAACTCCGGCTCTGGATGCGCACGGGGGATCCTGTAGCTCGTCGATGGTGGCCTAATGACCGGCACCGCCTTTGTACTAGGCCGGTGAACCGGCAACACCGGCCGGGGCTCTTCGCGATATCCGCCCAGGCCACGAGCCCGAAGATCTTCTTCCTGCTCCATGTCCTTGTGGCTTGTGCCGGAGCAGCAGTGACGGCATTTCCAGCACATGCACAACAGGATTGTGAGGCCCACAAGCGAGCCGAGACTGGCGCCGATGGCAATTGCTGTCGAACGACTTCTTTCTTGGGGAGTCTCGGTTGGGCCCGTCTCTGTTGGTCTCGCCCTCGGTGTCCCAGTGGCTGTGTATGTGGGCGTAAAAGTAGTTGTAGTAGGAAGCTGCTGGGGTGTCCAGTTCATTCTGATGGGTCTGCCGACGGTAGAGTCTGCCCGACCACAAGTCTGAATGGGAGCTGTGAGGTTTGCCCTGAACTGAACCAAGGTGCACTGCAAGGTTGTCAGAGAGTGTTTCTAGTTGCTTCATGATCTTACATACGTAGTTGGTGATATTGGTAGGGATGATATCTCCGCGGCTCAGATCCTCGTCGCGGTTGAAGTGGCTGAAGCGCACGGCCAGGACAGCCCTTGTCCCGTCGAGGTCTGCTATGTTGAACCTTCGGGCCCTGGCGGTGCTGTCCTCTCCCAACGTCCGGACGCGGTCTGGGATCTCAAGCGGTGCCGATGACCACAGTCCCTCGCCTACGGCTCGATTCTGTCGTGAAAGACCTCTGCCCCAGAGGTACGATTCTTCGCCGTTTTCGAAAGGAGCATTCTCGAAGCGACCCCACCAATAGTTCACCTCCCAGGCGTCGACGTCGTCTTCCGAGATGCCTCTGCCCCGCTCGGCCATGGGAAGCCCAAGGCTAAGGCACAGGGTATTGACGTCTGGGTACAGTGGAATGGGCTCGCGGTTGCCGTTCATCTGTTCGGAACAGGGAAAGGTGTTGAGGATGCCATCTCGGCGTGGGACTGTGTCGTTTTCCTCGCTACCGCGAGACATCCAGGTGGGCGGTGGGTACGTCATCTCGACTTCGTACGAGGCGACAGCCGAGAGAGCGGTGGCCAGGACGGCCAAGAGGACCTTTTGATCAAACATGATGGTCGGATTTCTGATTTCATTCCTTGCTGTCGATCGCGTGGGGTTGGAACGGGGTTTGGATTCCCACCTGGGTATGGGGTGGGGAGACGGCTTCCTTTATCCCTGGAGGTTGGACAGCCAAGTCGCCTATGGGATGTTGGCGGCCCTCAAAACGGATGCCTGCCTGAACGCCCGAAGCGCATGTTGGTTGTCCAGATGAGGAAACTTACGAGCTTGGCGGGCCTCGGTCGCTCGGGTCGGTAGTGCCAAGGTGAGGTCTGCAAGGGGGTTATGCATTGGCAAGGCACCGCCACATCCGCTGACCGAGGAACAACAAGGCTTTGAGGAAAGATGACCTGCTTCTTCAGGTGATCAGGTTGAGCGAGGTTGATGGTGTGATGTCTGAATGTGTGGCTTAGGTGGCAAGGCTGTTGTGCTCAGCTCAGAGGCCGGGGAAGTCCGGCAGGCTGCATTGCTGTGAGATGCCCTCAAGGCGAGCTCACTCTTCCGGTACAGCCAATCGACCGGTGTAGTTAATCGACCGGCATAGTCAATCGACCAGTAAAGTCAATCGACCGCCACATTCAGTCGAAAGCCATAGTAGATCATTCGGGTTCTCGTTGGCTACATGTACGCGAGCCCGCCTTGATACCTTTCCTCCCGTCTCATCGGATGCTAAAAATCATCCGTCTCGCCTCTGCGCCCACCTCGTCAACCCACTTCCCATCCATAACCCCCTCGACATAACACTCTCCAACAAAGAGATACCCCTCCCCAGCTGGCCGCAGGCAAAACGTCGTCTTTGCTCCAAACAAGACACACAAAACGTCGCCAACCTCCGCCACCGGCGGACACACCGCAAAGAAAGCCTCCTTGCCTCTGGCGAACCTTCTCCCCCTGGCGCCTCCGGACACCCTCTCCATCCACTTGCGGCAATCACCCCCCTTGGCCATTTGCTTCACCTCATCTGCTATCTTGACACCATTCGTGGCGGCGCGGTAGATAAAGTCGGCGCCGTCCGCGACACGCTGTGCCCGGCTTGTTGGTTGATCGCCCTTGCGCGTCTTGACTGTCGACAGCGTTTCGAGGAAGGAGGCAAAGTGCTCGCCCCCTCTGATGAGGCCTGGGGGTCCGGACTCGGGGAGGCTGGTCCA
This sequence comes from Plectosphaerella sp. P0831, assembly GCA_014635975.1. Classification (NCBI taxonomy): domain Eukaryota; kingdom Fungi; phylum Ascomycota; class Sordariomycetes; order Glomerellales; family Plectosphaerellaceae; genus Plectosphaerella; species Plectosphaerella sp. P0831. Next base: position 74,913 of record JACAFV010000020.1, on the reverse strand, counting down.
TAGGTGGGCGAGCCGGGGCGACTCGAGAGTGATATCCCCACCAGTGATAACGTCGCCGAGGAATGAGATCTCATCAATGATTATGCCGTTGATGGAGAGGACTTGGTTATCGTCGAGGAAGGTGATGTTCGGGGCTGCGCTGCCGGAAGAAGAGTCTCCCGATGGCCGGAACTCGCACGTGTCATCGCCCAAGAGGTCGTGCAGGCCCTCTTGACTGTCCCATTGCGTGACCCAAGTCGGGAGATTACGGCCCTTGAAACCTTTTCATCGTCAGAAAGACACAGAACATACACTGAGGGAAGCTTACCAACGCTCAACGCCGTAGACGCGTGTTGCACTGTGTTGAGCGGCATGAAGAATGGGTCCTTCTTCAGCATCCCAACGACAAAGTCGTGATAGACCCTCTCCGCTGGCTTGGTGTAGTCAACCTCCACAATCCGGGCGCCGCCAGGTCCCTCCTGCGCAGCCGGGTGGCCCAGCAGCGCGTATAGGTGGTCCCTTGGGTCACCCGTCTTCTGCCAGCGGGCCCTGTGCATCTCATATGTAAAGTTGAGAGCCTTATTCTCGTAGCTTGACCACGAAAAGAGCCGGTCCATATACCATGGCCTCCAGACGAGGAGGTCGTATCGTCTGCGGAGGGAGTAGGCGTCGTTCTTGAGCAGCGCCGCTGCCTTGGACATGTACGTCCAGTCGAGATAGGCGTCTCCCCAGAGCAACTGTGTAGGTGCATCGGTGCCGATTTCCTGAAGGACCCATTTGCGATCAAACTGCCGTGGTCAGCGAGAGGCAAATCGTCGTTGAGAATGGGACTTACGTAGGGCAGCTTGAAGAGCCGGCCGAGGGAGACCCAGTCTTGTTCTGGGAACTGGTCGAGATCGCCATTTGCCAGGCGTGAGCGAAAGTCCTCCAGAAGAACAGGATCAACACTGACAGTCGCCAGCGACTTTGTGAGGGAAAACGCGCGGGCGGCATCGTCACCGTCATCGAGGCCCAGCCAGACAAGGACGCAGGCGGCCTTTTGGTAAATCGAATTCATGTGACGGACCTGCTGGCTTCGCTCTGCTGGGTCCTTCTGGTTGATACATATCTGATCGACCCAGACGGTGCGCATGGTCGTCGTCGACCGCAGGCGGCGGAGGGCGACGGCGACGCTGCTGGTGATGGTGAGCTCGCCATTTAAGTCGATGATCTCGGGGACATGGCCCCAGCCCCAGACGTAGGAAAGGGCCTCAAAGGGGCCAGGGTCAGCGACGCTCATGGTTCTGAGAGAGCCGCTCAGTGGATCGGTGGGCTCGCCGGGCGCAAGATCGACGACCCGGGTGTACTCAAGGTCCAAGGGGCTCGGGATAGCCTCATACTGGTAGGAGGCCATGCCGGGTCGTGGTGCGATTGTATTGAAATCCGTGTATCGGTATGAGGGCGAGAACTTCGTTGGACGACCTACTGCTGAGGACGATCTACTGCGGAGGATGAGTTGCGCGAGAGGTGAGAGAGGTTACGAATGAGCGGCGGGTGTATTTTGGCGTCATGTAGGATTCAGGCTCCGCCGCAGCGGCACTTTGCTGTCAGTGGCTGGCGACCCGCCAAGCCCCTGCAGAAGGCAGCACGCTGGCCTGCTTGTACACTTCCAATTCCCATTCTCCCGCTGCGGCTGGTCAGGTCAATGGCCAGCCGGTGCCCACGGAGGTCAACAGTTCCTCCATGGATGGTACAACCCATGTGTTCCAGTCAGTGTCCTCGCTGCCATCGTCCGCGTCGCCTTCGCCGTCGCCTTCTCGACCGTCCTCGGCCTCTGCTTCTCCGCCTCTGCCAGGGGTCCACGGTGCCGACGCAAGGTCCAGCAATGGTGGCACCCTCGTGGCATTCAGTCCGAACTGCTCCTCTAGCAGCTGGCTTCCGGCATCCAGAATACCAACGGCGTACTTCATGAACTCGGCGCCGGTGGAGCGAACGCGCAGGACCCAGCGATACTCGGCCAGCTTGTTGATGTAGTCTTCGCGCTCGAGGACATCTTCCGTACGGCTTGTAGCGCACAGGACGCCAGCGAATATGCCGATGATAGCGAGGCTGATACTTGACGAAAAGTACCAGAAGCTTTGGAAATGCTCGGCCTGGAGGCGTTTGACGAACTCGAGGGCTGAGATGAAGCGAGCCTCGGCAGCCCGACGGGTGATGGCGTAGAGCTCGCCCTCGCCGGGACCCATGGAGCCATGGGGCGGAGAGGGACCGTGACAGCGCATAATGGCGCGGTGTAAGGTGATTTCGGCGGTGTAGTAGGCTAGGTGTAGGTAGCCGACGGAGGAAAGCTTCATGGGCACTGTATCTTCGAGCGACAAGCCCGGAGGCATGGCGGCGTACCAGGCGCGTAGCTCGAGTTGTAGTGGCTTTGCAGCGGCCAGCATATCGTGGAGGGTTCGCGGAGCACGCAAAGCGCGTAGGGTAAAGAAGGTGTCGAGCAGCTCGGCAACGATACGTGTCAAAGACACCATACATAGGAAGGTTTGGCGGCCCTTTTCGATCTCGGCGCTCCCCTCCTCGCGGTCGTCGTCTTTTGCCGTCTCGGGAAAGTCGGCAGGGCTCAGAGGCATGACGTCCCAATCGTCAGCGCGGATGTGCGAGCCACGGCCGTAGACGAGTGCACCCCATTTGTCTTGCATGTAGAGGGCCCAGGCAACACGCTTGCGCACCCCGCGCTCCCAGTCTGGAATCTGCCAGTCGGTGCAGTCTGCGTTCAGACCGAGGTTCTGAGCCATGGCGACGAGATGCCCCGTGAGAGCCCAGGAGCCGACGTTAGGCGACTGGGTGAGGACGAGGCCGCCCTGGAGGTCGGAGATTTTGGGGCGGCGGTGGACGTCGAAGAGCATGGTCAGGACCTTGGCCTCGAGTACCTTGGCGTCGGGTTTGGGCAAGCCTGAGAGGGCATGGCTATATGACCACCAGTTGAGGGCCAGCACGTAGACGGCGCCTAGGCCGGTGGGCGTGAGCTCACGGTAGCTCCGGCCATGTTTCTCCAGGAAGACGTTTTTGTGGAGGATGGGGAAGCTGGGATGGACGATGCGGAAGTATATCTTGACGAGCTCCGGGCCGTGTGGGTGGACGAACTTTTCAATGGCATCGAGGTTGGCTAGTTCGGCGGCCATCTCTTCTTGGGTATCGGGACGCATCATGAAGTGCGTAGCAGGGCCGGCTCTCCGCAAGACCTGGGGCGGCCGTAACGGAGGAAACTCGCCCTTGTCGTTGCATGGCAGGAATCGTGTCCATGAGGAATCGAAGTCGCCCGTAGCACCTAGCACGGCGCTGGACTGGCGGTTCTGGTGGCCGAGGGTCTCCTTGAGCAGCGAGCGGCCAGGAAGCTGGGCGTAGTCGCGAAGCACAGGGGTTTCCGAGGCCGACTTGAGACGCGAGGGCCTCGAGCGGCCACCCGCAGGGGCGACCACCTGGACCGGCTGGCGGTGGCCCCCATTGGCAGCAGTAGCAGTGCGTGTGTCATCGTTGGCGGCGGACAGGGCACGCTTCTTGCGAGGCGGCTCCTGTACGTAGGTACACTGCGTGGAGCGAGATTCGCACAATACGCAGTTGACGGCGTCGTCCGAGGCGAAGAGGCAGCGGATCTTGCGGCGGCGACAGTTGTCGCAGGGGCGAAGGTCTTTTGGTCGGGGACTGGCCATTTGAGAGGTGGCAGACGAAGGTGGGCGTCAGGGAGTCAGGGCGTCAGGGCGTCAGGGCGTCAGGGCGGGAGGGACGAGTCGAAGGGGAGGATGGTGACGGGGGCCGAGGGTCTCTGCCAGCGAAGCGTCTTCTTCTCGGTCACCATGTCTCCATCGTGAGCAAGACTGGCCAGCGGCGGTGGTTGCATCGATCGGAGAGAGAGAAGCGGTGGTGGATAGACCGAGGGATAGAGGCGGACGGAACGAGACGTGACGTGAGCCGGGCTCAAGCTGTGGGGGACACGGAGCTGCTGCATGGTGCGTGCTGCTCGACTGCGGGAGGTGAAGCTGGTCCGATCGTGCGTGGGCGTAGTGGGCAAATGTGGAGGCTCGAGATGGCGGCAGAGATAAGGAAGAGAGCCGCTAGCCCGAGATGGCTAGCATACGCCCGCATCTCCGGGCTTGGTTTGTGTTAGTCATCGATACGCTGGCTCGGACTGGTCAATCGATGGCCAGCATTTGATCAGGGCCATCTTGCTTATCTCTTTGCTGCTGCACCTGCCTCCTCCTCATGCCATGCCTCGCCTCACCATGCGACGCTCCCTTCGTATCCCATCACATGTCCCCCTACGATTCCAGCCCAAGTGCTACTTCAGCGCCAGGCGGTAGTCCACCGAGTCGAGCCGCCGTCTGCCCAGCAATGCGTCGAGTACCAACATCCCTGCCGCCAGCTGGTCAACTACCCTGACCTGGCGACTCCCCAACTGGCTCGCCTCATGTACCCATGCTTCCATGCCTGCGAGCAGTACGCCGCCCATGCACAGCACGTCGACGTCGCCGGTCCCTTCTTGCTGCAACATCTTCGTTGTAGCCTCGCCAATCTTCCGTCGTGCCTCGACGCACTCTTCCAGAGGTCTCCCTGCGACATCTGCCAGGCCGACACCTGACGAAGTCACGCCCGCGAACCTTGCCAGCTCCCGTCGGTCATCACCCAGCAGTGTACGTACGCCTCGCGTCAGCAACGCTTCATACGGCGCTCCAGTCGTGACAATGCCGAAGCGTGAGGTTGGGCCCAGAAGCTGCAACGCCGCGTAGATGCTGGCGTCAAAGATGCCCACGACCGGTCGCGTACCCATGTGTTTCTGCATCAGCCGCACAATGGGGTGGTCGGCATAGCAAGCCGCCAGGAATCCGTCAAAGTCGGGCGCCAGCTTGAGCAGCAGCGGCAGGCAGTGTGCCACGCTCTCCTCCATGTCGGCCTGCGACGCAATGATGGCTGGGCCTGTCGGGCACGTCCAGTAGGTGATGGTCGTGCCGGCGGCGAGGGGCAGCGCCGCGATGATGGGTTCGAAAGTGTCCGTCATGGACGCACTGCTATTCGGGTTGAAGACGAGGATTCGGCGGGAGTGCCTCTGGCCGGCGCGGGTGTTTTTGATGACCATGGTGAGAGGATTTTGGGTGTGAAGTCAGAGTGTGAGGGTGGGTTGTTGTGTTGGGAGAAGAAATGAAGGGAAACGACGAAAGGAAACCCAAAGCCATCTAAGTATGAGGGAACGACCGACTGACACGGAGACAGGACCCTCCGTGACGGCACGGCGTCTTCTCCCGGCGGGCCTCTGCCGTCTTGTAGTCGCCGGCCGCGACCGTGTCCCGCGCTCGAAGCCCGTGAACTTCCCCGCGACCGCCCGTGAACTTCCCCGCGACCGCCCGTGACCCGCGCCCGCGGGCGCCGCCGTGAAAACCGCCGCGGCCACTGTCCCGTAGGCGCAGACGAAGGCAAATGCGGGCAAAAGCTGGTGCGATAAGGCCTGTGGCGCGCTCTACTAGTCCGTTCAAGGCACCACTAGTAGGGGGCCGGCCGGCGACCGAGGACATCTTGGGGGGGCGATAAGCCCTGGGAGAGATCTTGACGACGACGAGTTATTCACAGAGCAAGAAAGCATATAAGGATGGGATATTCTCGTCGAAATGATCTTCATGCCAGACCCTCATCTCAGCAGGCATCTCAGATCAACAAGTCTTTCCTCCTGAATCACCTCCAAAGATCTCACTATGGCCAACCGCACCACCACCCCTGTGGCTGATGAGAAGAACACTTTCACCCCCGATGCCCTCTCCCTCTCCGAGACCCCCGCAGGTGCCTCCAACTCAACCATCTACATCGACCCAGCCCGCGAAAAGGCCGCCCTGCGCAAATTCGACATCTACCTGCTGCCCGCAGCCTTCGTCCTGATCCTTCTCAATTACATTGACCGCTCCAACCTCGGCAACGCCCGAGTCTTCGGCTTCGAGGCCTCGCTCGGCATGACAGGCAACCAATTCGGCAACCTCGTCACGCTCTTCTTCGTCCCCTACATCATCGCCGAGACCTTTTGGGTCACTGCCGTCAAGCGCCTCGGCCCCAACTATGTCATCTCAGTCGCTGCCATCGGCTGGTGCTCCGTCACTCTCGGCACCGGCTTCGTGCGCAACTACCACCAGGCCCTCGCCTGCCGCATGATGCTCGGCTTCTTCGAGGCCGGCGTGCCCCCCGCTTTCACCTTCCTCTTCAGCATGATCTACCCGCGCGAGTCCACAGCTAAGCGCGTGGCCCTTATCAACTTTGCCAACGCCGTCTCGGGTGCTTTTGGAGGCCTGTTGGCCTACTCGATCCAGCGCATGGGCGAGCGCCGCGGTATCGAGGCCTGGAGATGGCTCTTCATCATCGAAGGCTCCGTCTCGCTCGCTCTGTGCTTCGTCTGCATCTGGTTCTTCCCCCACAAGCCCGAGACGGCCTGGTTCCTTTCCGAAGACGAGAAGGAGGTCATGCGCCTGCGCAAGGCCCGCGATGCCGTTTACAAGGGCGAGGACCGCTTCGAGTGGAAGTGGGTGCGCATGGCCATGACGGACCCCTTCGTCTACTGCGCCGCCCTGGCCTTCTTCACCTCCAGCGTCGCCATCTTCGGATACGGCATGTTCCTACCGACCTTGATTCGTGGGTTCGGCTATTCGTCTTTCGAGGCGAACTATCTTACCATCCCCGTCTACGTTGTCGGAGCCTGCTCGCTGCTGGCTCAGGCGTACTGGTCCGACCGGCTGCGCCGCCGCGCCATCTTCCTGGTCGCCTCAGCCGTCCCCGTCGTCACAGCCTACATCATCTGCGTTGGCACGGCCAGCAGGGCCGCAGGATACGCCGCCATGTTTATTCTCGTCCTAGGGATATACAGTTTTTCGTGCCTGATGATGAGCTGGGTGGCTACCAGCCTGGTTCCCGACTACAAGCGCTCCGTCGGTCTTCCGATCTTCGCCTCCATTGGAAACTGCTCTGGCCTTGTATCAGGCCAGCTTTACCCACCAAAGCAGGGCCCTCGTTATGTCATGGGCAATTCTATCTCGGCTGGTCTCGAGGTCATTGCTGTCATTTTTGTGATCATCACCTGGTTCTTGCTCCGCAGGCGGAACCAGCAGAAGGAGAAGATGATTGCCGAGGGCGCGACCACCAACGGATTCGAGGATGATAGGGGTCTGGACTTCAAGTACATTCTCTAGGTGTGCTTTGGGTTTCTCTTTGGCTTGAAAAGATGGGAGTAGACTACGGGAGGTTTTAGCGATGAAATTCAAGTTGTCTTCAGCTGCCGGTGGTTGTTTATGTGACCTGCGGCGTAAAGACACGGAGATCGTGCTGTTGAAGAGGTTGGTTTGCATAGACTTCGAGATTACTGCCGCAGCCTAGAAAAAAGATCCTGGTCCTCGGGTGTTTCCGATCAAATTCGATGTAAGCAAGGTTATTCTTACCTGTTGCCCTGCCTGCGACGAGTCGAGTGGCTATATTATCCTTTGGTTAACTATAGCGGTTGATGAACTATCCCAGCCGATTAACCACCGGTACGGTCGGTTGACTGTACTGGTCGATGGGCTGTTTCTGACGATTGACTATAGCGGTCGATTGACCAGCACAGTCGATTGACCAGCATGGTTGATGGGTCGTTCAACAGGCAGATGACCCATGCGCTGGCGACGGAACTGATGCTGCCAAATCAGCCGAAGGCGAGGAGCCCGAGGACAGCTCCGGTCCACCGAACAAGGCCTGGCCCACCGGTCTAGACCAGGGTTTTAGGCCTCGACTGCCGCTGTCGGGCCTGGGGTTGATGGAGTTAGCGGAGGTAGGGCAGAGGATGACAAACTTGCGATTGACCCTGGGCGGCGGAATGATTGCCTAAGGAGAATGCGGCAAGAATGTCATTGTTGAGATTCGCAGGAATTGTCAGCGGATGGAAAGAAGAACAACAGGAGATTGTCAGGGGAAAGCCACGAGGCAACATGTTAACCGGCTTGACAGCTTGAGCGACTCAGGGTCGCTCGGTCACATGCGACGACGGCGCTGTCCCGTGCCAGTGACAAATGCCGGGAACCTTCTCGATGGTACTCTCAACTCCGATGCCGTCTCGCGCGCGCCTTCCAAGGCGGCCGGGAGGTGCGGGAGACGGTCCCCGAGATGCTTTCAAGTTTTGAACCCGCGGGGCCCGGCCTCGATGGAAGTTCACCTCGGGAGCCCGAGGCGGTTCAGCTGACCGGGAAGACGAGGCGACCGGCCGGAGACGCCGGATGCGCGGTCAAGTGACCTGGAAGTCCATCTTCGACAAAAAACAGGCTTGATGGAGAGTATTGGTCAAGTTGGCTGAATGACTGACGATGAGCTCCCAACGTTCAGGGCTGAAGCGGCTCTAGATTGTGGTTCTTGCTAGAAAAATCAGGTGAGATTGAGGATAAACAGCAAAACAAAGCAAAATGCCACCCCGGTCCTGCACAATTCAGAACACCATGTGGATGCTTGGCGGGTGAAAGTGCCGGGACCCTGGGTCGGCCTGACTCGACTCCAGCGCGAGCGCCGAGGCAGACAAACCGGAGGGTCTAGCGGCTTTTAGGGGGCTCTTTAGCGCCGGACCCCGAAGGTCCAGCGCCCGTGTCCACACGGCAGCCTGACAGTGCCAGTGAACGGGTCCCTCGGCCGCTGTGGACCGAACGCCCCGCGCCAATGACCTCATGTCTCACTCAACATGATTGGATTGAAAATGTCAGCACACTGCACTTTTTTTGCACACCGGAATAGGCCGCCCGACCTTTGCCGAGCACTGCAATCGTACCTGTACTCATACTTGTAGGCGTCAGTCAGCACCCAGCTGTAGTCCGGTCTAGGCAATCTGACTGCTTGGTCTCGCCCTTTCTTTCAATCTCAGCTCTCGCCGACTCTTCCTCCCAACAACATCCATCTACAACCTCGCCCATCAATCGGATACCCAAGCGCATGATCACGCAGCAGCCGTCATGGCCATGTACCGCACCAGGTCGCGAGGCCTCGGCCACATTGCGATCGATGATTCGGACGCAGACACACTCACCTCTGGCAACGTCGCCAGGGACGGCCGCTTCGAGATCAACTTTCACGAAAGCCCCCAGGCCCTGACGCGCTGGTTCCATCGCTGCGAGTCGGCCATTGGCAAACCGCCAGAATGCCCCCTTACGAAGACGCAAACGCGGCGTGCCAGCACGGCCGTCTTCATGGACGAGACCGCTGCTGCTGCCGAGGCCGCTACTGCGGCTGAAGCTTCCGCCGCGACCTCTCCCCGCCTGAACATCGCCATCCACATTGTCGGCTCAAGAGGCGACGTCCAGCCTTTTATCCCCATCGCACAGCTTCTCATGCGCGCGCCATTCAACCACCGCGTCCGCATTTGCACCCATCCCATCTTCAAGGACTTTGTCGAGTCCAATGGCGTCGAGTTCTTCAGCATCGGCGGCGACCCCGAAGCTCTCATGGCCTACATGGTCAAGAACCCCGGTCTGTTGCCCAGCCTCGAGAGTGTCAAGGCCGGTGACATTGGCAAGCGCCGCGCAGAGATGTGGGAGATCATCAACAGCGCGTGGCGATCGTGTATTGAGAGTGGAAATGGCATGGGACCTCCCATCAAGGCCGCTCATGTTGAGGATCCCAAGGACCTCTTCATCGCCGACGCCATCATCGCCAACCCGCCCTCCATGGCTCACCTCCACTGCGCCGAGAAGCTCGGCATCGCCCTGCACATGGTGTTCACCATGCCTTGGTCGCCCACGCAAAAGTTCCACCATCCTCTTGCCGCCATGAACTACGGCAAGGCCGATGCCAGCACCGCCAACTACCTCTCCTACATGATGATGGAGCTGCTGACATGGCAGGGGTGAGCCGCCATACGCCCTCCTAGGGAGTGACACAGCTAACATGGACAGCCTCGGCGACCTGATCAACAAGTTCCGCAGACAAACCCTCCACCTTGACCCTATCAGCTCCATGTGGGGATACCAACTGCTCCCGCGCCTGCGCGTCCCCTACTCCTACCTCTGGTCACAGTCCCTCATTCCCCGCCCGCCCGACTGGGACGAGCACATCGACATCACCGGCTTCTCCTTCCTCCCGCTTGCCGACTCGTACACCCCACCAGCCGACCTCGCCGCCTTCCTCGAAGCTGGCCCGCCGCCAGTCTATATCGGTTTTGGCTCCATCGTCGTCGACGATCCTGCAGCCCTTACCAACCTCATCTTCAACGCCATCAGAATCGCCGGTGTTCGCGTCATTCTCTCCAAGGGCTGGGGCGGCATGGGTGGCGACAATATCCCCGAGGGCGTGCACCTTGTTGGCAACTGCCCCCATGACTGGCTCTTCCGCCGCGTGTCGGCCGTCGTGCACCACGGTGGCGCCGGTACAACGGCCGCTGGCATCGCCGCTGGCCGCCCTACCGTCGTGGTCCCCTTCTTCGGAGACCAGCTGTTCTGGGGCCAGATGATCGCTCGCGCTGGTGCTGGCCCGGACCCCGTGCCCTACAAGCAGATGACTGCCGAGAAGCTGGCAGAGAGCATCCTCTTTGCGCTGCGGCCTGAGGTCACAGCTGCCGTCCAGGATATGGCGGAGCAGATTGCCCAGGAGGACGGCGCCGGTGACACGGCGCGCTCCATCCAGGACCGTCTCGACCTTGAATCCCTTCGCTGCGAGCTGTGCCCTGATCGCGTCGCCAACTGGAAGCATAAGAAGACCGGTGCGCGCCTCAGTGGCTTCGCCGTCGCTTGTCTGATCAACACGGGCGCCATAAAGCCGCATGACATCAAGATGATTCGCCACAAGCACTGGTACGTCGACGAGGGCGCCGAACACCCGGTCATTGGCGCTGTTGCTGCCGTGACAGGCTACTTCACAGCTGTTGGCGTCGCTACTACCGACTGGACCGATCGCCTGAGGAAGCGGCCATCGAATGCACAACTTCCCAAGGACGACGCCTCTTCCGAGTCCACGCGGGTCGCCCCGGCGGAGAAGCATGTTGCAGGGGATACTCCCTTGAGTCCAATCGCGGAGCAGGGCAATCACCTGGGCCATCTACTCCCAGAGAACACACTGACGGCGGTCGAGATGGAAAACATCGCGCGCAAGATGGCCAACAAGTCACTCCGCAGCCCCGACCCAGCCGAACATCGCCAGCCCGTCCAGCCGACGTGCTATGAGCGCGGCAAGACGGCGTGGAAGAGCCGCGAGACGGGCCGCCACGGGGTCGTCATGTACACGACACGCGCCACCGGCCGCTACGCCACCGATGTTGCCACAGCGTCTTTGAAAGCGCCAGTAGCTTTCTTCTACAACGTCGCAAACGGTTTCCACAACTACCCATCCTACGGCTTCAATGGCCGCCAGGTCCGTCGTCGCGACGAAATCACCGGCTTCGGCAGCGGCGTGGGCACTGCCGGCAAGGAATTCGTCCTCGGCTTCTACGACGCATTCTCAGGACTAGGCATCAAGCCCTACCTGGGTGCCAAAGAGCAGGGCGCCAAGGGTCTGGGCAAGGGCGTGTACACGGGCATGCGGGACTTTTTGTGCAACATCGGTGCTGGTAAGTTTCCCTCTTGCAGTTTGATTAGGGGGATCACGACTGACACGACTCTTAGCAACGTTTGGCCTTACCGGCTACACGCTGAAGGGTATCGAAAAGGAGTGCTCGAAGCGGCACTTGACCAACCTCAAGGCGGAGATTGTGCTCATTCGACTGCGCCAGGGCATCGAGAACTTCCGCAAAGCCCAGCCAGAGGAGAGGATGCTCATTGTCAAGAGATGGGCGATCCTGCAGGAGGAGATTGCGCGGGAGAAGTGAGGGGCTTTTTTCATTTGTTCTGCTTCAACGTATATATCCGTGGAGGGTCAGCGGGCTTGGCTTTGGTTGGCGTTCAGGACATCATGCTGGAGACGGCATGCCTCGGGGCAGTGACATTTAGAGCAATACCCATACATGGAATTTGATAATCATAACCACTATTCAATCATCTGAATGCAAGCTGCACTTGCAAATGCTTCTGGGGTTCTTGACGATGGTGCTGCGAATTGATGGGGTGCAAAAGGGATGGACGGCAAAAGTACTCCTCGACGGGGAATTGAACCCCGGTCTCCAGCGTGACAAGCTGGCATACTAGCCACTATACGATCGGGGAAGACGACTGTTNGTACTCCTCGACGGGGAATTGAACCCCGGTCTCCAGCGTGACAAGCTGGCATACTAGCCACTATACGATCGGGGAAGACGACTGTTAACTGATTGAGTCAAGTCTTGTGATTGATGATAACCATGTGTGTACGTAATGTGATGTAGCCTCCACTCACTACCCAGGGAATGACCACAGTCTTGAAATCATCATGCTCAGGGGTCCTCATACACAGGTCAATCGGTCAAGTCAGTCGATCGTTCAGGTCAGTCAATCAGTCAAGTCCCAAACAACTTTACGACATCACCACAAGCGTCTAAAGTCTCTAGCTAACCCGGTTGTTTATTCTTCCCTTGCTAGCTGGCAGATCTTCTGCATTTACTCAGACATTAGTGCCCATAATCAGGCGCTTTCCCTTAGTCGTGTCCCGTAGAACACGGCTTGACTCGTCTTGTGCAAGCAACTCCATCACTCCGAGATGCCCTCGCAGTCCTTGTGATCCGGGTGCAGAGTGCAGAGACCGTTCCTGCCCCAAAGGCGGATGTCGAAGGTGCAGGACCTCCGGGAGTACTGTGAGAAACAAATGTTAGCATTCAACCTTTCCATACAAGACGGTTGTTTGGGTGAACTTACCTCGAAGCCACTGGTGGGATTTCCAGTGTTTAACTTGAATTCACACTTGGTGGTGTCCCACTCCTGGTTGAGCCAGAGGTACTTGATCTGGATGTTGCGGGGCTTGACGTCGTCAGTCGACTCGAGCGGGACGAGTTCGAGAGAGATAGAGAAGGCGCCGGGAATAGCCCTGGTCTGCGTGCCATAATTCTCCAGCTCCCTCGTGATCTTCTTGCCATCCCAACCGCCCGCGTCGTCGAACGACCAGGTGCCGGCCTCAATATCGTTGTCGTCTTCATCCTTGAACACAGACCGGCCCCTCTGGAACGCTTGAATTTCCACGTAGGTCGGGTTCTTCTCGATGTTGTGGGGCGAAATAAGCAGCTGGGTGAAGTGGTACTTCACCGTGTTGGTGTTCTCGGGCGCAGGCTCAGCGGTAGTCGTGCTCGGGAGCTGGAGCTCGGGCGTGGTGGAAGTGCTCGAAGAGGTTGTGTCGACCTGGGTGTGCGTGATTTCATTCCAATCCCTGGTCGAGAACCAGATGGTGGTTCGCGAGATCGACGTCGGGGTGGTGGATGAATCGACCTGGGTGTGCGTGATCTGATCCCAGTCCCTGGTCGAGAACCAAATGGTGGTTCGCGAGGTCGACGTCGGGGATGTCGAGGAAATCTGGTCAACCTCGGAGCTCGTTGCGTCCATCGACTCGAGAACACTGCTTGTCTCCAGGAAACTGCTCGTTTCCAGCATGCTGCTGGTCTCGAGAATGCCGCTCGCCTCCGTGATGGTACCGGTCTCCCTGATAGTACCCGTGGCGCCAGATGTCGCGTCTTCCGAGCCAGTGGAAGCCTCGGTCGTGACTGTCGATGTTCGAGTGCTGGTGGGCTTTCGGGGCATCTCGCAAACAAAGTTGCCATCGATTTCAATGACGTCTGTAGGAACGGCGGTACCTGTCTCCCACTCCGCGAGGGTTCTCGTGGCCTCCATGGTACCCGAGGTGCTCTCAGCCCTGGCGGCAAGACCACTACCGGAAGGCTGCACCGGACCAGCCTGCTGAACTTCATCCTCTGTTCCGGGGATACACCACGATCTTTCCATGATAATCTCGTTGCCCCATCGAAGACGTAGCCCGCGAGCGGGCATGTACTCGGTGGCGCCTCGAGGCCTGACTGGCGTCCGAGGGGCGTAGTGCCAATTGACCATGCCCTGCCATCGAGGAGGGGTTTCAGCCCAGTTACGACGACCCTTGGGGTAGGTCACGATCCTGACCGTGCGCGGGTGAATGTTGAGAGCAGTACAAATATGCTCGCGGAGTGCCTGGACGGCGCGGCCATAGTACGGGATGCCACTGTCCATCCTCCAAGGGCCGGCTCTAGACGAGTGAGGCGTGATGATCGTGATCGATCCAGTTGCGGTAGTTGATGAGTTCGTCCCGCAGGTCGTTGATTCCTGAAAAGTGCCCAGCCGGCAGATCGGCCGTCTCCTCAATATCCTCACCGTTCAAAATCCAGTCCAGAACGTAGGCTTGAAAGGCAGACTCGGCCGTCATGCCCGGGGGCCAGGCCTCGCGGTTGGCAGTATTCTGAAAGTTTGGTTCTTCCCAGAAATGCGACGTGTAAATACCATAGTTCGTGGCGATAACGACCGAGGTGCATCCCCACATGGGCCCTGTACCGCCGCCGCCAGGGGCCTCCCCAAAGTCGAAGAACTCGGAGCTCGAGTAACCCCTTCCACCCGGGGAGCCGTCCTCTCTCGTCCATCGAATTTGGCGGAGTTGCGAGGCGCATTCGGAAATGGCACGTCGCATCTGACGCCACCAGCCGTCTCGGCCACCGCGCTCAGCGGGCCAAGAGATGGGCTGCGTGAACTCGTTCTGGAAAATGCTGGGGTTGTTCGGGTCGATCTGTCGAGCCTGGATGCCGCTGACATTCCTGGGAGGTCCATCGAGGAAGGTAGACTCCATGTCATCACATCCACAGAACTCCGGGGTGCAGATGACATCCGCCTCAAAAGGGCAAGACAGAGGCTTGGGGACGGTTATGGCATTGGTAGGAACCGGAATGGAGATGGAGATGCCGGTGCTGGCGACGGTTTGCTGACGACCCTTGATGGCCAGGCCCAGGAGCCCCTGAACTGGAACCGGGCTGGTGTTGGGGGGGCACCAAACGTGCGAGAAGAGAATCTCGTCCTGGAAACGGACTCGGAGGACACGCGAGTTGATCCAATCGTCCTCGCCCCATTCAACAGGCGTGGCGGGAGCGTACTGCCAAGTGACCATTCCGTGGGGCATCTGGTGATCACGGGGGTGGATGCCCTTCTCGTAGGTGAATGTAGTGACCTGGTCGGTGGTGACACCAAGAAGATCGGCAAGGTGAGTGCCCAGGTTCCAAACCCTCTCGGGGAACCAAGGATCGCCCATCTCGACTCGCGAAGGGGTGATGATGCGAACGTAGAGGAACTCGTTGTTGTCGACGAGGTATCTACGGAGATCGTTGATACCCCTGTAGAGCTTCTGACTCGAGCCGCGGCGGCGGAGCTCACCGTTAGCGAGGAAGTCGAGGACCTGGCGCCTGAATTCGCGGTCCGAGGTCGTCTGAGGCCACTTGTGCAGGTTCTCGCGGAGAACAAAGTTGGGCTCCTCCCAGTGGTGGGAAGTCCAGATGCCCTTGTCCGTGGCGATAACAACAACGGTGCACTATGAAGAGTGTTAGCAGGGAGGCGGACATGTTTGGGCTTTTTGAAAACTTACGCCCCAGATTGGACCGGCGCCTCCAGCGTCACCACGGCTGCCGAAACGAGAAAAGTCCATGCTGGAAAGACCGCGGTTCTCCCTGAGGCCGTTGGCCAGACGAACACTCTCATGACGAGACCGAGCGCCCCTGTGAACAACGTCAGTCATGTCTTGATAGGCGTCAAAGAGGATCAACTTACTTGTTCTCAACCATGGCGAGCATCTGACCCCACCAAATCTCGGGGCCATCCTCCCAAGTCTCGGGGCTGGTGATCTCAGGCTGAAGGATGCTCCTCATGTTCTCCATCTGGCGGAGGCGGAGACGGTTCTTCTCGTCGTCGAATGCGGGGGGATCATCCATCTCGAGGTCGTCCTCATTGTCGAAACCATCGTCACTGCCCGGGGGGTGCTCGTGAGATGAGCCAAAGCCATTCTTGCCGCAGGCCAAGCAACTATCCGGTTCACAAATGGGAGTAGGCTCAGCAGTCTCGGTGCTGTAAGTCGTGATGGTTGACGTTGGGATTTCCTCGTCACAGACGACCGTCGGAGTGCAGGAAGCAGTGGCGCAAACAGTCGTGTATGTGGTTGAGTCTGCTGTGGTGACAGGGCTGATAACACACCTTTGGCCGCAATGAGCGGTGATGGTGGTAGAAGCAGTGCAAGATCGCGTGGTCGTCTCCTCGTCATCGTCATCATCATCATCATCATCATCATCCTCTTCGCCGTCCTCAGAATCGCCCTGATCCTTCGGCGGGGGAGGAGGAGCACCGCCAATGGGGATCGGCGGGAAGCCAGGCAGGCCAGGGAAAGGGAAAGGAGGCTTCGGAAGCGGGAGACCAGGGATCTTGATGAGCGGGAAGCCGAAGATGAGGCCGCCGCCGCCATCGTCATCGTCGTCATCGTCCTTTTCACCGCCCTTGTCGTCGCTGCCCTTGTCGTCGTTCTTGCCATCATCGTCATTGTCCTCCTCTTCGTCGTCCTCATCCTCAGTTGGAGTCTTGCCAGGCTCGTGGGCCTGGGTGCTAGAAGCCTGAGTCGGGGTAACGAAAGGAGCCGCGGTGATGAGAATGTCGTCGCTCAGGCTCTGATCTGACTCCTCCGGGCCGGAGGATGGCTGTGTGCTGGGAGTGACTCCGGGGATTGCAACGGAAGGGGCCTCCACGGGGGGGCTCGGTCCAACGATAGGAGGGGAGACGAGCGCCGACGACTCCGCGGGAATGACGAAGACCTCCGATGCAGAATCGTTGACCGAGGCGACGTCGCTGGGAACCTGTGAGGGGGCCGCCGAAGGAAGTGTAGGCTCGTCCAGGGCTTCAGAGACCACGGTGATCTGAGGGACGTCACTGGGAGCAGGCTGGAAGTCCGAGAACCAGGAGGAAATCTGATCGCTGACCACGCCGGAGTCGATGTTCGAAGGCACAGGCTGGATGGGAGCCGACGAGGCAGCCGTAGCGGTGCTGGCAGAGGTTGTCTAAACATCTGCAGACTGCGTGGGCTCGCCCGAGGTGGCATGTCCAGTGACGACGGAAATCGGCTTGCTGAAAGAGACGGGCTGGGAGAGACTGGGAACACCAACGGACTCGCCCGGGCTTGTGCCGCTGGGGAGCTGGGAGTCGACCGGCGAGACTGAGGATTCAGGAATGGTTGGCGTGTCTTGAGCGGTGGACTGAGGCGAAGTGGACTGGCTTCCAGAGGAGGAAACGACGGGTCCAGAAACGACAGGCGTCTCCTCAGAGACGGGCTGAATAGAAGTAGTCTGGCCAGAGGAGACGGTAGGCTCGGAAACAACGCTTGTGTCCTCGGCAGTGGACTGAGCCAAAGTCGACTCGCTTCCATCGGAAGAAATGACAGGCGCAGAAGCGACAGGCGTCTCGGTGGGAGAGTGGTCCTGGGCAGAGGAGACAGTTGGCTCGGAAACGGTGATTGCGTCCTCAACTATTGACCGAGCGCTGGTTCTTTGGCCCTCGAGGGTAGTTGCCGTGCTCGAAAGTCCTTGGGTCAGAGATGGCTCAGTGCCCTTGGATGTGCCCAGGATGGGCACTCCAGAGGCAGGCACCTCTTGAGTAGTTGTGCCGTGCGAGAAAGAAGATGCACTCATGGTCTCATAGGCGCTCTCGTCGGCAGGCGGCAGGACTGTGGGCGTGTCGATGATGGTGCTCAGAGTATCGGTGACAACGGTGTTGTCCTCCTCCACACTGGCCGTGGCGGTGGTGGAAATGTCGAGGCTGGTACCGTCGTTGCTCGCATCGGGAGCGGCCGAAGGGGACCATTCAACGATGACCGTGCTGGTGACTTCATCCCAAACAGTTTGGGTGTTCCTGCGAGCGGAGTTGGTACCAGTGACTGAGCCAACGGAGGCATCGTCGCCTTCAGTGTCGGGAACAGACGAGGCAGGCCAAAGAACGGTGACGACGCTGGTGACTTCCTCGAGAATGGTCTCGGTGTGCTTTCCAGTGTTGACCGCGGTCGAATCAGCAGAGGCTTCATCGGTGCCAGGAATAGGCGACGGCGACCAGAGAACAGTAACGGTGCTGGTGACTTCCTCGAGGAAAGTCTCGGTTTGCTTTCCATTGGGACCGGTAGGAACAGAAGACTGGTCGGAGATGGCCTTGATGGCCGACTCGTCACGAGCGACAGGGGCATTCGACTTGAAAACTAGAGCAGAAGGTGTTAGCACTCGTTGAAAGGCAGTTGTGTTTGGCTTGTGGAACGAACTGTCAAGGATGTTGGCATTAGCGATGCCGACCAGGGCAAAGAGAAGGATCGCGAGTTGAAAGGCCGTTGGGCCCTTCGGGCGCAAGCCCTGCGGCAGGCTCATGGTGCCGCTCATCGTTGGAGTTGATAGCGACAGCCTGAGCGAGGATGGATCTTTGTGGTAAAGGGAGTAATTGATGTTGCTTGTACAAGCAAAAGCTGGTGATGGTGGTGTTCGCGGAGGGAGCTCTGCGAACGAGGGGTGGCGGATGGGGAGAAGAAGGGAGGAAAGTTTGGGACTTGAGAGGCGAGCGGCAATTTATAGGTCCAGGCTGAGAGATGGCTCAGTGAGTTTTTCGCTCTTGCATCTGATGGAAGGTTCAGAATTGAAGTGAATCAGATAACAGTAGTGGTTTGGTCGAAAGGGGTAAGAACAGGAGGAGGAACACGTGCCCTCACGTGCCCCAGCGCTGGACTCGTCACGCAGCAAAGCAGCTCCAGGGCAGCCACGTGCTCGAGCTTTGCTTGCCAGGGAAGTTGCAAGATTGCTCAGTTGTCTTCCTCTTGTCTTTGAGAAGGGCAACTGCAGGAATGGGCTTTGCAGGCGATATGCCTTGACAAAGGCTGGCTGCAGATGTGTCCATGTCGGCCATCGTCATGCAAAAGTTTACCTCGTCAGTAAAGGGCAACGGGTGCATTATCACTCTAAGCAGTTTGAGTGAGATGCAGAGGGGTGATGTATTGAAATGCTGTTGATTGACGGGGAAGAGAATCGACTGCCTCTCCATATGCTGCCAACCTCAGTCTGCAATCGCTTCCTAGGACTAGTATTTTGGAATCGGCAGCCGCCATTCGGGGCTGCACATTATCTTCGACCATCAAGGAAAGCCACACTGCCCACCCAATATGAGGTAACTAGTGTGATGCCTTCCAGTCATATATGTGAGGAAGCTTGTGCAGACCAACGATGCCAAACACGATTGCTCGAAAAAGGAATGAGAAAGTATCGATCGACATTGTCCAGTTTCTCGAGAGTCCAAAAAATCCAAATGACAGGGCAGTATCGTGACAAAATGGACCTGGCTGGAAAAACACTCAAATGTGAAGCACCTCACCACTGATGTGATCGTGGCAAATGCATCGAATCGAAGATGTTCAGCCGTGTTGTCAGTCACCACTCTTCAAAATACAACCGTGGGACGAAGTTAGACAGGCTGTGTAGGCCTTCAAATCAGATGAAATGTGGTATAAATTCGGTTTACATCCCATAGATGGCCAATAGAGCGGATGGACTGCATTCAAGCGATCGTCAGACAGGCTGGACTAGTTGGCCAGGAGTCGAAGGGATCTGCGGTACAACCACTCAATCAAGCCCATTTTTTGGTGGTATCTTTGCCATCATGAATAGGATAAAGTAGACATCGACTCGGCCGTCCAAAAAGACAGCAATGTGTGACAGGGGAAGCAAAACAAAAGGTCGAGCTGGGAATCGAACCCAGATCGGTGGAATCAGAATCCACAGTGATAACCATTACACTACTCAACCTTTGATGACGTAGAGAGAATTTGGAAACTACAATACGTCTTGCCCCGACAACGCATTCTTTCCTGTCGATGGGTTGACCTTGAACCATATTCAACGTGCACCTCGACCAAGTTTCAAATGGCGATTGTGCAAGCGCACAGGTTGTTTGCTTTCGATGCACGAGCATTGTTCCTCGATCCCGCCACGCCTGGGTGGCCCCTTTGTCAGAGGGTCGAATCGCACTGTGTCTCGGTCGGAGTCTATGACGACACATTGTTGTCCCTCGGTATTGAACCATCGAGTCCTCGATTCAATATCATCACTGAACGATTAGGCCAGGCCAGGACCTACCAGACTCATGAAGCGAGCCGCGACTGCAAGCATGGTGGCTGGAGGCCGAGCGGCCAAGAAGCCGAAGGCTGGAGGTCGCCCAGTCGTTCAAGTGCCCGACTACCATGCCACGCCTTCGAGGAGAGGAGAGCGCGGCGAGATCATCTGGCCAGCACCCCAGGAGAAGATGGAGGCTGCAAGACAATTCATTCGCGAATGGTCAGTTGAACCCATTCCGAACGGCGCATCCTCTAACAACAGACCAGCGCCGTTGCCGGCCAGCGAACCCACATCGTACCAGACAAGGATGCGGACGGCTTGACGTCTGGCGCCATCTTGCATCGCACTCTTGTCCTGCTCGGCGTTGACCCTCCGCTCATCTCAGCATATCTCCTAAAGAAAGGCCGCTCCGTCCACGATGAGAACACGAGGGCAGACATGGCTGCGTACGATCCCAAGTTCATCTTCGTGCTCGACCAGGGTTCCAGGAAAGGCCCGCCCCTCATTGAGCAGTCGCACCGCGCCCTGGTCATCGATCACCACCACGCTCTCGAGCACGACCATCCTGAAGGTGCCCTCCACGTCACCGCATGTGACTGTCCGCCTATTGCAACAAGCTCGCTGCTCACATATCTGATCTGCCGAGACCTGCACGAGAAGGTTGAGGAATCGTGCGATTGGCTCTGCGCCATGGGTACTCATGGTGATCTGGGGAACACACTCAAGTGGGAGCCCCCGTTCCCAGACATGAAGGCGACGTTCAAGACGTACACGAAAAAGGCCATCAATGACGCCGTGTCCCTGATAAATGCACCCAGACGAACAGCAAGCTACGACGTCCCCGGCGCGTGGGAGGCATTACTCGCGGCGTCCTCCCCGAAAGAACTTCTTGCCAACATGACCCTTCTCACTGCAAGGGCAGAAGTCAACGCCGAGGTCGAAAGGTGCACTCACACACCGCCAAAGTTCTCCGCCGACGGGCGCATCGCTGTCTTCCGCATATCGTCCGAAGCGCAAGTCCATCCCGTCATCGCGACACGCTGGGCGGGACACCTGACTTCCTCCAAGCTTGAGATCATCCTCGTCGCCAACGAGGGATACATGCCCGGCATGGTCAACTTTTCCTGTCGCATCCCACGATGTGCGCGTGCAAGAGAGCCGCCCGTCAACATCATCGAGACGCTGCGCGATGTGGCGGGACGGGCGGGTGACCCGACGCTGCGTGAGAGATTGGGCGAGTCATTTGCTCGCGGGCACAAGGAGGCGAGCGGAGGGATCGTGCCGCAGGCCGAGTTTGAGGAGTTTATCGAGGTGCTGGATGTTGGGAGGAGGGAGAATGCGGCGCCGGGAAAGGCCAAACCCAGGGGAGGGCAAACCAACACGCTGCTGAATTATTTTGGAAAGAAGTAATGGCACGATATCCTCTGAATATGGTTCTGCTCGCAGGACAGACGCAAGATCGAAGATATCCTCAGATACCACTAGAGCAGATCCGCTCTAGCCTCATGCAAGATTTGCCCCCAAGACGCCTCTTCCGGTCTAGCCTCTAATGTCACCCCGCCCCCCACGCCGTCTCTGGTTCGCCGGCAAACGTCAGGGTCCCGTCGCCAACGGCAGGAGCAATGGGGACAACACATTCATCGCTCGCGTTCTCTCCTCTCTCGGCCTCGCCTCGCCTCTCACCACCATGCACGACCTGAGCTTTGCTTTCCCTTTCTCGTCAGTACCCGAGCGGCCAGCAACATCCGGAGCAAGGGTCCAGAATCGCGTCCTAGTGTCAGGGGGATCCTGCTATCCCGCCCCATCACCACAGTACCTATCTCACCACCACCCCACGGCCTCCCAATGGACTTGATCCGCCAGGCCCCGACCAAGGCCTGCCACAACTGCCGTCGCCGCCGTCTGCGCTGCGACCGCTCCGTTCCCAGCTGTCACAAGTGCACTTCAGCCGGCCAAGAGTGTCTCGGTTATGGGAAGCTCTTCAAGTGGGCCGACGGTGCCGCCAGCAGAGGGAAGCTGGCCGGCACCTGGAAGCAGTCCCCGGGCCCCGGCAGGTCATCGTCCGCCCGTGCCGTCCGCGATGACCGGAGCTCCGCGAGTTCCGTGAGCTCCCGCGCTTCCACGCCCGCCGGCCCCTCCTCCGAGATGCAGATGCAGCTTGTCCATGCCGGCGTCGCCCACCTTGACCCCGCCCAGTTCGAGCTCTCCACGCCCTGGGTCTTGGTAGACCCCGTCTTCCAAGATATCGACGCCCCATACCGGCACTATCTGTCATATTGTACGTACAAGGCCCCCTCATATCTCCCCGGCCCGCTGACATCTCCCCCCAGTTACGAACCGTCTCTGCAAGGACCTCGTCTCTTGGGACCTGCCTGACAATAACCCCTTTCGTACTCTTGTTCCACTGACCAAGGCGTCACCCCTTCTTCAGCATGTCATCGTCGCCGCCTCGGCCGCACACATGTCCAACCTCCAGCGGCCGCCGTTGGCGCCGAGCGCTTCCAACGCTGGGAACTTGGTGTATCCCGGCAGCGCTGAGGCGTCCAGACTCACGCTGATAGACGCCCTGGCCGCCAAACAAAAGGCTCTCCGTCTTTTGTATCGCGCCGTGCAGGATATTGATGCTGTCGGCAGTGACGTCGTCCTGGCCTCGGTTCTCTTTCTTATCAACGTCGAGCTCATCGAGTCGGGGAAGCACGGCTGGAAGGCCCATCTTGAGGGCGCCGGACGCATCTTGGCCTGCATCCAGCCGGCGGACGGCTCAAACGCGGCCCTCCGCGACTACATCGTCTCAGACTGTGTCATGTAGGTGGCTTCCATGTATCTGACGATATCTCGCTAACTCCCGCAGCTACTACATCCTTGCCTCGGCCTTTATGCCCAACGCCCCTGCCGGCGGCTCCGCTGTTCAGTCCCTTCAGATCTCATCCATGGTCCGGCGTGCCGCCGCCAATAGCTACCTCTGCTGTCCGACGGAAGTTCTTGAGATTCTGCTGGCCGCTGGGCGCTTATCAAACGTCAAAGCGACAGACGATGCGTCGGCCGACGCACTCGCGGATGCCGGGCTCCAACTCCTCCGCCAGGCCCAAAACCTCGACATTACAGAATGGGCCCTCTCCATCCGCGCACAGCCCAACCTCCAGGACGTGCCTATCGACAGTCGCATCCACGCAGGTTCAGCTCACCGTGTCGCCGGTGCCCTGTACATCCTCCAGGCTGTGCCCTGCGTCAGAAGCCTACTCCCGCCCGACACCCGGAAGGACCTCGAAGACCAACTCTTTCACCACCTAGCGTCCGTCCCGGACGAAGACCCCAACTTCAAGGCCACCACGTGGCCGGGCTTCATCGCCGGCGCCGAGGCGTCCGACCCGGAGCGACAGGCGTGGGTCCGGGATCGGCTACAACGGACCGTGCGGCTGGTTCCTTGGGGATTCATCTACACGGCGCTCGATACTCTGGATATCATTTGGGGGCTCCGGAGGGAAGGCAAGACGACGCAGGAGGGTTGGGTGCAAACACTCAAGGACCCCGACATGAACTTCCTCATCGTCTAGACAGGGGTCTGTTTTCCTTTCTCGAGCGCGGCGCAGATGGATACGATACCCGGGCAGAAACCACGACAGCACATGCTTAACGACTTGATTTTCTTCAGCGTGACCCGCAGTTCCATTGATTCAAGCTCCGAGAACAACAAAACTTCCAGACAGACCAGGGCTACCGAGGCCTCCCGGAGTCGCCTCGTCAATCCGACCAATCCGGTGGGGTGCCACCACACCCCCTCCTCACCTGACCACCTATCGAAAGGGACCCCAAGGCCAAGCGCAAGGGGAACAGGCCGATTCTCCAATCTGATACGTTGAGAGGTCCCCTTTCGCCATCCAAACAGATGCCTCGCCGTCCGCCCTCGCGTTCGGACCTCGCCACCGACTCACGATGTCGAGTCGAATGCCCGCACTCAAGGGTCGGCCGCGGCACTAGATAAGGCGATGATCGCTCAATCGCCCCCCCTGGACCACCATGTCAGGTGTGCCACACCCCTCACCTGGCGTTAATACCCATGGGCCCCCTCGAGGCGTGGCAACCGTCTTATTTGTTTTCCATGTACATGGCGCAGTGCGCGATCTTGAAGCCTGTGATCTCGTTGTCCTGGCTTCCGGCCTCTGGCCTTTGCATCCATCTCCTGGGCCAGGCGCTCGAAATCATGTAATAGCCGGGGATACGTCGACCTTGACGCCGTCATGGAACCAACGTACGTATCATTCTGCGAATTCTCCGGTCGCACGCTCACCATGTTTCTCCCGCAGAAGCCTCGCCCTCACCGTAACCACACGAGAAATACAAGCCGCCCGGGGCGCGGAAAGCCGTAGCGACAGCCAGCGCAATCAGAAAGACCTCGGTCGCAGAATACGTTCCGTTGCAAATCTTGCCTTGCGCGTGCGCGACGAGGTCCACCATGTCGAGGATGAGGAGGACAGACGGGATTTGGTGCTCATGCCGCGGGGCCTGCCGCGACAATCGAGCAAGCTGGTCAAATTCGCCGAATCGGAGCTTGACCGCATCGACACATTCAACGACCGATACAAGGACAGCGGGTCATTTCGATTCTGGATCTGGGTGAGGAAGAGCCTCGGGCGCGACCATGTGGCAGAGAACACGGCCATGATCGAGAACTGTAAGAGCTGGCTGACGATTGTGGATTTGACGGTTGTACTGTAAGAGCTGCCCATGCATCCTTCCTGGTGAGATGGCCTCTAACAGACGGTTCAGGTGCAGGGAACGTCGACTCGAGGAGCTACGCATCGAATACGACAGACCAAGCTCAACCAGAAACCTCGAGTTGGCGCTCTACGACGAGATCCAAGAAGCCAAGCTCCGGAAATCGATCCGCGCCCATCGGCGTTGCAATGAGAAGATGCGATCACATGGGATTCACACGAAGAAGCTCATCTCCTACTCGGTATACATCATCGACGATGTCGAGTCCAACGCCTTGATGGCCCCTCCGCCTCCACGGGCCTCGCGACGCATCAGCGGTCGCTTAAGCCCACTCGATGAACGGCGCGATCGTGGGTGGAGGGACGAGTCGCGGAGCGTGGCCTGGGCCGATCCAGCACCACGGAGACATGAGCTCGAGTACGAGCAGCCCTCACCGAGACCGTCATCCAGGCGTGTCTCTCATAAAAACACCTCACAGCGACGCCGCGAGAGCGACGTCCTGGATTCATCGGCCGAGCGCGACGACCGCGAAAGAAGACGGTCTTCGAGGAGCAGCCAGCAACTCATCCTCTCACCAGAGCGGCTTTGGCAGGACCACGTCACCACTGTCATGATGCAAGATCCATCAGCAGGGAGGATCGAGCGACCGATGCCCGCGCAAGGAATTGAGTACCCCCGCTTCCCGCCATCACGAACCACCAGCGACTCGGGCTACGGAGGAAGCGTCCCGCCAACCGCCCGCCTTGCCCTCGCGGCTCCCGATGAACGGTCCCCTGTCCCTAGGAACCAGTCTTCGAGGCGAACATCAGTGTCCAGGGAGAGGGAGCGAGACAGCGCTCCTCGGCGGCGCTCCGCCAGTAGGGAGGGCACCTCGAGAGCGGCCGAGCATCGCGACGGGGAAGATAGGGGATCTCGGTACTACCCGCCAACTTCGCGCAGAGCGCCGATAGAGGAACATAGGAGACCACGGAAGCGGGAGGTTTCAATCAGTGGTGATTCGGGGTACTCGGATGGGGAGTCGCGAAGGAGTTCACATTCAAATCGTCGCAGAAGCAGGGTCGAGGGGAGTGTGTCAGCGAGTCATTAGGATACCAATTTTCTTTCAAGCAGTAAAAATGTTCAGGAACTACATTTGTCTGCGAAGACTCATGTTCTCGAAGATTATCACCGCGTGGGTGAGGACCCCAGACCGGGGGTGCTGGTCCAGGTTCCACAACTCCGGGCCCGGGTGCACTGATCCATCGGCTGGAGAGACCTGTGGCACGCCCGGCAATTGAAACTTTACGCTGACCCGAATCAGCTGTCACGGCACTATTTCCAACTTCCTCCCAAACACGACTTCGCCCCAACCGACTTCGCCTGCTGTTGGCGAAACCCCGCCTCGATGCGAGGCCTACCTTTTGTGCCAGCGCGCGACTCGCGCCATCGACATGCGGCCTTCGCTCTCTGCCGTGCGCTCCTCCGACAAGCGGCGCGCATCCCGCTGCCGAAAGACCTGAGGCCTGCCGCCGGCCTACCCAACCCAGTTCAGGCGCTCGTCCTCCAGCAATTCAGGACGAACAAGGGCGACACCAGCCCGCGGCTCGTCCTCGCCGCGCTGACGGCCGGCTACAAGGCTCGTACCATCGCCGTCTCCTTCCACGGCCCTGCTGACCTTTAACCTGGCAGTTTCTCTCCCTCTTCTCGAAAGCACAAGACCCGAGCTCCCCCTCGCACGCCGAAGTGACGAAGTACATCCGTCAGCGCCTTGCCAAAGACAACGGCCGTATCACGACCGATTTACGGCGGCGGAAACCGAAGCCGCCTCCAATACCAAATCCGCCGCCACTCCTGATCAAAACAACCGGCCCCGACGGTCTGGACACGTTCGAGCGAAACCTCCCGCCGGTGCCATTCGAGAAGCTGAAAGACGGCAAGCGCCACATACCCAAGCTCTTCGTCACGTCCGGCCACGTCCCCTTCTTGAGAATGAAGAAGCCGCAGCCCTACCTGCTCAGCAAAATCATCCACGACACGGCCGCGCGTACACAGCGACAGATGGACACGATGAAATACTTGCAGACGGATGAGATGCGATTGGCCAAGGACGAAGACAAATGGGACCTGATGATGGAAGACCTCGCAAAGGAGGCAGGCTTGACCCTCGAACCCGATAACGTAAAGGCGAGGCGGCAGCCGTTCGAGAGGCGATACGGGGAGAGCGATTTCAGCAGTTACGCTGGTGCTACGAATGCCAACCTGAAGCACCTTTACAAGTCGATCAGTAACCGACGGCTCAACGGCATTGCTCGCGCACAGGCGCTGGTGCGGATCATCGAGGAGGAGAAAGACCTTGCGCGACAGGAGGGACCCCGGCGCAAGGCCTTGGCTGAGGGGAAGGGGATTGAGGGCGCGGATGATCAGCAGACGAAGTCGAAACCCCGGCGCAGGGTTTTGGGCGAGCGGTAGTGGAAGCTGGCGCCTGCGGGCCTGGTGTGGTGTACGATGGACGTTTTGCATACAGCATGATATGATACCCCTCAATAGAGTTCAATGGACAGGATGTGTGCCCTCGCACAAAACCCCGCGAGCTCGACAGACGCGGTGCTTCCTCGGACACGCCGCGGTGCATCCCATCCTCCGTCCGTCTCACCGGGACACCGCGCCACGTGCCGGCCCCGAGAGAGAGGAAAGCTCCGGACTATCATTCGCCGTTCTGGGGATCTCTGCACGTGGGCGAAGCTTCGGGGTGGTACGAGGATCGGCCCCGACAGCCTCGCGTGGCGCTCGCGAACTCGCCACTGCGGCGGGGATCGGCCAGCAAGGTAAGGCTGACGGGAGACGGGGAAGGGAGGGGGGTGTTTCGTGAAACGGGGTTTTGGTGAATGGCACGACAGGTTCGCGGGAAGGTCGTGGTTCCCGGCGGGCTGCTGCATGGACGTGCCATGGCCCCGGGGGGAGGTGTGACGTTGTGGCACGACGGCACGCCAGGAACGATATCGACGAGTGTTATACCTCGAGAGGCGGTGGCCCGGTACCGTACCTTGGCTGGCGATGGACAGCCGCTAAGGTGCTTCGACGAATTCGTGATGGGAGAGAGTCTTTCGTGCTCTGAGAAGCCGTCATTTACTTGTTGAGATGATCGTCTCACGACCAGTGTTGGAAGACGAGGCTGTCTGTTAGCAATGCCTGCAGTACCATCTCTGTGGTGCACCCCTGGAAGTCATGGCACTCCACCGGCATCCAGGACACTCTATGAGCATTGAAGGTTTCGAAAAACTCGGCTGGTAAAGGGGCTGTGGCACCTCTCTGTCATTTGGAATCCTCGTCCTCTGTGACTTGATCGACGACGACCGTGTGCGCGGGTTCATGCAATGGCAAGGAGGCCAGGCTTCTCCGGAGTCGGTCAGCGCGTGAGACAAGCGCGGCATCATCAGTCGGCTGTGGCCCAGTTCTTGAAAATATTTGGTGATCCCAAGGTCCCCAGCACAGTGAATGCTTTTAGGTCGATCATCGTGGGCTTCAACTGGAGGGCGAGAGCTGGATGACCAGCCACGCACCCTGCCAGCGAGGCACCGTCTGTGGCTGGTGCTTGGATGACCTAAGCCCAGAACTTGAACCTACCAGCCCTGGAGCACACCAACTTCCACCACCCACTGCACCGTGACCAACCCACCCACACACACCACTGACAGTGTCACAATGCAGCGCTACCGGGGACTTTTGCGCGTTGAATGTGACGGCCCCATGCGTAGGCACAACCCCCGCGGCAGAAATATGATACGATCTCGCGGGAACCTGACAGCAGCCAGATCGGACACGCGGTGTTGGTGAGAGCCAGGCCCACACACGCAGTAGCGCACTGGAGCAGGTTGTTGTTGGCCTCCCGAGTCGAATGGCATTGAGAAACCGCAGGGGAAGTCCGACATTGGTGTCTTGGACACGCTGCGCTTGTGGCGGAGAGGATGGGTTCTTCTAAAGTATCCTCGAGACACTTTTCAAGGCAGAGTTGACGGACGGCACAGGTGCAAGACAGCCTCAGGCGGTGTTCACCATCATCTCCCTAAGCCTCCCTTCCTCACTGCATCTCCCCCACGGCACAGCCTGAACCTGCTGCCGTCAGCGCATCGTCATGCCTTGTTTGCTTGTCCCGTCTGCGCTCAGTCCTCGCACCCCCTTGGCCCCCCTCGACGAGATGGAGGGTACCCAGAACCCTGGGGCGCGCGGGAGGCGCAAGCTGATGTGACTGGCTGATCCCGGTGACACGCCGATTATTCGGGGATCATGAGGCTGGCAGGCGACGGTGCGCCCTCCAATCAATTGTTCCCCGACGACAGACCCTAGTTAGAGGAACCAGCTGGAGGGAGAGCGTTGGTGTCTGTCACATTTTTCGAGACATCAGCGTCTCTTTTCGCCGGCTTACACCCTTCGGACGACGCAACAAGTCGTGTCCGAGTGCCCCCTGTCCCCCTGTCCTGGAGCCGCCCCTGGCCACCGGGGATCTGGGCCGGTGGCATCGCGCACGCGCTTTCCTAAGCGTTCCCGACGCGGGACGGGCCAACGTGAGGCTAGCGGGTGACGCTTCTGACGTTGGCCCCTGGGCCCAAGGCCCTGGACGGGAAGCAGAACACCGCTGACGGGCGTCTTCACGTTGTGCCCACAAGGGTTCGACATGCAACTTGCCCTTCCCCCTTGCCCTTCCACGACGTTGTCGATCTCCCCTCGACAGAAAAGACAAAATGAGGCTGCGCGAACACAGTCACGGAGCAACCAGGCGCGCCTGAGGCCGCTTCCTCTGCCGTCCTGACATGGCTGGCGCATGCCACCTCCGACGGAAGGGGGGAGTGGCTACATACGATCAGTCAAGATGCATCTGGTCACCCCCTGCCGATGGGCGATTGCCCTGTCCGAGACCGTGGATCGCTCGGGCAGGAGAGGGCGGCTGGTGCTGGACCCCTGCGTAAGTATGTCCCCGAGAGAAGGGGCAAGAGGGGGGCGTCCAGACTTTTTGCCAAGGAGAGCTGCTCAGACTCTGTGAGTCTTCTCAAGCATTTCATTGCGTTCATGACATTATTTGAGCGATTCCCGTCCGTACGTAGGCGGGCCAATCCCGTGTCTATGGGCTGGCGACCTCACCGAAAAGCGTCGGACCGGCGAAGCAAATGTCGCACAGCCTGAGCCCGCCTACCGGTTCTTTGGGGAAATGGATTTGAAGGCCTCGTCTCTCGGAACATCACTCTCTATGTGACCT
>JACAFV010000020.1:9731-44931 GCA_014635975.1 Plectosphaerella sp. P0831 | reverse complement strand
TGGGCCTTATCCCTGCTACCCCCCCTTCCCCTCGAGGGCCCCTTCTCCGGGGTCCCGCTCCCGTGTATGTGCAAGGTAAGACGCAAAGAAAGGGTGGGAGAATCGAACAACACCCATCTCGGCAATGGGGGAATTTGTGACGACGAAGCTCGCTTTCCCTTCCCTAGGTTCCCTGCCACCGCCGCCGCCGCTGCAGCCTTCTCGAGTGATGCAGTGCGTCCAAGACCCTGCGTTTCTTTCGCCTCCCATCGTGGGAGGAGGAGGACCGTTGCCTTGTTTTCCCTTCTTCATCCACTCCCCCGTCCCGTCTTGCATCCCATCATCGTCACCGTCTTCCTCCGTCATATCTTCCCGCCCGCCTGTGCGATCCTGATACTGGGGTTTCGCCCGCCTCGCCCTCGCTTTTAGGCGACAGAGAGGCTTTCTCGATCTTCATCCCGTCCGAGTTCCTGGCCAAGAACGCTTTTTCAGCATCCTGACAGACGGATGCTGGGTCTGGCCCCGAGGTGTCACCCACATCCACGCCCCCCCTTGCCAGTCAGTGCCCGCCGCACTGCACCTGCACCCCTTGAAGAGCAGAGCCACCAGGCTGCTGGGACGGGGCCCGGCCCTGTGACGATGGGAGGCAAGAGACAGGTCATATCCCGAGTCTCTTCTTAAGCACGAGCGGGTCGTCGTCGGGGATTACCAAGAGGAAGGTGATTCCTTTTTCCCCGTGTGTCTTCCTGGATGTTTCTCATCTTCGTGTCCACATTCCCATCTCTACTCTGTTTCCTCCTACACACGTCCACAACCACGCCCACGTCCACGATACCTACCACCAACAGCACCAGCACGTCCCCTCCCGCATGCTTAGTTGCGTCTCGCCTTGAGCAGGTGGTGAGAAGCAACTCGAAGATGGTGGTATCTTTCCGGATTATTTGCTCCCGTCGATTCGCCCTGTCGGACCCCCCGTCAGACGCAGCCGTGTCTCTCATGACGCGTGTTAGTCGGGCGTACCCTCTCAGGCACCATCACAACACACAGCACACAACAACAGCCGATCCCTGCAGGCACTCTTCGATACACCGAGGCCGAGAAAGAGCGTTGATATGAGCAGCCGCCCCCACGACAGACGCCGCGTCAAGAGACAGCACGACTCGGACTCGGACGAAAGCTTCGGCAGCACTGGCGGCGGGGCCGATCCCGAAGACGGCACCTGGACGACGCCGAGGCTGCAGTCCAGAGCCGGTCACGGTCACGGTGCTTCTCCTCCTCATCACCAGGCTCCCAATGCCGGCTACTTTCCTCACCGCCATTTCGCCGTGCATCAGCTGCCGCATGGGAGTCAGTCGCAACAACAGGACGCAGTTGCCTTGCATGTCTTCGCGACAGCGGACGGCACGGAGTATCGTCCGGAGGGCAACGAGCCAGTCGGGCAAGGGCCGGGCAGCGAATGGGCCTGCAGCACTGAAGCGGACGCGGGGTTAGCGCTCACGGGCGCCCCTGGGAGACTCCCACAGCAGGATGCGGCAGCGTTCCAGGGCGCGCTACAGGGCCTGGGCCAGGGAGGGGCCGCGGGGCAGGTGGGCCCAGGCTCGCAACATCAGGCCATCAGAGGCGCCTTCCCGCCGCAACATGCATTCCCCCGCCACGATCTCAGCACTGGCCACCAGCCGCTCCAACAACCTGTCCACGCCCGACTCGGACAAGCCCACCACCAACCAGTACCACCGCCGCCGCAAGTGTTCCAGCAATCTGGCACCTTCCAACTCGAACATAACCACAATCATCACCAGTACCACCACCACGACGTGCTCGCCACGCCCCCGGCCGACATTGTCGCTCCGCCATATGCGCATCCGCCGCAATCGCAATCATCCCTCGACCATTTACCCCGTCAGATCCATCACCATCACCATCACCAGCACCAGCACCAGCACCAACCGCAGCATTCCTCCGGTGCCGCCGTCGACCCACCGCCGACCGATCGACGTCCCCCATCGCCCGGTGCCCCCGCTCCCACTGCCGCTCCCAATCACGATCACGATTCCTCGGGTCTGCTTTGTCACCCACATGATCCACGGCTCGCCCACCTTCAGCCGCACCACGGCCAGCCTCAACACCACCAGAACATCATAGCTCACGCCGCCGGCTACTTTCCGCCCAACGCGGCCGACCAGCAATACCCTCTCCCTCTTGACGACTTCCACACCGGTCCGCCACGATACTTCTTCCCGACCCCTCTCGACCATCCCGATCATCCACAACCGCCACCCCTCGCACCTGGCGACGCCCTCGCCCTCGTTCCTTATCACGACGCCGATCAGATCAATCACTTTTACCAACAATTGCCCTCGAATTGGCCACTTGCCCAAGGCCCCGGCGGCCCGTGGTCGCCCATGATGCAGGAAATGTCCATCCTCAACGCCGAATCCTACAATGACGGCACCTCCTCCTTCCGTCCCCCACGGAGCCTGTCCGATTTGAAGAACAACGCCCCCACCCGAGCCTCGCCGCCCAACCGAAAACGCTCCAAAGACACGCTCAAGCGTACAAAAGAGGAGACTACCGACCAAGGTCCCAACGATGCCGAGGAGCCGCCCCGGAAGCGCGGCAGGGGACGGCCCAAGTTGTCCAACAGCGAGGAATCCCCAGCAGAGGTGAGTAGCCCCAAGTGGAAGACATATCCCGGAACATCAGATCACTGACGAACATGCACCTGCAGCGCCGACGTGTCCAGATCCGCCTCGCCCAGCGCAACTACCGCTCGCGCAAGGAGAGGAACGTCATCATCCTCGAGCAGAAGATCAAGGACCTCGATCGCGTCGCCGCCGACATGAGCCAGGCCTTCACTCAGCTGCACGACTTTGCCCTCGCCAGAGGCATGCTCGAATCTGACCCGGAATTTGGCCGCCGGCTACAGGCCACCACCCAGACATTCCTCACGCTGGCGCGGAGGTCCCATGAGATTGTCACAGCAGAGATTGGCGACGACAAGCAGCAGGGTGCCTCGGGTGAGCAACAAGATGCGAAGGCCAGCGAAGCCACTCCCGCCGTTCCCACCACCAGTCCCGGCAAATCTTCCAACGGGAAGGCCGCTGGCGATAAAAGTGCCGGCGCGGGGTCTTCCTCTGGTGACCAGCAGGTGCTCATGGCTGGCCTCATCGTCACCCACGAGCCGGACATGGACTATACCGAAGCCGTTGCTCCTCCTCCCCCGTCCACCGCTGCGGCACATGCACCCCCTGGCTCGTGGTCTCGGAACGATCTCTCCCCTTCTGCTTCTTCTTCCCATCATCACCCAGCAGCGTCGGCCAAGACCTACGAGGTTGTGTCCCATCCGACGGTGCATAATGCTAGCTTCCCTTTCGGTATGTCACTCGAGACCCCCGAGATCACTGCCATGCCCATCACCACCACTACCACCACCACATCTGCCAACCCTCACCACTTCCCTTTCCACGTTGAACTCGACGCCTCCGGCTTCGTCGACCCGTCCCGTACCATCGTTCCCGACCCTTACCCCCCTTCCTTCTTTCCCCAATTCTCGCCCGCCGGCGTGGACCCTTCCTTGCCGCCGCCGTCGAGCTTCGCCTACCTGGAACGGACGTTCGGCCGGCGCTTGCAGCGTACCGCTCTCGAGCGGGGTCTTCGCCTGCTGCACATGCCCGATCCTCCACCCCACTTCTACGCCGCCGTCTTCGGCTTCTGTCTGCTCTTCGAGAGCCGCGAAAGCATCGTGAAGCGCATGACTGACTGTACCAGTGTAAACGAGAAAGAAACTCTCAGCAACTGGCGCTTCCCCTTTCTGCAGCTCGGCGGTGCCGGCACCTTTTTCCCGGAGCTCAACGAGATGGACGACCCTGATATGGCCCTGAATCTCCAAGACGCCATTGTCGGCCCGGGCAACCTCGGTTTTGGCGTCAGCAGCATGGCCTCGGCGGCAGCGGAGGGTGACGAATACCAGCAGCAGCAGTCTGAGGATACGCACCGCATCGGCAACCGTGGCCTGCTTGAGCCGCACCGCTCAAAGATTGCCCCCGACAGTATGTTCGGCCAGGGCCCTTGGACGCCCGAAATCGAAAGCACACGCGACCTGCGCGTCGACCGTAAGCTGCGCATCGTCGTACCCGGGTGGGAGGGCGATTTCTACGACTGTGATGAAGTCGAGTGGTATCTACAGCAGCGTGGCGTCGTCATCCCCCCTGCGGCGGATTTCGTTACAGCCGAAATCGACCAGGACGACTTCCTCGGCGGCCAGAGTGCCGGGCCGACAAAGGCGTTTAACGCAACCATCGACAACTTCATTACCGACTGGCTAACGAAGGACTTTGTGTCCGACGGCGGCACTGGCGGTGCTGTTGCCGCGCAGCTGGCCACGCCAAGCGCCTCGGCCGACACACCCATAGGCGAAAACGACTTGGCACGCGCCGAAGGCCTCCTCCTTGCTCGCAACGGAGAGCCTGTGACGGACAAGGGCAAGGCCAGGCATAAAGCCCCGGCAGTCCCCCAGGTCAACATGTTTACCGGGGGCGTCCCGCCAGTGGCGACCCCCGGGAAGAGGCTGGTCAATATCAATGTAAACACTCTTGTGGATGGTACGTCCTGATTCCGCCTTTTTCTTCTTCACCAGGCTGACTTTTACAGAACTCGTTTCGAGATCTGTCTGCCTGGGCCGCACGCCTGGCATCAGACCAAAGGATGTAGACGGGGCATTTTGGAGCTCAGTCACACTGGTCTAAAGGCCTTGGACAAATTGTATGATATCATGGATGGATGCTTGGGATAGACTTGGCTGGCGTTTGACGACTAGGGGACAGCACGGTCGTCCGGGCGGCTCACTCGACATGCTGGAATACATTGCCTGACGGGAATTTCCGTCCATGAGACCTGGTCTGCCCTCGGAGCTTACGACCTGTTGCTGTGGGGTTTCTTAGTCGAACCTTCCATCTGTCACCGCCCGGCCTCCCCCGACCAGCCATCCCGGACTTCGACCTCCGCCGTTGACGGCCCACAAGGACCCCGGCCTGCGGAGGCGATCGGCATCGTCGGCATCCAGGGGCACAACCACCACATGGCCCATCCCCACCGTCTCATTGGGCAACGCTCCGTGCTTCATTGCAACCCGTCGCTGCCGGCCTGCACGTGTCGGGCGGGGGGAACGGACAATGTCACCTTGGAGCGGCGGGTCTGGCCCGACATGAAGGTTCGGGATAATAGCTCAGAACAGTGCCTGTTGCCCACGTGCCTTGTCAGACGGAGCATAAGAGAGTCGATGTGCCCTTGCACTCTCCCAGCTCGTCACACATCGTCGACCAAACACTGCTCACCATGGCTCCCAACACGATGCGCCTGCTGGCCGCCAACGGTATGCCCATGATGCCCTTCAACTCCCGCAGGACCTAACACGCATAGCCTTCCTCGGCACTGCTGCTGCCGCAGTAGCCTGTAATCACACGACCAACGGCCTCACTTGGACGTCCGCCGTGCGCATGAACCACGTCCAGGTCATCGGCACGCACAACGCCTACCACGTCGAGTCACAGCTCGCTGAGCGCGCCGTCTTTGAGCAGTTCATGCCCTCGCCCCAAAACTACTACTACGCCCACCCCACGCTGGACATTCAGCTCAACTACCAGTCCATGCGCAACCTCGAGCTCGACCTGTTCGCGGACCCGGAAGGCGGACACTACGCCAACCCCCTCATCCGCTCCCGCTCCGGCCTCCCTCCCCCCACCGACCCGGCCTACCAAGAACCCGGCATCAAGGTCTTCCACGTCGCCGATGCAGACATCCACACTACCTGCCTCACCCTCATCGGATGCCTTGAAACCATCAAGACCTGGTCCGACGCGCACCGTGACCACGTCCCCCTCCCGCTCATGATCGAGCTCAAGACCGCCGACGCGCGCATCACAGCCCTCGGCGGCGCCGCCGCCATCCCCTGGACGACCGAGCTCCTCGACGGCCTTGACGCCGAGATCCGCTCCGTCTTCCCCGCCGACCGCCTCGTCGTCCCCGATGACCTGCGCCGCGGCAACCTCACCCTCGAAGCCTCGGTCCTTCGCCACGGCTGGCCCGACCTCGACTCCGCGCGCGGCCGCCTCCTCTTCCTCATGGACAATGGGCCCGTCCACACCGCGCGCGACGCCTACCGCGTCGGCCGCCCGAGCCTCGAGGGTCGCGTGCTCTTCACCAACGCCGCCCCCGGCGATGCAGACTGCGCTTTCCAGAAGCTTAATGATCCTACTGGCGAGGCCAACTCGGCGCAGATCCGGGATGCTGTTGCCGCTAACTACTGGGTTCGCACGCGCGCTGATGTGCCCCTTGATACTATCTTGTCTGCTGACCCGACTGCAATGCGTGAGGCTGCGTTTGCGTCGGGCGCGCAGATTGTGAGCACTGATTTCCAGGCGTATGGTATGAGCAGCCGTTGGGGCGTTGACTATGCTGTGCGTTTCGATGGGGGACGCTCAGCGAGGTGTAACCCGGTCACGGCCAAGGCGGGTTGCGTGGATGAGGAGTTGGAGCCTGAGGCGTATGTGAAAAACTGAGGGAAGGGTCGGACTCTGCCCACGGACGCCGAATTCCCAAATCTACCTCAAGGTACCTATCTAGAGGTAGTCGGATATCACGCTCAAATAATGTCACGAAATCAATGAAATACACGAGAACAGTCCACAGATTTTGAAAGGTCCTCAGTCGCGCCTTGCTCGTGTCTAGTGACATGACATCCATTTTAGATAAGAGGTTCTTCGGCACCTCGCTTGCTTCGTTCGCCCTAAGCACCTGACAAACGAACCGATACCGTCACTTATGATCAGCCTATACCCCGGAGAGCTAGCAGGATGTAATGAAGTCTTGATAGTTCTCTTCTTGCCCCGGGCCTATTCCAAGAGCAACACCCAACCCCCTCCCAACTTCTAGCCCACCTTCACACCAGCCATCGAGTCTCTTTCCAAGTACCAGACGTCGTGGCAGACCTATCACACATCAACACCAAGCCATAGCTGCCACAAAAGACTGACTTACATTTGAATAATCAGGCCATGCCTTGGGATATTCAGCATTTCTGCTTGGTGTATGTGCAGCTGACAACGGGGCAGTTCCAGCAAGTGCGGACGCCGTTGGAGCAGGGACCGCAACCCTGGAGCTGGCGCTTCTCGACCTCGGCGGCACGGACGGCCTCGTGCTCGGCATTGGGATTGGGGGCGGCCATGGCCAGGGCGGCCATGGCGGAGACGAGGAAGAAAGTGGCCTTCATGATGATGGTTGTTTGGGAGGTGTTGGAGTGAAAAGTGTTGGTTTGCTTGGATGAATAAA
Organism: Plectosphaerella sp. P0831; assembly: GCA_014635975.1. Lineage (NCBI taxonomy): Eukaryota > Fungi > Ascomycota > Sordariomycetes > Glomerellales > Plectosphaerellaceae > Plectosphaerella > Plectosphaerella sp. P0831. Next base: position 37,626 of record JACAFV010000020.1, on the reverse strand, counting down.
TTGATGCCGAGTAAGTTTCTGGCTTTCAATGGGAATCGGAGGCCCTTTAATAGACGGGGCCCCGTTGTTGTATTTGCTTGCCGCTATGCTTCCTCGCCCGGTAACGCCCATGGGATCGTGAAAGTGATGTGGCCAAGCGGCACAGTCAAAAGCGGCACAGTCACCCCTCACTTGAATTGAGCGATGAGAGGAGGCAGTGTATTGTGAAGAAGAATGATATCCATGTCGTTCAGCAAGTCATCTCCCGCCCACGGACTCAAGTTGCCGGGCCTCGGGCGATGTTCTCCAGACTCCCCCACGGCGGAACACCCAGATAGAGTCTCAATGCATCTACCCAAGGACTTCTGCAAGACCCCGAGAGCGGCATTGAATGAGCCTGATAGGATGTGGCAACTTAGCAAGCCTGCATGCCAAGTCGACCCGCCAGAGAAGACATGCAGCATATAGCCGCAAACGATGAATACGCATCTTCTCCACGACGTCTCTGGTCTAGCTCCTACCTTCCCCGCGAAAAGACCGTCGGAAAATACACCTCTTCCTGATGACAATTGAAGATCTTTTCCGTCGGGATAGACTGAGCAACGGGGGGCTGCGTTCTGCAAGTCCACGTGTGTGTGGCTCAAGCGGGTATTCGGCACCGTCACCCACTCGATAGTGCGGCGCAGCACCTTCATCCGACGGCAACACGTCCCGTCAATTTTTTGGAAGGATCACAACATGTTTTCCAGTGTCCAGTGACTGTCGACATCCGTACCAACGGAGCTATCACCCTAAGCGTAAAGGATCTCATTCCCTCGGCGGCCTCTCCCAGGACTTGGCAGCCTCTCCCCACGACGGACCGACGCCGAACACGGCCGTGACTATGATCTCCTCTGGGGGAGACTCTGGTCCAAGGGTGAAATCGTGCCTCACCACTGGTAGTTGCGTCCGAGGGGCCATGAGGTTGGTGTTTGGGTCCGGCCGCATCACCTCCGTCCTCGATCGCGTTTTCACATGCGGTAGCCTCCAGGAAAAGTCAACGATGCCGCTGACGCCAGCCCGGGACAGAACTAGGCTGCTCTTGCTTGCCTCGTCAGTCATCCAGCCCTCTGCCAGCGGGCTCCCGTCGGCTTGGGAGATAAACATCCCCCTCTCAGTCGTCGAGTCGATCGCAAACCCGCCGTCGACAACCTGCAGCGTCTCAGCCCACGCCGGCAACTTGGACATCGAGAAAATCCTGTGTTTCCTGATGTGCCATCCCGGATACTCATCCGGAGCAGCGGCCAGCGTCGTCTCAACAACAATGTCCAGGCACGCCCATGGCTTCCACCGGCTAACGAGGGCTTCGCACTCTCCCTGACCGAGCGGAACGCGAGCGACGTGCACGTCATATGGGTCCCGCCTCACGCTCCACGTCTCGCCCCCGTCAATGGACATGGCGAGGGTGCTGTCGGGCGCGATTTGGTGCAGGAGCGTGCCAGACGGGACGCTGAAGGCAAAGAGGGACGAGTAGGCAAACTTGCCGTACTTTGCCTCACGAGCTTTGAAAGGTTTGGTGCTGCCCTGTCCGGCTGAGAGGGCGTAGTGGTGTGAGGGGTGGGTGACCAGCAGGTGACGTGAAGGCCAGATGAGGTCGACGGACGGCGCGTCAGTGTCTGGGTATGGCAGTTCTTCGCACTGCCAGAACTCGTCGTCGGCGCCAAGGGCCAGGACGACAAAAGACTTTAGGCACCAGTAGGAGGACTGCGGCGAGTTGTAGTCTTCGGACATGTACATGTTCGGGTACGTGAAGCCGATGGAGAGCGAGCCGTCGGCGTGGAACATGCCGCCGCGCTCAGGAGCCGCCCACCATCGTAGATGGCGCAGGAGGAGGCCCTTAGCGACTCCGAGGCCCAGATGCGGCGGCATCTCAATCTTTGCAAGTGAAGCGGCAGCCCAGAAGGCGCCCATGGCGAAGCGGTAGGTCATGCTGCGCCCAAAAGGGATACTGGCACCTGAGAACACAATGAGAGGCATGCCAGTGGTGATGAGGTGACCAGATACCTACCATCAGCGGCCATGTAACGCCAGTACTTTCCCGCAAACTCGGCCGCCTGGGCACGGTAGCGACGCACCCTCTCGCCATCACCGCCGACGAAGAAGACGTAAAGCAGCGGCGCGAACTGCATGGCAAAGCTGCCAGAGTAGTAGTCAGCCTGACGGCGCTCATCGCCCCAAGGGCCGTCGCTGCTCCATCCCTCGCCAACATCAAAAGAGTCAATCAAGGCAAAGTCTTCATCGAGACGCGCCTTGCGGGCCTCGTCCTCCGGGACGCCGAGGGCTTGCGTGAGGGCGAGGTTGGCGAAGATACGGAACCAGCGCCAATTATTTGGGGGCATGCGATGGTCATTGATGGCGCTGAGCCAGGCGACCAAGTTGGCGCGATCGCGCGGCTCCAGGGGGCGCAAGAAGACGTCCGGGGCCAAGAGCAGAGCAAAGGCAATGGTTTCGACCTCGACCATGCGCTGGTCAATGTGGCCGATGGGGCCCCAGTAGTCCGGGTGCTCGGGGTCTACGCCGTGTGCGAGGCCCTCGACCCAGGTGAGAAGGTCGGGGCCGTCGTGGCCGTGGAGGAGCAGGGGCGCGGCGGCAAACAGCGGGCGCGCGAAGCCCTCGAGCTGGGCGGCAACATCGTCGAACCCGGCGGCCGTCTCGACCGCAAGACGAACCCGAGCGCCCGAGGGCGACTTGTGCGCGTCGAGGGGAGCGATGAGCGCGGCCGCCGCCCGTACTACGTCGTCGCGCGTGCGCAGGGGGTTCCCGGTGAATCCGGGGAGGGCAGGCATTGTGTTGGCCGGGGTGGTTTGTGTGCCGCCAGGGGTTGAGATGCTAAGTATGGTTGTCAACGGCCTGGGTTCGTTATCAGAAATTCGATCAAAGCCTCATGGTCGGTTTGGACTCGGGTGTCGGACCAAGTCCCGGGCGCCGCTCCAGGTCCAGGGCCGCGGTCATCGGGTGAGCATTGTGCGGGGAGACGTTCTCGGCGTCCGTCGAACCTTGGTTCAAAAGGCTTGGAACAGTGTCGCCGTAGCCTTTTCGTACTCGCACACGGTCCGAACAGAGCTGAGATGTTGCCGTTGCGAGATCGGGCGACCCCCTTGTAGGCTTGCAGCTGGCCTGCAGCTCCCAATTTCGTCTCTCAACTGTCGCCGAGTGATCCGGCACGCGACCTCCCGCTCCAAGAGCTGCATGGGTCTTCCGATCGGGCCGCCCGGAAATTAGTATGTACGACAACCGGCAGGGGTGCAGCGCTGTCATAACTCTGGGCGTTTTGCGTCAAGTAACTTCACACCAGGCAAGGAGGATGGTGAATGAGATCATCGATTACATATGGGGGAATATACAAGATAAATGACATGGGAAATGGAGGGGAAAGCCGCTGGCAGCATCAACGGTCACGACTCCCCGCGGGTATAGCTGAACTCCGGTTCCTATCCGTGTATCGTTTGGCCCATCCAGAACTCCGTTGGTGGAATGGCAAAAAAGCAAGCTCCCGGCTGAATCATGAGGTGTCATCACCAGACTCTGCGAGGCTGCTGATGACCAGTCTTTGTCTTGCCGACGTTCCAAATGTCGTCGCACATCCAGTCGCCATTGTCACGGCGCGACCAGAAGAAGGGGGGGATCCTCTCGACCCGTGGGGTCAGGTAGGTCGTGGCGCCGACGGCGTGCCACAAATCGAACCATCGCATGGCCAGCGAGCCGCGACGACCGCCACCGCGCGGCAGGGGTGGCATGGGACGAATGCCGCGCTCATCAAAGGCCGAGGCGACACGGAGGTAGACGGCCGGGTCCTTGAGATCGTGGATGGCGATAGGGTCGGATCCCCAGAGGGCATGCTTCGTCGCATTAGGGTGGGTGTTTGCGCGAGCCCATGGGGAACCGTCGCCGCGGGAATCGGGTTCATAATAGTCAAACTTTTCCGAGCCGAGAAAGTTGACGACGTTGACAGCGCGGCGGGCACGGAGCAGAAGCAGAGCCATCGCCACGTCCTCGCCAGCGACGACGCGGTACCGCTCCTGAAGCTCGACAAGCTCCTCGACGACGTCCCAGGTGTAGGTGTACATGGAGCCGTGGAGGAAGGTCAGGTCATTGAAACGGCCGTAATACAGCTCGCCAATGGCCGTCCGCTCGACCGTGGCCTCACCCGTCCGCGGCGAGAGGCGGGGCCGCAGGTAGCGGTCCCAGAACCCTCGCGCGTTGAGGAACAGGTCCGAGTCGAGCTTGGAGACAAACTCGTAGCGCAGTCCGCGGCGTACCAGGTGCTTGTAAAACTCGAGCGTCTTGATCGTGTTGGCGGTGAAGTCGTCCTCCTGCAGGTGGTCGAGCACGATGAGGTCGCCAAAGGTACGGTTTTCGGCCTGGAGCACCTCTGTCCACTGCGGTCCCGGGTTGGACACGACGAACCGGGTGTCCATGGGCAGGTCCTTGTAGGTGCGCATCCAGGAGGCGCGGATCAGCATGCGACGGTCAGCGTCAAAAGCCGAGCTGATGACGGCGGCCAGCCACGGGTTACGGCGCTGCCGTGTGCCATCAACATCGTCGTCGTCGCTGTTGTTGCCGCTGTACCACCCCGAATCCGGAAGAGCCGGAGGAGCGACCATCGGGGTCTCGGGAAACCGATGAAGCGGGTATGTGGGTTCCCGCGGGCCCGCGATGTAGGCGGAAACGTATTTTCCGTGGATCTCGGGATCCATGTTAGGTGCTGTGAAGGGAGCGTGGTGTGTCGGCGTCGTCAGCTTGACGGTCAGGTGGACGGCAACAAAGGCCATGGCGATGAGGGAGATGACGAGTAGGCGATGAAACCTTCGGGGGAGGTTCGTCTTGGGGTTTTCCCATGCCGCAATGGGCAGGGAGAGGTAGGCTTTCGACGCGACCATGTCGTCGAGGGTGGGCGGGTGACGACCGCCAAGTTGTCGGGCTTCGAAGAATATTAGGTGGGAGGAAGGTAGGTTCGAGGTTGTGGAGGGCTAATTAATACAAATCCCGTCGGAGGGGACTCGTCGATGACAAAAGAGATATCGATAGGGGGAGGGAGGATGAAGGGAGGAAATCTAGCAACGAACAAGGAAGAGACTGTGTTTTGGAGAGAAAGCAATGCAAATGGCCATGGCGGCAGTCCAAGGAATGAACGGGTGGGTTTGAGTTCAGGTTGACTTGTTTCGACACGGACCCGGCGGGGACCTCGACGTTTCCATGACAGAACCTTGAGGTCCGGCTGGTCCGCCTGCCCTGCTAGCATGATACGACGTGGAGGATGTACCCGCCATGCCAAGATTAGGTGAAAGTGTACATTGATGCTCAGTTCCACCAAAGACTGCCGAACAGCGGCTGACGGCACTCGCCCTGTGGAGGCAGTCAGGGCAGTGAAGAAGCAAGCTAGGCAATTGAGGGTTTAGAGCGGCGGAGTAGACCAGACTAGAGACCAGACCAGCACCATCCTGGAATCGAAAACTGCCCTTGCCATCCATCTCAGGGGCAGCTCGGGCCCGGGCAGGGAGCAAGGGGATGTACCGATGACGTCGACCTTGCTGGGGGACGTGGCTGTTTCAGCAACTGGGTACGTACCGACGTGGAACTATTTTGGACACACCTTCCCACCTTCCTACCACAACAAGGCTGATGGCCCCGTTTGTCGATCCTTCTTTCATAGCTGCGCCTGCTTGCCTGTCTCTCCGCCTCCCGAACTCCAACCACGAGGGCATCAATTGGAGGCAGGCATGTTTCCGCATTGACACAAAGTGGGCGAACCTGCCATATCAACCGACGCGCCCGTCATGCCAACCTGGACGCACCTTCCGATGGTCGTGGATGTGGATGTGGATGCTGCCACCACTTCGGTTCCCAGGCCAGGCGGACGGCATGAGCCTTCACCAGCGTTGACACTGGCCGTTCCTGCCGTATGAGCTTACCTGCTGTGACGATGAGATATGGAGTTGATCAACTTGCTGTGTTGATTATCTTGCTGCATTGGAAGGTCTGACTGGCCTCCTGGTAGGTAATACTTCCATAAGCGAACCTGGAACATCATGTTCTGCGGAAGTGCACAATCTACCCTCACAGTCTCTTGGTCCTTCCTTCCAGCGGGCTCTCCTTCGTGTCTTCCCTTGTTGTCACGTACCAGCATCTAGGATGTCTGATAACATGTCTGCAGGCTCGCGGCCGTCACCTCCATCCATCCATCACCTCCATCACCCACCATCTCCATCTGTCCATCATCCTCACCTTGACACATCAACACATCACCGCATCAAGTCATCTCTGTCTACGAATACCCAATATGGCATTTGAACGCTTCCTCATCCCCCCTTATCTCCTGCGGAGTCTGGCGGACGCCGACGTCCCAGACCATGCCAAAGAACTGGCCCGTCAGGCCCTGAGCCACTTCGAGCGAGTGGCCGCAGAGGTGGCCCAGTTCCAGCTCCATGCCATGACCTCACCCAATGGCAGGACCACCACGCTCGCCAAACCCTCCGCCGAGACCAAGTCAACAGTCAAGCGCGAGGTGTACGACATGGCCAACTCGGAGGACGAGTCTTCTCTCCCTGGCACACTCGTCCGGTCCGAGAACGGCACAACTTCAAGCGACGACACCACCAAGGACGATGACCCCTCCAAAAACGATGACCCCTCCAAGGACGATGACCCCTCCAGGAACGATGACCCTACCAAGGGCGACGACACCACCAAGAGTGACCCCTCCAAGAACGGCGACACTTCCAAGAGCGACGACAGGGCCGTCAACGAGGTCTTCGACAACGTTGGCCGCATCTTGACCATGTTCAAGGACAAGTTCGACTGGACCGGCATCGACGACACTGACACAACCATTGTTAGCTCTGTCCACTTTGGAAAGGAGTACGAGAACGCATGTTAGTGCTCCTTTCTTCTGCCCCTGCCTTCCAATGCTGACCTTGCAGACTGGGACCCTCGCCGTAAGCAGTTCGTTTTCGGCGATGGTGGCGAGTTCCTCGGCAACTTCACCGGCGCAGTCGATGTCATCGGCCACGAGCTCACACACGGCGTCACGGAAAACATCAGCCCCCTCATCTACATGGGCATGAGCGGCGCCCTCAACGAGCACATCTCGGACGTCTTCGGCATCATGGCCAAACAAATCGAGGAGAACGAGACTGCTGAAGCCGCCGATTGGCTGATCGGTGAGGCTTGCATCATGCCTGGGGTCAAGGGAACGGCCCTCCGCAGCATGAAGGCACCCGGCACGGCGTACAGTGACCCCCGCTTCGGAAAAGACCCACAGCCCGACCACTTTGACGACTACGTTCCCATGTTTGAGGACATGGGCGGCGTTCACATCTACTCTGGCATCCCCAACAAGGCCTTTTACCTTGTCGCCACCAAGCTCGGCGGGTACACGTGGGAGAAGGCTGGCCCGATCTAGTGGAAGGCCATGTCTTCGGGCCGGGTGAAGGAGTCGAGCAACTTCATCGACTTTGCCAACATTACTGTGGATGTGGCCCGCGATAACTTTGACGAAGCCACTGCCAAGATTGTCAGACAGTCCTGGGACGATGTCGGCGTCAAGGAAAAGGGCGACACGAAGGGCGATGAGAAGGATGACAAGAAGGACGACGACGGAAAGGGCGATAACAAGACGGACGATCCCAAGAAGGATGACCCCGAGAAGGACGACCCCAAGAAGGACGATGATGAAGACAAGGGGTGCAACCCCATGTAGGTGGCATGGATGATTCCTAGAACCAGTACTACCTAGCTGTCTCCTCCCTACATGAACATCGACGCCTTTTGAAACAGCCTGCTCTCCGCGTTTCACCCAGACAACTCGTACCAGATCCTCGTCGCAGCAGAAGGAATTGACAAAATATTTGAGGTTACAACAACAGGTCTACTAACGCAGTGTGCTTGTCAGTGTAAGAGAGCCTTCAGTCAGGCATCATGCTGTTGCGTGCCCCACTAAGGTACTTCGGTACCTGCAGCCACCCTGCTGCTGAAGCACAGCGCTCTAAGAAGTTCCCGTCATCGCCCGGTGGAATTGACTTTTCCCATCAAAATCCATCAACACACCATCACACCAGTCCCATCTGCAGCAGCCGGTTCCCGTACTCGACCAGGTAATAGTCACCATAGACCAGACCGTGGTCCCACAGTCGCCGCCGCGCGCCCTCGTTGTTGTTGGCCGTGCCATTCTTCAACACGCCGTCAAAGACCTTGCCCACCTCGACGTCCTCGATTTCAACCGCCAATTGCCCCCGAGCGAATCGCGCCTGCTCCTGCGCCAGGGATAGATCCAGTGTGTCCCTCACGATGGCGACCGACGCTTCGAGGAAGTGCCTGGCCAGCGAGTGGCGCGCCCGACCTGCGAGGGCCTGCGAGAGGATGAGCATGCCGTTGGCAGCCGCCATTCCGGCGGACGTGTCTCGCAGCGGCTTCGTCTCGTCCTCGATGGGCGCGTCAAAGTCCCATAGGGGCACGAAGCGACCCGCGCGACCGCCGTTGGGGAGCTGCTGCTCGACGCAGGCTGGTGCTGTCTCCAGCCGGTGGAGGAAGTACTCGGCTGTGCCGCATGCTGCGTCTAGGAAGGCATCGTCTCCCGTCCACACATAGGTCTGCGCGTACCCGAGGATCGCCCACGCCTGGCCGCGGGACCATGTCGACTCGTCGGCATAGCCTTGCGCTGTGCGGCGCCACTTGAGTGTGCCTGAGGCCGGGTCAAGCGTGGCAACGTGGCAGGTCGAGTACAGCTGGCCGCGGAAGCCGTTCTTGGCTGACGTGGTGGCCCTCTCGGGGCGGAGGTGCGTCGTCAGGAGAGTGTGGGCGTGCGCGGTGGCGATCGTTGCGAGGGACTCTTCGCCACTGTGCGCTGCGGCGTAGTACAGCAGGTCGAGGTTGCAGAGGCTGTCGATGATGATAATAGCGTTGGCGTCCATGTCAGTCACGACAATATCCTTCTTGAGGAGGCAGTCCCAGCTGCGAATGACGTTGGCCGAGGGGAGGTAGCGGCTGGNGCTGGCCAGGCTGTGTGCCGATTTGACGATGGTGTCGAGGCTGCGAGGGTTGCCTGTCATTTCCCAGTCGCGGCGGATCGCAGGCATGATGATGAAGCCGAGGTCGTGTGTGTCAGTCCGCGCGGCCATGGCGTGGAGGGGCTCGGTCCAGATGTCGCAGTCTTGCACGAGCCGGCCGTACAGCGCGGCGGTGCTGATGCCGGCTGAAGGGTCGAGGCCCATGTGTTGAGGGTACCTGGCACATCGCTCGCGCAGGGCGGCCAGCTCGCCTGGGAAGAAGCCGCAGGTCCAGAAGTCTGGCTCGCGGTAGTCGTACTGGCCAAAGTACGGAGGGACCTGGGAGACGGTCTCTGGGAAGCCGGTGGGCGCCTTGGTCACTCCCGAGGGGGTGACGACGTCGACGAGAGATTTCCCGGCGGCTCGGCAGGCCTTTGCGGTGATGTTTTCTGCGAATAGCTCGGCGAGGTGAGCCTTGAGGTCGCGGGTGCCGGTGTGGGGTTTTTGTCTCTGGTGGTCGTCGATGAGGTCGGACCACGAGGTGTCACTGCCAGGGGACCTCTCTCTGGACGAGCCCAAGACATTGGGAGGTTCCGACGTCTCCGAAGACATACTCGACAGCAATTCTGTAGGTTCCATTGTGATCTATTGGCGTACTGGAGTGGCGTTGTTTCTGGAGGTTCATTGGGAGGGGGGGCACAAGGCAGATGAAGGAAAGACCCTTTTACCCGGGGCCTGTGGCAAGACTGCGCTCCACGGACATTGTCGGGTTTCGTTGCACCAACAACCACCCCAGAGGCAAGCCGCGCAATGCCAGCTGCGAGTCCGTGATCGACGCCCCGGCAGGATTGTGTGAGGGTGCCTTGAGAAGGCGGGGGATTGGGGCCGGCCAGAGTCGCCCCGAAGGTCGCCCGAAGGGTTTGTGGTCAGCGCGGGGGATTGATGGTCCACGCCCGTCAAGGATGCTCCGGGGGCCCAGACCGACCCCGCGTCTCCCCGCTTCGGCATCGGGGCATGTTGCGACGAGCCGAGGCCGGTGGCTTTCACTGCGTTTCGGGGAGTTAACATGGAGGCCGGACAATGCGCAGATAGAGCCGGGGTTGGTTGCCTGCCAAGTTGAGGGCTGGCTTGGAACGATTGGCAAGTCAAGGGCCTGTCTTGGCCTGTCCATTGACTCTTTAGCCAGTGAGTCCTTCATTGCACATGCAAGACACTGACCAGGCTTCTTGCCTTTGATTCCTAAGCTCGGCCTATTTTCTGCTCTCCTCAGCAGCGCCTCACTCCCGGAGGATGAAGGATGATTCAATACACTCAGCCCGAACTCGGTGAATTGAAGCGAACGAGCAAGCCTAATGGCAGAGTCAAAGTTTCTCCGGGCGGGAGCCGAAGCATGCGAGTCAACAAGCTGTCCACTGATGGCAGGAGAGACCAGTAAGTGCCCTGGACAGAAATGATAGGTACGATGCTCTAACCATCTAAGTGGCTTATGGCATTTACTGCAACAGAGCGACCAAGGTGCTTCATACTTCTTGCCGGATGCTGTCGGTGAGGCTTCACCGAGTACCCAGGCAGGAGGCTTGCCCCAATCAGGCAGGTTGTCAAACTCAAGACCGCCGGCCGGCCCCGATGCCGGGGAAAGATATGCATGCCCCCGCTTGGCCCGGAAAGATACCGGTGTGACTCTTCACTGCATCGACAACTTATCTGAGTATATCAGCTCGTCTCTCGACGGCGTACCAGTATCACTTACGAGGTACCTACTAGGTACTGTGTCATTGCATCATGGCAGCGCAACCGTCAGCAGACGACACGGAGGTGGAAATGCGGCCCATGGATAGCCATGTCCAGGGCCCCAACGCCATTCTCGACGACCACGATGACTACCCCGAAGGCGGTCTCCAGGCCTGGCTTGTGGTGTTCGGTGCCTGGTGCGCCATGATTCCACCCATGGGCATCCTCAACACCATTGCCGTGCTTTCGGGCTGGCTGTCGGAGCATGAACTTGCTGGTATGCCCGAGAGCCAGACGGGCTGGATCTGGTCCTGCTTTGCCTTTTTCATCACCGCCGGCGGCGCGCAAGTCGGTAAGTAAATCAATTCTATCTCTCGAGACATGATCTGACCAACTTTACAGGCCCCGTCTTCGATGCTCACCACCCTTGGGTCGTCATCCTACCCGGATCTATCGGTATGATCGCTTCAATGATTGCCATGAGCTTCTCAACCAGTGAGTCTCTCCTCACCTTGTCCGACCCCTTGCTAAGCCGACCCCAGAATTCTACCATTTCCTCCTCTCCTTCGGCGTTCTCGGAGGCATCAGCTCATCCCTCCTCTTCACGCCCTCCCTCTCAGCCATCGGCCACTGGTTCTGCAAACGTCGCGCCCTCGCCACAGGTATCGCCTGCACGGCCGGCGGCCTCGGCGGCGTTGCCTTCCCTCTCATCATCCAGTATCTTGCCCCCCGTCTCGGCTTCCCCTGGGCCCTGCGCATCATCGCCCTCATCTCCGTAGTCCACCTGATCATCGCCAACCTGACCCTCCGCAAGCGTCTGCCGCCCATCCGCCCCGCCAAGATCCTCATCAGCTTCTCTATCCTTCGCGACTTTCGGTTCTCCGTCACCATCATCGCCATCTTCTTCATCGAGTTTGCAGTATTCATCCCGTACTCATACATCTCCTCGTACGCCCTGCATCACGGCATGGGCATGCAGAAAGCCTTCCTCATGTCCATCCTCCTCAACGTCGGCGCCGTTCCCGGCCGCATGCTCCCCGGCTACGTTGCCGACCGCGTCGGCGCGTTCAACACAATGTGCGTCACCTCGTTGACCTGCGCCATCCTCATCTTTGCCCTATGGCTTCCGGCCCGCGGCGACGAGGTCAAGATGATGTCTTTTTCCGCCTTGTTCGGCTTCTGGTCCGGCGCCGCCATCAGCTTATCGCCCGTCTGCATCTCGCGCGTCTGTAAGATTGAGGACTATGGCAAGTCGAACGGCATGGCTTACTTCATCGCGAGCTTTGGCGCCCTTATTGGCATCCCGTTGGCTGGCGCCCTCCTCAACACTGATCACGATCCGTATCAGCGGTTGGTCATCTTTGGAGGCATTGCTTATGGTCTTGCTTTTGTGGTATTTTGCGTGGCGAGGGGGGTTGCAGGCGGGTGGAGCTTCGGGCACTTCTGAGCATAGAAGGCATCATTTGGCGAGTCTGTCCGTCTTGAGTAGTGATTGCAGCAGTCATGGCATGATACATGCAGCTTGAGGTAGCATTGATGAGTCCGCAGATGGCGGTGGATGTCTCGCGAGGAGACAGAGTGGCATCTGCGCTGATGGATGCTCGTATGAGGGACTTGCAGCGCCCTCGGGGATCGGCCCGAATAATATCAGCTGCTTCTTTGGTATCACAGGGCACGATGTCAACGGGTACCTCGCGGTCCGTCCCGTCAGCCCTACGATCATGCGCGATACAGGCCACCCACCCCCTTTCCCGAATGCTTGAGAAGCATGATTTGTCGCAAGGTCACACTCGGCAACTTGTCAGCCCATCCATCATGGAGACCCTTACATGCAAGGGTAATGTCCTGCAGGCGAGTCTGCCTGAGCGTCTTCCCGAAAGAGCTTTGTGCCGGCTGAACTGCGCTGATGTCCCGGATGGCATCCTCCCGTCTTCCTGTGTCGCATTGGCCGCGGGATTCCGCCCGCTTGTTGTCGCACAACATTGCGCACAGCGCTGACCACATGATAACCTCAGTAAGCGGCAAGAAGTTATTGCCCGTTTGGGACTTGAACGTAGTATTCCGGGGTCGGCCTGACTCGACCTGCAGCGAGGGCAGCTGAAAGTGTTGCATCGTCATGCAGGGACTCGCGTCTGCGCCAATCAGGATACAGAGGCAAAGTATCCTGCGAGAAAGAAGCTATCGTCATGAGCTTTTCGAAGGGAATATTTGCCGTGCTTACTGTGGCAGCTGCAGTCAGGTTCAAGATTGATGTGGGGAGCTGGACTTCAGCCGGATGTGACTCGTGAGGGCATCGTGAGGTCGGGAGCTGGTGCTGATGGGCACCGAGGGCCCCCGAACACACTCGAATGACCCTCGGACGATGACCTCGGGCTGCTGCTTAAAGAACATAAAAGGGCCAGAAGCTTCCTCCCTGGAATCATGTCCATTCCCAACCCAGACACCATATCAAACCCATCACTGTCTCTTGCCCCTTTTTTTACTCTCACTTCTTCACCTCAACAACATGATTTCCACCACCAAGCTCATCCTCGTCCTGGCCTCGGTCCTCAGCGCCGTGTCTGCCGTCCCCGCCGCTGCTCCCAGCCCGGAGTCGAGCGTGCCCGGCGTGTCCGGCTCCACGGTTGCCGTCGCCGAGGCCGCCGAGAAGCGCGAGCTGCACAAGCGCGCGACGGTCCAGTTCCAGATCTTCGAGAACACCAACTACGGCGGTGCATCCCTCACCATCAGTGCCAACAGCAACCAGTGCTGTAAGTTTCGCGATTCTATCCTCGACGGGTCAAGTCCGTGTGCTGACGTGGTTGTCTTCCAGTCTCCTTCACCGGGGTCTGGTCTGGCTGGAACGACCGCATTTCCTCGGCCAAGACACTGACCAATGGGTGGTCCTGCTACATCTACGAGTAAGTTTTGTTTTCGTTGGACCAGTATGGTTGTTGTCGTTGACTCTTGGCTTCAGTACCTCCAACTGCTCTGGTGGCCGTGGCGGACCGATCACCACTGGCAACCCTCACTCTGACCTCCATGTCTACGGCTGGGGAGATCGCACCAGCTCCTTCATCTGCATCTAGATACCTTTCCGCAGACAGTATGAATACGTATGGCGATGGGATTATCTGGTAGGAAGGAAGACAGGAAGGCGTGTGATCAGGGGACGGTGGTTGAGGTTCACTTCTTACGCTCTCTTCTTCCTATAGGTACCTAGATTCCTTCAGAACTTTTGCTTCTTCGAACTTGGGACTGAAACTTACGTCTTGCCTCTCCTTGAATAATGAGTGCTCGGCATTGCTGGATGTTGACGGGGCCCATGAGTACCCCTACGTCGATAGCTACAGGGCGTTCCAGCCAAGTTGTGTAGCCTTCATTAGACGTAGGACTCGTGCTCCCAGTTTTGTATCGCCTCTGTGTTGCAAACCCACAGCTTGCGAGGGTGGGATTGCGCCTTCTTCCACATTGCCTTCATGTCCACGCCCTCGCATCTGGCGGCATAGAACCAGGCCTGCAAGCAAGTGAAGGGGACTTTGACGCGACCTTGATACCCATCCTCGTCGGCGTCATGTCCCGGCGACTGGGGCTCCCAATTGGCGTCACAGGCCCAAAGCCAATAGACAAGGTAGTCTTCGTCATCAGCGAGGAGCTCCGTAAGCTCATCACAGGTGAGCAAGTCGGGATGGACACAATCCGAGTTCAAGACGACAAATGTGTCCTTGAGGATGCCATCATTGGCGCCGAGAGTGGTCCGGTACTCCCTGAAGTGGCTAAGATTCGGGTGAGTAGAGAATCTTCAACTCGAAAGGGCCTTGTACTCACTTTCTTAGTCCGGTCAGATCTCCATCGTCAAATGTCTGGTCGACCCAGTCCTCTCTCCAGTAGTTGACAAAGTCCTCACTAGGAGAATGGATTGATCCCAAGCCAGCAGTCATCGCGATTGACTTGTCAGTGCGGTAGAAGACGTTATCGAGCTCCTCAAATCGATCCTGAGCCTCGTACCATTCGTCGCCAATGAGTTCATTGACCTGTGACGTCTTGTAAAAGACGTAGCCCCAAGGAAGCTGTTTCCTGTTGATGTTGGTGATCCACGACGGTGCACCAGGGGCAATTCTTCCCCAAATTTTGCGACTCTCTTTTTCGTCCAGGCGTCCCAGCTCTTCCGGTGTCAGTTCCTCGAGGGCCGCGATCATGAGCTTGGCGTTCCGGCGTGCCAGCTTTTCGTCGTCATAGCGAACGGCCTCACGAGCACGCTCCAGTGGTGTTTGTTGCTCTTCTGCCAGGAGCTGAGCCTGGTACTCCCGTTCGAGATGTGCAGAGTCCTCCACGAAGCGACCGTCGCAGACGATGAGCTTCCAGCTGTCAATGCTTGTGAAGAAGCCGCCTCCGAAACTGCCTGGGTAGGCGCCGTTGCCGATGAAGGTTCCCATTATCCTAAATTTCTTATTCGTGAAACTCTGGAGCAATGCTTTCTCGGCCACCAGGGACGGCGTGCGGCCAAGAAGGACGCATCGTCTGGTAACGTTTTTAATCACTTCAAGAGGGTTCTCCAAGGCCATGGCCACCAGGTCAATACCTTCTGTTTCACTCCTCACCCTCTCTCTGACAGTCTCTTCGTACGAGTAAGGTTTTGCATTGGGGTCTCTGAAAGGTCGGAAAGGTCGTTTTCTAAACATGTTTGGGATGTTTCGAGCGAGGAAATGTCGTGAGTCGGTCAGCAAGTTGGAAAAGTTTGCGTACGCATGGGCAATTGGACGGACGGCAACGATGGGGACTCAGAACATCCACAAAGTGTCCAGTAAGTACTTATCTTGCAATACGCACTGTAAGATACCCCTGCAGTCGGGCAGCTTTCCCATTGTCCGTTGGTTGCCCAGCATGCATGGGTCTCACTCTCAGGACCCTAAACCGCCTGAGAGCCCGCTGCAGTTCGCCAGCCTGGTTGATACGAAGGGGCGCGTTTGTCTCTTCTCGCCTAGAAATATACCTTTTACACGCGAGTCTGTGTCATTTTCATCTCAATTTCTCTCCGAGGTAGGATAAAGGGAAGATATCGGAATCGAAGTCTCTGCCAATTGCTGTTCCAGCAAACCTTACTTTGGCCAAAGGTAGAATGCTTGCGTCGTGGGTATTGTTCAAGGCTAATCCGGAACAAACCCATCTGTCTTAAGTATAGCACGGCCGAGAGTTAGTGGATACTGGCAGGGTCTGGATTGCTTTAAACTGATTTTCAAAAGATGGTACTGGGAGGCAAATTAGCAATCAGGTTTGAATCCCGGGTTTGCTACATGTACTAACCAGTCGGCATCTGCAATCTTCGACTGTGCTTCATGTAGATGAGCTAATATGGGCCTCTAGGAGTCGCCGATCTAGCGACTCTGATGACTGGTGGATGATTCTATGGCTGGGGCAGAACTGGAGACGATGGCCGGGGATGAGGTCCTCAAAGCCAAGTCTTGGGCGTAGCGTATGAGAGGTCGAGCTGGCCACTGACCAGCCACCGATTCATATGACACGTGGACACGACCAATGCCAGAGTCTCGATAGGACGTTCCGGCCAGCTTCCTCCGCCCCTTCACAGCAATCATCGGCTCCTAGGGCACGTCAACACCCCGGACGGGCCAACGGGCCATGGGTCCCGCTGGATGGCAGGCGGGTGCTTGACTCCGGAAGTCCGTACGAGCTGAGCGAGTTTCAGATGAACGCAAGTGGACCACGGCATACGGCGAAGAGGAGACGGACAAGCAGGACTGAATCTGGCCATGACGGGAATGGCCGAGATTGGGGGGACAGGCCGATAGTGGCGGCTGAGACTAGAATGATTCAAGTGCACTGCAATCAGGCCATGGCATGATGCCCAGTCTGGAATATTCCCGGTGGCTTGATGAGAGGAAGTCACGGGCGCCGGAGGAGTGCCGGCACAAGACTTCTGGAACAAGTTTCTCCAGGCCACGTACGTAATTTTAGGTCCATGAGGAGTTCCAGACCTGTAGGACATTTGTAGATCCTGTGGATAATGCCGATGCCAGAGCAAGAAGTCTGACTCGCCTGGCATGATGTATCACGTCTCCAAGACCCATGGCGTTCAAGTTGGGTCGGTCCGCTCGCCGACATCTGTCAGTTGTCTCCTGAGAATGGTGTCCTAGCCAGTCTGTGCCCTACCCCTTGCTGCCCTGTGCCCGTTCCAGAAAGAATGCAGTGAAAAGAGACAGCGCCGCCAACCCCGGCGTTGACCAGTCGAAAAGGGACCTAGCCGAGCTTATGCGAGGCTTCGTCATCACAGGGTCGCAACCAGACTCCCCATCGGGCTTTTCCCCGTCGGCCGTTGCCACTGGCCCACTGTCCTGGCTGGGGGCCGGGCTCGGGAACTCGGGAAATGAGGAGCGGAGGGCGGCTAAAGGGCGAAGCACAAAGCAAAGGCCGCGCCCGCTCTCGACTGGCACGACTGCTCTGGTGGTCCCGTGTTTCCGCCCCTGCTCGCACTTGGCCCTCTCGTCACCTGAGAAATGCAGTGAAGCCCGGAGGAAAGCCACGACCTTGGATACGCCGGCGCGCCGAGCAGACCGACCAGCACCCACCGCATCAGAGACAGAGACACCAGACTCGCCCGATGGATGGACCTGAGGATAACCACAGCGATGGCAACCCCGGAGATGACGGCAACCCCAGCGCTGCCGAGGCCGCGCTCGCGTGCAACTGCTGTCGCCGGCGCAAGCTGAGGTGTTCGCGAGAGGTGCCCTCGTGCCAGCAGTGTCGCAAGACAGGTGAGCTGTCTACCACCTGCCACCTTAGCTATGTGCATCAATGGCTGACGGTCACTGCATAGGCAGCGAGTGCGTCTACGAGACCAAGAGGGCAAAGCCCGGCATGAAGGCCGGCGCCATCGAGAACCTACACCGGAGGCTAGGTATGTCCATCCCTCCCTTCTCTGGCTGTCTCTCTCCAAGTCGCCCACTCCTCACTCACACACCCAGATGCCCTCGAGAGAACAGTACAACAGCAAACGTCCAGAACCGAGCGCGACCGCGGTAGCGGCAGCTCAGCATCCCACGGCACGCCTGGAGACCATGGCCCTGGCGTTGCCAGCACGGCGCCACCAGCAAACACCGCCCTCCCCGATGGCACCAACAACCCGTATGGCATCCTCTCTTTCTTCGCACGCGAGCTGCAGCGCTTCAATGAAGCTTCAGGCGGCCGCCAGCCAGCTCCCGACGACTCGAGACAACAACAGCAGCACCCTCCCCCGGCCAAGCGCCGGCGCGTCGACATTAACAGCCCCGCGGCCCAGCTGAGCCTCGATGTACCCTCCCTACCTGACGGCGAGGCCCTCGAGGCCGTGCTGCGCGCATACTTCCATAATGTCCACCCCTGGATCCCGCTGCTGCATGAAGGGCGGCTGCGTCGTCGGTTGTTACATGCGCCTGATCGTCGGAAGTTGCGCGTCGTGTTGCAGGCCATGGTGCTGGCGGCGGCGCGATTTGTTGAGGATGTTGAGATTGCATCGGCTTGGACGCCGCCGCATGATCAGCAGATGCGGGCGCGGGATTGGATCGTTGCCGAGGCGATGCGGGATTTGAGTGTCGAGAGTCTACAGGCTTTAGTGATTGTGGCGTTTGACGATGTAGGTCCAAGTCCATGAAGGTGTGCCTTGAATATCCGCTGACGTCTCCAGATTGGTGGTGGCCAGGCAGCGCTCGCGTGGTCCACCATCGGCTCCCTCACCCGAACGGTCGAATACCTCCAGCTCACTGTCGAAGCCGACGAGACAGATCGGCCATCCCTCGTCCGGCCATGGGTGTCGCTGTCACCACCGCAAGACTGGACCGAGGCCGAAGAGCGTCGGCGTGTCTTCTGGAATGTCTTCAACCTCGATCGATTTTGCTCTGTCGCCATGGGCTGGAACACGAGCTTGACCTCGGACGACGTCAACCGCCGTCTCCCCTGTGACGGCATCACCTGGCGCAAGGAGGACCCCGTCGACACTCCGTACTTTGGCATCTGGGACAAAGCTGCAGGCCGGATCGGAAACCCCATCGCCTTTTTGCCTTCGCATTACCCAGCCCCTGTGCAGGCGAGGGATGATGACCGCCAGCTCCCACCCATGGCAGCCCATCACCACCACCACCACCCCTCCCCCTCGGAGCCCGGCGTGTCGCCCTCGACCCAACAGCCCGGCACCATCGACATGTCCAGCGTCGGTGCCTTTGCCTACAGCGTCGAGGCGACCGAGTCCCTAAGCCGCGTCAACTCGTACTTCCTCCAGCAACGCGTCGACATGCGCGACAATCGCGACCTCTCGAGCTGGCTCACGCGCTTCAAAGAGCTCGACCTCCGCCTCGTCCACTGGAAAATGTTCCTCCCCCAAAAATGGAAAGCCACCGTTGCCCGCCAGCGCGGAGCGCGCATGGATCCAAACCTCACCCTCGCCCACGTCACCCACAACGCCTCCATGATCCTCCTCCACCAAGTCATGGCCTTCCCCAGCCCGGTCTGGACCTTCAAAAACCGCCTGCCAAGTTTGCTGAGCGTCGACACATGCCAGGCCGCTGCCGTAGAAATCTCCGCCATGACGCAGAACTATCTCGAAAACGCGCCGCCGGCGGTGCCTGTGGCGAGCCAGTTTGCCTTTTGCATCTACGTGGCGGCCAAGGTGCTGCTGCTTCACTGGCGCTACGCCGCCGTGCAGACGCTGACACCCGAGTTTTGGACTCTGGTGAGAAGTCTGGACGACATGGCTCGACGATGGGGCGGTCCTCATGGTCTGGATGGCGGCAGGCCGTGTCTGGCGGCCAAGTACTCGGCGCGGCTGACGCGATTCCATGCTCGATGCGTTGGCGACGAGACATATCGCATCAGCGTGCTGGGGTATACGACGGAGATTGATCACTCGCCAGGAGCGGGAGTCGAGTCACCGACAGACGCTGAGGGAGGGCTACAGCCAGCGACGACAGTGCCCCGGCGGCCACCACCGCAGCAGACGGGCGGCCCTGGGGCGGGAGCGATGACGCCGACGGGCATGGGGCCGGGACTTCCGCTGCCGCTGCCTTTGGGGTTTACGCCGGGGCCGGGACCGCCGGGGATCGTGAGACCGGGGACGTTCCCGCATCGAGGGAGCACGGGGAGCGGCGAGCTGGGGGCCATTTCGCAGGTGTTTATGGATCAGCAGTTTATGGATATGGACCGGGTCATCAGTTATGATGATGGGGTCTTTGGGACCGAGTATGAGGGGGGATGGTAGGGGAAGACGCAGTGATGGAGGAGATACCCAGGGCGATGAGATGCGATGTACAGTACCTTAGGTGGTGGTGGATATGGATTGAGGCGGAGAAAATGTTGATCAAACTCCATAGATGCTAATATGCATCTCGATCCTTCATATTCCCTCGCAAGATGACCCGAATAGGGCAGCAGACACGATCATGCAGACAGGCAAACAGACCCGCCTTGAAAGGTCAAAGCAAGTCTCCTCTGTATCCGCCCTCTCCGCCAACTGTGCACAGGGATGGCGATCCTGGTCCAGCGCAGCGTCGTCCACGTTTTGAGATGGCGGGAAAAACGGGTAAGGGGAAAATCCCCGATGGAGCCCTTCTCTTCTCTGCCTGTTTTCGGTCGCGGCCTGGACAGAAAGGGACATGATGAGCCGGAAGGGAGAGAAAGAGTTCTCTGGTGCCGCCGGGAGGGTGACATTTCACGAGTCGGCACAAGATATATCACGGCTGATATTATCACAAGTCTCCGCCCGAGCGTTACAGGGACTGAGGGACCAGACAGACCCTTCTTTCAGCCCGGCGCCGTCGGAGAAAGGGGGGCGTTCTTCAGCAAGCAAGAAGCAGAAGGGCTGAAGGGGGCAGATATGTTGTCTCTGATCTTGCAGGCGGATCGAGTTGATCTGATCGGCGTGGAAGGATGCAATCTCCCACGACCACGTTGGCGGGCGGGCGAGCCGCGTCAGGCGGAGGCGAGGGAGGGGGACGTCGTATTTTCGACCTGCGCGGCCCCCTGACCCCCTGATCGATCTGGGCGAGCCACAGATGGGATGGATGGGAACGGACGGGAGACTATTGGGAGATCCCCGTGGCTGAAGGGACAACGGGGCGAGGGGATCAGGGGAGGAGGAGCTCTGTGCGTAGCAGGGGGCGCTGGTCACGGGGGACGTGGCCTAGCCTGGCGTGGAAGTGTTCGTGTGTCGAAAGGCCGTGCGACATGAGTGTTTGCTGGACCATTGGCAATACATGATACTTGGTTGATGAGATATCTCGCTCGGATGGGGGAGGCTGTCGGTGTCCGAGGGTGACGAAATTGTGTTGCGTGTGTGCGTCGAGTCAGGCGGTCACATCGCCAGCTGGACGGACGTGATGCCAAGGCTAGTTTTGGGGGAGGAAAAGCCCAGGAAGGCGTTCGGCCGGTGCAAGATCTGTGTGATCGTCGCTGAAGCCGCGCAGAACGGGGCAGGTAGTTGCATTCAGCCTGTGTGCCAGTGGCCAGCGTGTGGCTGGCAAGGGCGGCGCCACGAGAGTCATGTTTCTGTCAAGCTGTCTTCAAGTTCTTCTGCATCGGGGGGCGTGATTCCGAGACTCCGTTGGTTTAATTCAATGCCCGGGGTGAGAGTCAAGTGTTTGCCATTGTTTGTTTGTCCTCATCTCCAGTCCCAGTCACCATTGATCATGATCAGCGAGGTCTTGTCCCAGCATGGCGGAAGCACACCGCCGCATATGCACGCCGCCGTCACGTCCTGGACCAGATTTGAACACGACGGAAGTTGCCTCGCTTCAGTTCGCTTCGCTGGTCGGGGTGTCCAAGAGCCGAGGCGTTCGCGCCGGGGAGCGGATCCAGGATCCCAGGCGAATAGTTCGAGGCGCCAGAGTTTCGCACCGTTTTGACGATGGAGCGCTCGTAGCTCATCTGTCATCGGTGCGCGGGCGAGTCATTGCGCGGTGGCTTGCCCTGCCAGCTGAAGACTGGAAGAAGAGAAGAGACGCGAGAGAGAGACAGGCCGAGGCGAGGCGAAGCATGTGTACATGTGGAGGTGGCTCGGGCTAATCAAACAAATTCTGAGCCGTTTGCACAAGACAAGACGTGCTGTACTGCAGTGGAAGTAGTGCCAATGACTTGCAGTAGTGCTGGTGCCACCGATCCACGCCGCAGCTAGCACCTGTAGCACGTAGCACTTGCACAGGACGGGGGCATTCTCCGAGGGCCAAGGAGAGGGTCCGACGAAGGAGACCAAGAGGGCATGTGAAGCGCCGGTCGAGGCACGGCATTATTCGAAGCACCGGGCTCACGTCAGAGTCCCGGGTGTTGTGTTGATGAGGGAAATAAAAAAGACACTGGTCTCATCATCGTCCGAAGAGGCCAGCCCAATGACGACTGACGGGCGCCAGTTTTACTGCACTGAACAGACGACAAGCTGCTGGCGTTCATCCACTGAGTCTGCAGCTGCCCGCACGGCCGCCGGGGGAGAAGAAGCACAGACGGGCGGGTCCCCCCTTGGTAAAAAGGCCTCGGACGGTGACACGAGCAGTGTCAAGTCGCGGCGGGTGCAAGTGGGTGCGATGCGTGTGTCGTCTGAAAGTCTGGCCACACGTACAGCAGAGCAGAAGCGTCACAGACGTCCAGCATCCACCACCGTCTAGTGTTGTTGCAACAGGTCGGCCTTAAGAGAGGGGAGTGGATAGGGCCGTCGAGGGTTGCTTTCTGTGCGACGATGGTGACGGTCAGGGCGGGGAGGATGCAAGTCTTCGGACGACCTTTTCACCCTACAGAGGAGAAGAAGGAGAAGAATGTTCGGTAGAGGGTGATTCACCGTGCCATCGCCACCGCACATGCCGCCCTCAGGCCACGAGGGGGAATAGGATGCAAGGGGGACGCTGTCGGCGGTGGTGGCCGACCTGAAATGGTCCTGAAATTGCCCCCCCTTTTACGGGCCCCTGTCATCTGCCTAGGCCTGGGGTGACGGAAAGTCACTGTGACTGACTGTGGCCAGGCACTTCTAGGTAGACCCGCAGCGGGCTGATCAGGAGGCTCCATTACTAGTATCTACTTTTACCTGCATCCGTCGTGTCCGGTGGCATCAAGGAAGTGCCTCCATCGTGAGATGAGGACAAGGCTGTCGGCATCAGCTGGGCGCAGACTGCAGCCAGATTTGCTGTCGCACAGAAAGGAATACCATGCTGGCAGAAGAATGGTATGGCCTGCCCGGGCAGAGTAACAAAAAAGATGCCCGTTGCCGGCCGGCCCACGATGCCTTGCCATGTTTCGCCGTGGCGCCGAGGCCGGCCGCAGAGAGCCGCGTTCCAGATAAGGTGGTTTCTAGTTACTTTCTCGCCCTCGTGTTTCTGTTTCTCCGTCTTCCCGCCTGCTGTGCCCTCTGTCGTGCATCTCAACCGGTACCGTGGCACCACGGGAGCAAGTCCGCCCATCCCGCCTCCGACTCACTCGTCCCCCCTCGGCCACATCACCGGTGGACATCCCCAAACCGACAATTGTTGGTTCGATTGTCGGACTTGCTGATGCTGCCGCCGCCGCTGCTGCGCTGCCATGTGCTTTGACCTTTTCAGAACTCCCACCGTTGCGTCCAAGCCTGGCACGACCAGGGTCTTCCCCCTGTTCTAACCCCCTCCCCCCTGCACCATCCCCCTTGGCCTGGGCATACCCCCTGCCTGTAATCGACGGATGCCCACATCGTCCCTCTGCAAGTCAGGTGGTGCCCCGGCTCGGGGTGGAGCAGACGGGCGGCGGAAGGACGAGGAGGGAGGGGCGGTTCATGTGCGGTCGTCCCTCGGGAGTGGTTGAGGTGCGGTAGTTGAGCAGAATGCCGAACTTCTTCGGTCACTGTGACAAACGAAGGAGGGCAGACTTTCCTGTCTGTCATCTTGTCTGCTCAGCCCGTGTCTGCCTCTCCTTCTCTAGTCTTTTCCCCTCTCCCGCCCGGCGCCGATCCTACTCTACAACCCAACGTGGCAGTCCATCCTCCTGAAGAACCTGGAAGAGACAAGTCAACCCGTCGCCCTGCAGAAGCGCTGCAGACTTCCCCCATCCCTACCAGGCAGGGTATAGTAGCTCGTCGCTGGTCGGAGCATCCCGTCGCATCCCATCGCATCATCCATCTTCCTCGGCTGACCCCAGACCGGCCTGACCTGGCTTTCCCTCTACTCTCCTCTTTTCCCTCTCCTCAACCTCGACCAAGACAAGGCACCATAAGCCGCCAGACCCAGCCCAGACCCGGACCATCACCAACAAGCGAAGCGAATCGAATCGGTACTGGCACGCACGTCACAGACAGACAGTCGGGCCCCGTCCCCTGACCCAACCCGCGCCGTCGCAGAGTCCGGCCCTGCTGCCGTCCCGTCAAACTCACCAAGTCTAACCCGACGCATCACATCTCCCGGCCCTCTTCTCTCCTCTCCCTCTAAAATCGACGACTCGCCCATCAGCTGAGCACGCCCACCAAGGCCCCGTCCCTTTAATCAAGGCGACACCCACCTAGGAGCGACAAAACATCAGACGGCCAGGCCGTGTGCCCCCTTCCCGCAACCGGCACATCAACAGCACCCGCACCACGGAGAGAAAATAAAAAAAACGGGGGGCCCGTGTTCCAATAGACTGGATGAATCGCTAGCCCGCAGCCAACTGTGACGGGCTCCGGACAAGGTAATCCCTCCTTTCTCAGCGTCGCCCGCCCACTTGCACTCACGGCGAGTCGTGCAACCAACCCTCGGCCGCCCTCTGCCCTACCTGAGCTGCCTGTGCCTGCCCCGTTGGCCGTTGGGTCCTCCCCGGGGGATCGCAGCGAAAAACAGCAGTGCTCAAACGGCGGAAATGAACGGGTGGCCTGCCCTCCGTCTGCTCTCTGCTCTGTCTCCCCAACAGTCACCATTCTCTACCACCCTACCCTAATACCTCCATATTTATCCCCTTTTGTCTTTTCATGCACTTCGACGACTGACGACCGCCGCTGCTATCAGGCCAGCAGCAGTAGCAGCACCACCACCGCCCCCTTCTCTCGGCTGCACACCCACCCTCGCCAACCATGGGGAGGACGTCATTTACATTCCCCGTGCCCGGGAGGCGCCAGAAGCACCAGAGCACCATCGGCCCCCTCGTCTCAACGCCCATGACAAAAGCACAGCGCATCCTCGGCGCCGCAGACCTCAGCATCGACGCGCCCCGTCAATGGGACGAGTCCTCCGCCTCGGGCATCAGTGTCTCCATCTCCGAACGCACAGCTACTACCTCGACCTCGACAGCCACCACAGCATACCGCCGAACCCCACCACTGGAACAACACGAAAATGGCCCCAGGCCTACGAGGAACGTCAACCGCTGGGAGACCGAGTCTGAGACTGTCCCCTCCTACGTCCATGCCGGCAGGCCGCATGGCGACGACACAGCTACCTCGCGCGACTACATGTCCGATGCCTCCAGCCTGCGCCGCCGCCAGTCTAGCTCGACACTCAAATCGTGGTACGACAAGTCAAAGATGCCCCTGTCCATCTCCCAGCAGACCTCTTCCTCCGCCATGGCAAAGGGTGTGCCGTCAAAAGCCAGCGCCCTCCTCGACGTCGACGGAACCTCAGGATCCCCCTCGGACGCGGCCTCGACAATAACTTCCGCATCCACCGCCCGCGCCGCAAAGAGACCGAGCAGACTCAACCTCGCCCACCTCTTCTCCTCCTCGTCCTCCACAGGCAGACACCGCGATTCAGTTTTCGTGCGCCCCTCGCCTAGCTCCTCCAGCCTTCGAAGCACTTTCTCCTCGACCGCCCCCTCCGCCTCTCCAGACACCGCATACTCGACGCCGCCCTCGCCCCGGACACCGCGCCGCTTGTTAAGGAAACCTACGAAGGAGCGCCTTACTGAAGTCGCGGCCGCAGCAGCAGCCTCAAACGTCCACCGCCCGAGGTCCAGTAGCAGCAACGGCGCACACGGCGCAAAGTCCACCGGCACTAGCACCACCGTCCACTGTCCCCGCGATCTATACGACCACTACGAGCGCACCGCCTTCCGCAACGTCCTGGAGTCTCCCGCCGAAGAGGAGCTCGAAGACGATACAGACGCCGACCACCTCGACGACGATGCTGCTGCAACCCGTCTCCTCATCTCCGACTTCCCAGCCGCCCCCGTCGGTCCCACGGCGTTGAAGTCACCGCCACAACAACAGCACAAACCCCCACAACATCAACTACCACCGCACCCCCTCCACCCACGGCACAGCACCGCCTCGAGCAGCATCACCACAAACAACTCCAACCCCGTCATCCGCGAGCCGATCCGTCGCACAACAGCCGCCAGCAGCACCCGCTCCCGCCAGTCAACCGCCGAGACACTCCCCAGCCTCGACCACGACTACCCCTCAAGTCTCGCCAGCGTCTCCAGCAGACACACCAAGACATCCAGGCACACCACCACCAGCACAGGCGACTCGGACCGCCAAGGCCGCAGCGTCCTCTCCCTCTCGTCAGACTCGGAGGGCGACTCAGACGTCGACAACAGCTACGATGCCTCGTCGAGACGCTCCGTACCGTCCATTGCTTCCCAGCAACAGCTGCCGCCGCAGCCACACTACCGCGAGACCCCGTCCAGCCCAGCCTCCAGACGCTCCGTCTGCTCCCGCAGCGCCGACTCAGATTCAGTCAGTAGACGCTCTAGCGGCAAGCGCACCAGTCTCGCCACAACCGTCGGATCAACATACCTCACCGTCCCCGGCGGAGGGTCTCCAAGCAGCCTGAAGCCTACGGCATTCAGCCCGCGGTCAAGCTCAGTCAACAAGACCCAGCCCCAACAACCCCCTTCCTACGGCGTTCACGAAGCCCGGGCCGTCACAGTCCGCCCTGTCGCTTCAACCGCCCGCTCCCTCTCCAGCGTCGACGTCGACGTGACTGTAGACGACCTGGACGTCACCACCGCCGCTCCCTCCTCTCTCCGCGCCGGTGACCAGCCCACTCCCCCTCTAAGCCCTTCGTCAGTCGAGTTCTGCCTCCAGCCAGACATGACCTTTGACGCTGCCGGCCACACCGCCGCCGGCACCTCGAGCAACCCGCGCCTGATGGCCGTGACACGCCAGGAGCAGATGCTCCTCGCCGCCCTGCGCAACAAGCGAGCCATGATGCGTGAGACCATGCTCGCCGAGGCAGAGGGTGACCTCCAGAAGCAGCAGCAGCGCCAGCTTCGCGGCCACAGGCACACAAGCTCCCAGGCCACGATCCGCGGCCCTGATGAGACGCAACAGCAACAGCATCGCGTTCTTCGTCACCAAGCTTCCGCGACATCCACAAGCAGCACCGTGAAGTCTGCGCCTCGTCTGGCCTCTCCTCCTCGCAGGCAACTGCCCCCAAAGCCAGTGGCCTACGTCGAGCCCAGCCCGGATCTGAGCGACTTTATGGACTTTGACGATACCATGTCCGCATCCGGCTCAGATGACGACCGCCGGCGGCCATTCTACAGCAGCAGCGGAAGTGGCAGTGGCGGCAGCAGCGCGGGAGACATGCTCGCACCCCCAGCGGGCGGCATGACGCGCAAAAAGGCCGTTCGTCTGAGCGCCGTCGGCACCGCAGGTCCAGAAGTCGACTGCTGGGGCGATGACGGCTAAATGACCCCTTAACCCTTATCACACTTACACAGGCGAGGGCTGGACCCTCCGTCTACACGCATAATCAGCAGCAGCAGCTAAGGCTGCATGTTTTCCTTAGACATCACACACTTACACTACCCTTACGACACTTTGCTTTGTATTTTATCTGGTTTATGTACGCTCCTCAAATGTGGCGAGGCGCACGGTTGGGACCAAAGTTTCCCTTCCCAAATGACCCGAGGGAGTTTTCCCCTGGACGGTGTAACAATAAGAAACGGGATACCCCTCATCGGGGCGTTTTTCTCTTTCCTACAGGTTATCATGGGCGGTAATATCATGGCGAAACGGCGAGATGGGCCGAGGGCCGAGGGCCGCCGGTTGGATAAGGGCCATTGGATGGCCGAGAGTAAAGGAAGGATAATAGAATCCGAGTCTATCTTATGCTTTGCATTGCCCACAAGTGATCGCCACACACACATCTTCTGCGCCAATGCCCTCTGATACGGGGTTTGTGCCCCTTTGGATGAGTCGTGGTAGTGGTACCTATTTTACAGTAGTATGCACAATGCCTGCGTGGGGTTCGTAGCTCGCCGTCGAGCTCGCGACG
>JACAFV010000002.1:403058-558961 GCA_014635975.1 Plectosphaerella sp. P0831 | reverse complement strand
GTGGTGGTGGTGGTGGTGACGGCATTTGTCTTGTCGGAAGGGGATGGAATGTTGGAAGACTGCATCATCAGTGGGCGTGTTGGGCAGCTCATTCGACCTGTGGCCTGGTGGCAGTCAACCCGCGATCGCAAATTGTCGTCGCTGGGCGCCAATCTTCAGGTTGGAGGAATCAATTGAGACGCCCATCGAATCACTCTGACGATGAATGGAATGAATTGCTCAACGGCATCGATCAATCGGAAGCCACCAGACTTATCCACCTCGCATGAAGTCCTCGCTGTAGTGTCACCCGCAGGAATGGAACTTTTGAAGCGAGTCCTGCCCCTGTGCCGGCTCCGAACCCCAACTCCGAATCTCCATCCAGCACGCGCTGCGACAAGACAGCCTAACCACTTGGCAATGATCCGTCGCATTCGCCGAGCGGGACGTGCCGTAGGACGAGGGCGGTTTGAGGGTGATTCGCAAGACAGACATGTCTCAAAGAACCATATATTCAGGGCGTCGGGACGTGATGAGGGTGTGCCGCCGTGGTGGTTCTGTTCGCTATGCCGGGCGCCCGGGCATTGCATGTGCAATTTGCCAAGCCGGGTCTGAACACCGGCAGAGCAGGCCCCTGTCTCTCCCACCTGCACCGAACCGATCAGCTTCGCCAGTACGGCCGTCTCGCGTCCTGGTCTCACCGCGGTCCCTGAGTTCGGGGAATCTTTGCGCGACAACATCTGCTGTATCCCGCCGCAAGCGTAAAACCCCGAGCATCACAAAGACGACAAGCTCCCGAGTCCCCCCAAGATAAGGCTGAATTAATGACGGCGGGGTGCCAGTGGTGACTTGGTGAACTGCGCTTCCGTAATCAGACCCATCCATTGGCCAAGTCGCGATTGTCGCCCCTCCCCCTATCTCCTTGGCCCCCTATCAACCCATCTTCAATTGCAGCAGATGGAGCTCTACCGCCCAGCCACTGTTTGCAGTTGGTCGACTCCAGGCATCCCCTGTTGTCTGCGCCCCGTTTGGCAGGTCACCGCATCAGCCCGACTGGGCGGAAGGGAAGCCACATGGGCCCTGCTGCAGCGTAAAGTAAGGGGGCTTTCAGCGCGGAAAGGCAAAAAATCACTATGACGCCAAGCTTCCTGCTGGTCCACTGCTGTCCAGTCGCAGGCAGGCAGCCAGGAATAATCTCACTGCCTCTGGGCGCATCGCCCTCCTTTCGTTCTTCCCTCCCTTTCCCCTCTCAACATCATCGTCGCTCGCTTTTGCATTTCACTTCTCCATCACTCGGTCAGCCCTCTGGGCGCCTCACCTTCGAAATGGCCAGCCGCCGCATCTCCCAGCGGTCCATGATCCTGCTGGTGCCAGTCGCCACATTCCTCGCTCTCGGTGTTCTCTTCCTCCTCGCCCGCCCGGAGCTCCCGCCAATGCCGGGCTTCAACCGCCACCCTCCTCCTCCTCACCACCCACCACCACCGCCCCCGCCGTCTGGGTCACCACAGCCCAAGGTTTGGGAGCCACCTACGGTCGACCCTCTTATCCATGGCATGCATGCTTCCGACTACGCAAAGACCAAACACCCGTACAAGCTCGAACCCTTCCCGCCGTCGCCCCTCGGCTCGCTGCCCCCCGCTGGAGCTAAGGACTCGGATGCACCCGCGCCATGGCTCGCCGCTGTCATCTGCACGCCCTGGGACGTGGAGCGCCGCATGCTCATCCGGTCCAGCTGGATGCGCCTCTACAAAGACCTCCCCTTCGACGCTCGCTTCGTCGTCTCCAATCCCGGCCCCCAATGGGTCGAGTCCATCCGTCTTGAAAACAGCACGTTTGGCGACATGATTGTGCTGGATACGCTGCGCGAGGACGATTTTACCGCTAATACCGTAAAGACCCTCGGCTTCTACCGCTGGCTCGTCGACAAGAGCCCGCGCCGCTACGAGTTTGTCTCCAAGATGGACACGGACCTGTGGCTCAACGCGCGCGGCTTCTGGGATCGCTATCTCAAGCCGAGGCTGTCCACCACCGACGGCGTCCAGAAAGCGACGGTGGAACAGACCATTATCGGCCAGCTCTACTACTCGCCCCCGCACAAGATCGTCTTCCCTCACGGCTCCATGTACACCGTTACCTGGGACATGGTCTCCCTCCTCGCCGACCTGCAGGATGAACACCACGTCGTCGCCGGCGAGGACATGGCCATGGCCGTCCTCATGCTCAAGGGTCACCAGCAAGCTACCGTGGTGAACATGCGCGGCAGCGAAAAGTTCGACTTTGACGAGCGCGACACCCGCCACGACGGCACCGCCTGGGCCGTCGACACCACCCGACCCGCCGCCGCCGAACACGCCCTCTTCGGCCCCGACGTCATCGCCGTCCACCAGCTCAAGTCCAACGAACTCTGGCTAAAGGTCGCTGACTGCTTCGACGAGCACGGCATCAAGCCCATGCCCCGCTGGGTCCCGCCGCCAACACCGCCCACGCCCCCCGAACCGACACCCCCGGCAGACATCCCCCCCAACGCCGACGAGGAAACGCGCCGGAAACACGATGACGCGCACGAAGCCTACGAGAAGGCGCGTAAAAAGTTTGACGCCGACGCTGAGGAGGCGAAGAAGAATGAGATGCGCTACAGCCGCTCTCGCTTCGACGCCATCCCCGGAGACTACTGGGAGGAAATCGGCGGCACATGGCTGTGCAACGGTATCTGGAAGACGCCCGAGGGAGTGGACCGGAACCCAGAGCTGCGGGTGTGAGGGCAGCGAATGTACTGATATACGACCTTTTTGCGATTTCTCGTTTTGGAAAAGATATCCACGAGGCGCTGCGGCGTTGGGTTTGGCATTTTTCTACACAATAGCCTAATGAATACTAAAGTGGACGTTGGGATAGAGGTCACAGCATGACTCGGTGTGAGGGTGGCACGGCCCGGTTCCGATGTTGTACGAAAGAAAGTTGGATTTGCCAAATGCAGTGGTATCATGATGGTACGGACAAACTCCCAGAGTTACGCCCTGCGCCCTCGAAACAATTTCGTCGTCAATGACCGCTTCTTCGGGTGCATATCCCTCAGCTGCCAGAGGAAGCCGAGGAGAGATGCCACCGCCAGCTCGGCTTCGGCCTCTGACCCCCTTTCCGGCAGGAGCAGCACGCCCTCGCTGTAATCGGTCGGGAGGTTGAGACTGACGCCGACATGGTGGTAGACGGCGACAACCTTGGGCTGCAGGTCGTCGCTGGTCCGAACGAGTGTGTAGCGGAGTGCGCCGTGCTCACAGGGGTGAATCTGCCACTGCCACTGCTCGCGGCCGCCGATGTCGACGTCAAAGTACGGGAAGCGGATGATACCACCAGGCGTGCGTTGGTCCGCGAGGGGGAACGACGCCGACACGGTGGTCCTCCTATTTCTTCCCGAGTCGATAGCGAATGTACCGCTCCCTGAACCTGGAAGTGCTCTGCCATGCATTAGTCCTGAGCCCGGAGACAAAGTATCTGGCACTTACATGGTGGTCTCCGCTGGTGCACCCCCACTCCGCCTCTCCAGGACGCCGCGAACGCCCCCGTGAACGGTGAGAAGATGGCTGACAACATCACCATGGCCATCACCCGTCGGACGCCTCATGAGCGCCAATTCGACCCTGTACTTGCTAGAGCCCATGGGCGCATCGCCGACGGCCCGGGCATATGCGGTCGAAACGTCATACAGCGGCAAGTGGGCGACGTGGCGGTCGTGGCGGGGGATGTAAAGGACCCGGGAAAAGTGGGCGGGCGGCGCGGCGGCCACGAGGTCTCGGCCGAGAAGCTGGTCCACGACATGAGCTGGGATGTTGGTGTGGCCGATGGACCGGCTGAAGGACGGGAACTCGGTCCACCGGGCGTTGCGGGAGGTTGTGGTTGATACTGAAGCCATATCGGAGTCTGTACTGTAATGTGAGGAGGTGTCGTTGATGATGTCTGCCATGATCTCTGTTTGCAGGCGGGCGCTGGCGATGATATAGGGTCGGCGAGCCAAGGTGTAGCTCCGCTGGAATCCGCTTCTGTCAAAGTCTCAAGCCCGTGTCGGTGTCTCGGCGGAGATTCCCATCGAGACACTTTGATGCCGGAGACGTCGTCAGATGTCGGTTGACCAGTCGTGACGATGAGAGGGGTCATTTTTTTCTTGCGCCCTCCTCCTTGGGGAACTACCGATCAGCCGCATCGCTGGTGCCCGCGATGTGTCGGTGTCAGGCGTGGGTGTGACATGATGGGCAAAAGGTCACGGAGTGGCCTGAAACGGCAAGCGCCGACGGTGGTGCCCGATCGGGAGTTGACCATGGCGGAGACGGGCGATGCCATTTTGGGAAATTCCTCCGGAGATACCCGAGTTGGTAACTCCTGGTCGGATTTCCTTTGGCAAATATTTTGACCTGATGTCAAGCGGCCTCAGTTGCGATGTCAAGAGGCTTCGATTGAATTGTCATCAGGCGCCATGATGCACCGGATATCGGACGGACGGTGAGTCGATTTGAAATTGAACTGGCAACATTGCATACAGCAGTGAAAGCGGCATTCCCGACGTCGGTCCGCCAACATCTGGTGCTTTCGGCGCCCATCTTGTTTGTCATCCGCCGTGCCCGAATGAAGCGATCACCAGACTCGAGCGCACTATACTGTCATGTCAATTGACACACGTCGCCATTTCATACCCGCCAGTTCGCATGCGCGGAAACGGCGCCGATCGTTGAAATCAAGCTTTCTCCAGGATTCAGCGCCCGCAAAGGATGCAGCTGTGAGCCAGTCGAGGAGCGATTTGCTGTGCAGGTCTCGCCCGTCCTGGCAATTGATGGCCGTCAGCGCCGGTTCCAGGCAGCAAGAGGGAGGTGTCCGGGCGGTGCGCGCAGGTGATGTGGTGGCACGTGGAGGCTTGGCTGCAATCCCTCATCCGCGCGATGCCCCTTCAGTGGTCAACGGCCCTTGTCAGCCGCCCGAAGAGGGAAATGTGGTGGGAGGCGCGGGCCCCGAGATGACTGCGGCCACCGTTGCACTGCCTCTTGGCACCCCGGCCTTCACAGGCGTGATGTCGACCCCAGGAGGACAAGTCAACTGACGGGCGGGAGAGGAGGAAGGCGAGGGAATAAAAGGCGACCGGTCGCGCCGTTGCTTGGCCTGTGTCCAATTCGCATTGCAAGCAAGTCTCAAGTCAAGACAAAACAGTCGCACCGAAACACCAAATGAACTCGTCACAATACCAACAACACCAGCAGCTCGTCGTGCCCCGGTCGGACGCGAGCACGCACCAGGTCATCCAGCAGCCCCGCCGTCAGAGCCAGCAGGATTACCGCCAATACGAATACCAGGACGAGCGGCCTCGTCGCCACTCGGACGACCACTACTCTCATCACGACAAGCCGCGCCGCCGCGAAGAGCGGAATCCCCTCATGACCGTCTGGCGGGAGACGTACGAGGTCTGGGACGGCGTGCTTGAAGTCGTCGGTAAAGCCTGGTTCAAGATGGGCGGCAAGTGAGCAAAGCGACCAGCCGACACGATCGACAAAGAATTAAGGAAAAACAACAAAACTTCTTCAAGACACCGATTCCCTGGCATGCCAGCGCGCCGCGCAAGCCTCATCATTCGCCGCATGAGGTGCTGGGAGATCACGGTCGGCATGATCGACCGTTTTGCAATCTTGCCCTGACACGCCAAAAACAAGGCGGCCGGGCTGGAACTGGGTCCAGTGCTGTTCCATTTATTCCACGGGCGGCCCACTGGATATTTCGAGCAACTCGAACCACACGACGAAGGGAGGGAGGGACACGGCCGGATCGCCCGGCTGCCGGCAGGCTCGAGCGAGGATGGGCTCAGTGAGACGCGCCAGAGACGATCCCGTGCCCCCAGGCGGCTGGCTCAGCCCACGAGGACAATGGGGAATGGCCCAGTCGCTTTCATCTGCGGCTGGCGGGGGCTGGAGACTATCACCGAGAGGAGGCATGCCAGGCGGACACCGTCGGTGGCCGATGCGTCTTTGGTGAGAGGCTGGAGGTCGCCGCAGCTCGCATCGTCGATGCATCATCGACCGTCCGAGGCGCAAGGCGACCGCCAATGGTGCGCCGCGTCCGATACCTTACAGCACAGCACAGGCATTGCGAGGACCAGACGGGCTGATGAAGCTCAGCATGTTTGGATGGAGTGGATGAGACGGTGACATCAGTGACACGAAGCAAAGAAATACCAACCACACATCTGAATCAGCAGTTGACAGTTGCAACGTCGAAAAGCAGGTCTCGCACCGCATGCGGCAGACACGTGAGATGCGCAACGTAGGATACGAAGTCCGATGAGCCGTGGACGGAAGCGAAAGAGACGAGAAAAAAAGTCGTCGTAAGCAAGGGTGGTCGGGGTGGGGAGCGCATTGCTGATCGTATCCCCGACCCCCAATTTTCCTTCGCCGGTCGAAATTTCGCTGCTCGTCTTGGAAAAAAAAAAAAACACTGCCTCAAAGCCCAGAAGACCGGACAAGAAGTGAAATGGCGCCCAAGATCTTGGACGACCGGCGGGTGAGGTTGGCGGTTGGGGGGTTGACGAGGACTTCAAGGGCTTTAATCCATTCTTGACCGTGGCCAAGACATGTAGCTCCGGGGGAAGAGACTCGCCTTGGAGTGGAGATTGGCCCCTATTCGCGGCACGCAGTGAGTGTCCGGGCATCTTCAGGGCCCCGACGCGTCTTGGACGATTCGGTCAATCCCCGTATTCCTGAGAGCCGTGCCGAGAGTGCGAGCTGCGACGGGTTCCGACGGTGGGAGGGCCACTATTTCGGACGACAGTCTTGCCAAGCTTTGTTAGAGTGCTATCTCGACCAAGCCTTCTCTAGGCAATAACACGTTCAATCTCAATCCGGCTTGTTACTGCCCCCTGACGATCGACCCATCGGCCATACTGTGCCCCGCTGATGCCCCCTGGTGAAACGAGATGATGCCCGGGTACCTCCAGCCTCTGTCTTCCGCCGCCAATCTGTCGTGCCGCAGGGACCAGCGCCAGGTACCCCCCTCCATCACAAGGCAGGGTGGGTCCCGGGTGTGTCGTCGCATTTCGCCAGAGGCAGCTGCGCCTTCCTCATTCCCCACCGTGCCTCCGTCGTCGCTACTTGATTGGCCAATGTGGTCCCCTCCCTTTTTCCCGCGGTGGGCAGGTGCAATCGACAGGCGGTTCGCGGGTACGACGGGTCAATCGCCCCTGAAAGTCACTGCCGTCACAGCCCAGACCCAGGACTAGGCCAGCCAGCCCCTTGCCTCCTTGTCCAGATCCAGAAACAACGACCGCCACCCTCGCTCGGCGGCAGCTGCTACCAAAACCGCATTTTCCCCTTTCCTCCTCCCTCTTCAACAACCGTCCCCTCCCTCCTGAGGAAACACTCGTTCTTTGAACCTCTCTCCAACTTGACAACTCTTTCTTCTCCCGGGGAATCGAGCCATCGCCTGCTCGTGCCTTACTTTTTTAATCCCACCTTCGATCAATCCTTCTCACCCTCTTTTGGACACCCGTTTTTTTCCAGTCAACCCACTCGCTCTGTTGGCTTTCCAGCCCGCTTCGTCCGACGACAACCCCCGAATCCTCCGCAATCCAACGACACGACTCTCTCGTGCCCTTGCGACATTCCAACTCGTCATATTACAACAACACGCCACTAGCACTCCCTGTTCAGCGGCATTGATCAACCCGGCCATCCCGCCACTCCCACAACACCACACCAAGCACACATCCAACCGTCAACATGGTTCACAAGGCCGCCGCTCTGTCGGCCCTGCTCTTCGCGAGCAAGGCCCTCGCCCTCGACCCCATCATCGCCAAGGTTAGTAGCCCACTCGCCCTGCCATTGCCTTTGCGTCCCCACTGACATCCTTCTTCTCCAGGGCAGCAAGTTCTTCTACGAGAACGGCACACAGTTCTTCATGAAGGGCATTGCCTACCAGGAGGACCCCTCGGGCGCCGGTGGTGAGAACGAGGACGGAAAGTACATCGACCCTCTCGCCAACGAGACCAAGTGCAAGCGCGACGTCCCCATCCTCGCCAAGGCTGGCACCAACACCATCCGTGTCTACGCCATCGACCCGACCAAGGACCACGATGCCTGCATGAAGCTTCTGACGGACGCTGGCATCTACGTCATCGCCGATCTTGGTGAGCCCTCGACCTCCATCAACCGCGACAACCCTCAGTGGAACCTCGACCTGTACAAGCGCTACACCGCGGTCATCGACTCGGTCGCCAAGTACGACAACGTCATCGGCTACTTCGCCGGTAACGAGGTTTCCAACAACGGCACCAACACGGGCGCCTCCGCCTTCGTCAAGGCCGCCGTCCGCGACTCCAAGAAGTACATCAAGGACAAGAACTACCGCTGGATGGGTGTCGGCTACGCTGCCAACGATGACGCTGAGATCCGCATCAACTCGGCCCACTACTTCAACTGCGGTCCTAAGGAGGAGGCCATCGACTTCTGGGGTTACAACATCTACTCCTGGTGCGGTGATAGTACACTCCAGAAGTCCGGATACGACAAGCAGGTCGACTTCTTCGCCAACTACTCTGTCCCCGTCTTCCTCGCCGAGTATGGCTGCAACACCGTCGGCGGTGCCGAGGGCCGTCTCTTCCAGGACACCACGGAGCTCTACTCTGACACCATGAGCGGCGTCTTCTCCGGCGGCATCGTCTACATGTACCACCAGGAGGAGAACGACTACGGTCTCGTCAAGATCGGCAGCGACGGCAAGGCCACCACCATGAAGAACTACAACGTCCTCGCCTCGCACGTTCTTGCCGCCACCCCCTCGTCCACCGCCATGTCCTCGTACTCGCCCACCAACGAGCCCGCCGAGTGCCCCGGCATCAGCTCCGTCTGGCAGGTCAACGGCGACGGACTCCCCCCCACCCCCGACAGCAACCTCTGCGACTGCATGTACTCGACCCTGTCTTGCATTCCCTCGTCCAAGCTCAAGCCTGCCAACTACGGCGACATCTTCGGCTTCATCTGCGGCGCTAACCCCGCTGTTTGCGCCGGCATCAACAGCAACACCACCATTGGCGTCTACGGTGCCTACTCCATGTGCAACGACACCGTCAAGCTCGCCTACGTCATGAACGAGCACTACACCGAGCAGAACTCGGCCGCCTCTGCCTGCGACTTCGACGGCGATGGCACTGTTCGCACCGCCCCTGGCGCCGCCTCGGCCTGCTCCGACAAGCTCGCCGCCGCCTCTTCCTCCAACGCCGTCGCCGCCACTGCCACCGCCGCTGCCCCTAACTCCGGCTCCGGCGGCTCCAGCAACAACGACGACGGCAGCTTCGGCATGATGAACCGCCGTCTCGATACCGCCTTCTCCTTCGGCGACTACGCCGTCGGCGTCTACCTGCTCGTCGCCACCGCTGTCGGTGGTGCCATGGTCGTCCTGTAAGGACGCTGCGTCGAGATTGTCGTTTTCCCGCGTCGCCGCCCATGTACACATTGCCCGCGGTCTCCCCCCGTCGGGGCGGTTTGGTTTTTATAATTAGCTAGGCAAGGATACGCCCCGGCAGGGCATTTGGTCTCGCAGGCAGGCAGGCACCATTGAGTTGTGTTTTATGTTCTCCCATGGCATTGTTCGGACCAGGTTTTGCTTCCTTGATCATTATCGGCGTTGGGCATCCAACCGCTGTTGCGTGCACGAATAGATTCACTGAACCAATGGTTTGGCTTGACTTTGGTGATGTAATCGATGAATGTGAGAGATGTCCGGAGCGTATTATCTGGTTGGCGATACGCGTGATGCTGTAGCTGAGAATGTTTCTGGTTGGGTTGAGCATCAAACGCCATGGGCGAGGCACCCTAAAGCCGTCACGGTTGCACCACAGCACTGTGGCGGCCGTGGCGCGCTGGGGAATGGTATGCGCCACTTGGCTGGCTCCAGCATCGGTCAAGCTCGGTGTGGCGTGTGGGCATCGGTGTGCACGGTGGAGGCCATTGTGATGCTGCTCGAGGCAAGAACCAAAATTACCGTGAATGCAATGATTACTCCTTCCAGTTTTCTGTCAGGTAATTTTCATCTGACTGCCTGCCCCAAGTGCACAAATAAGGAACCGCAAGGAGTGGTTAAAGATTCTGCCACCAACCCAATTTCACCTTTCCCTTTACCTCAACCTCCCTCTATCCAGTACACCACCAACCTGCCTCACTCACCTGGCTTTTGCAGCTGAATCCTCTCGACATCATGTCATACTTCGAAGACGCCACTCTATACCCAAGGGCATCGGATTGGTTTCGTCGTCCTCGCCTTCACGAGAATCAATTCCACGTTGTTCCCTATCCCAACTACTCGACGCGCCAGACAGAAGATGCAGACTACATCAAGGAGTTCCGAGACCATTTCCTCGGCGGCACTTTTCGACTGCACAAGGGGAAAAGTGTCCAAACCCGAGGATACATGATTGCTATACAGCTATATGGCGGCGAAGAAGGTCTGATGGCCGAAATGGAACCGTTCATCGTAAACAACCTCCGCCGTTGGTGCTGGGCCGAGTCCAAGTATCTCCGAGGCCTCCGCACTGCAGCCCGCAGCAGCGGCTATGACTTCCCCGACACATCGAACCTCGATAACACGATCTATGCGGATGTCTCCCAGCCGTACACCACCTCGCTGGAAGAAGCAAAGAAGCTGGTCCAGACGAACCCTCAACCTCGCTGGATCCAACACAGAAAGTCGCACCTTGCGTGTCGACATCAGTGGCCTGGCATCGAAGTTGACTGGGCTCCGCCAACCAAAACCGACAACAATCGTCCCCCGAAGTTTTCAGTCAAGAATGAAGTGGGCGATGACGCCGTCAAGTCAGAGCCGCAGGATGAGGAGCCCCTCGTCAACGATCCCGCCTCACCCAGGCCGCCTTCCCCCCCGGCTGAAGATGGCGACAATGTTCTTGAAGACCACAGAAATGCCCGCGATCTTCGCCAGCACGAAGAATTTGTCGAGCAACCCAAAGACGTCGCGGCCATGGTGCCGGCAGCCGACAAAAACATCCCCGGCAACGCGTCGCCTCAAGAAATCGGCAACACCGGCTCGGCTACAGTGACCGCCAGCCCTGCCCCGGCTTCTCGAGTCGTTGAGTCGCCGACAAGGCTGGATGCCGGCACCGGCATCAACCCCCGCAAACGCGCTCTCGAGGTCGCCGACCCGCCAGATGGAGCCCGCCCACGCCCCGGACCCGCACGCTGGTCGGCCGAATTCGACAAACAAGCCGCGCTCGACATGAGTCGCACTCTTTCCAATGAGTCACGGCGCCTCATCATCAACAAGACCACCTACAAAGGAGAAACGTGGTACGTCCTCGCTTGGGGCACCCAGGCGGCCGGCATGTCCGCAGGCATCGCGCGTGCAGTGCAGTGGATCTTCGCGAACCACATCGAAGGGTCCACCCGATGGTCCGGGCTCTCGCTCCGCTTCATCCTCAAGTTCAGTCAGGTGGGCCAATACGCGGTGGTGGGAAAGGTCAGCGATGCCCCGCTCTCTCAGGAAATGGTCAACCAGCTCGCGAGGGGCGCGCATGCTGCCTCGTTGCAGATGCCCATCGACGGACAGGCGAGGACTGCGGCGGCGATGGTGTCGCGACTGAAGGGCTGTGGCGCGGTGCTGCAGGAGATGATGGGACTGAGTGTGGCGGATCTTATCACGGAGGGGGGGGCGATTGACGATCACAGCGTGGCGGATATCCTGGGTGGCGATCCTGCAGAGTACATGGGAAACAGGGCTGGCATGGGCCATCACGCTGTGTCGCCTGGGATGATCGAGCTCGAGTAAGGACAGGGAGGGAAGGAAGAGGGTGTTGTACGATGACTACGAAAGCATGCTGACGAGAGGGAATCACTGTTGTCATGATAGGAGAGAAGCATCGGGATGTGGGGGAAATGCGAGCAACCAACCAGGTTGCCTGGCCGCGACGATGATAGCATCAACCGCGGACCAGCTGATTAATGATAAGAACAGCAAATTGCACCGACTTCGGCGCACACAGTAAACACCGGGCCGGTGGTCATGCATGTCTGGTGATGGTGCAATGAACGTGTCGCGTCACGGCATGTTGCCGAAAGTCGATATCAGTATCCATATCCTTGCCCGTCTAGAGTCGTGGCCCGGCCCAGCCCAGCCTATTGGGCCCTCGGTTATTCCCCCGATGCGGATTAATTGACAAGGACCTGGATGTCCGACCCGGCCCATCGAATGGCGTCAACCCAGTCATGTATTTTTCCAACTCCGCCGGGCCGTTTGCCATGCAGTACGCCCCGCTTGGTGGAGGGGGAGACAACAAGAGGTACCGAGTCTGTTAACACCATACTCGTCAGGACTTTTCTCCTGTCCCCCGGACGCCGACCGGATGTGCCGAAAGGGGTAAGTTTCAGAGGCGGGGTTGCTCGGAGGTGCCTCGGCGTCCGCCACCTTGAAGCTCGCGGCGATGCGGACTGGCAGTTGTACAGCGATAGAGCTCCGATGGAGGGTGACAGCGGTGCTTGGGTGCCAGTGTGCAGCGGTCAGGTATTTTTAGGGCGGTGCCAGGTACCTACCTGGGCCGTGCCCAGGCGAGGTTACACTAAGCCGTCTACCCCGCACCGGCATCTGTCGGCCACTTCAGGCCCTCAGTGGACCACGAGGTGCGGTGGAGGGGCAAAGAGGGCCCGGGGACGCGTGCATTGCAGGTCCACCGTGCTGCACCTGGGCCGTGAACTGTGGACTCTTGCCCAAGTCATGACGTCGAGCTCCTGCTGTTTTGAGCTGGAACGCACTCGGGCAGGAGCTTCAGTGGCGGGTGGAAGGTCCAACCCGGAAGCTGCTTGATGCACTGTGTTCAACGTGCCTCCCCTCCCGACCAACGGGATCCGAGCAATTCGTCAGACAGACCGCCCGAGAATCACAAAACGCGGGGGTGTCGTCCTCCCCCTCCAACATTTCCACCCCCTCCTTCCTGTCCCCTTTTTCTCACTTACATATCCATCTCTCCTTTTTTCCGGTGCCTCCTCTAGGTACTTGCCCTCATCTCACTGAATACAAACACAACACTACCCAAACTACAACTCAACCATCACCATGGGAGAGGAACGTTGCCCTGCCCGCCAGCTGAGGAATGTCGGCGGCGGCGGCACCCGCAACCGCGACTGGTGGCCCGACTCGCTGGCCCTCGGCATCCTCCGCCAGCACACGGATGTGACGAACCCTCTGGGCAACGATTTTGACTATGCTGCCGCTTTCAAAAGCATCGACTACGATGCCCTGAAGAAGGACCTGACTGCCGTCATGACCGACTCGCAGGACTGGTGGCCCGCCGACTTTGGCCACTACGGTGGTCTCTTCGTTCGTATGGCCTGGCACAGCGCCGGCACCTACCGTGTCTTTGATGGACGTGGCGGTGGTGGACAGGTACGTCCCATGATCAAGCATCACGGATGAATATCATCTGACCGTTTTTCTCCAGGGCCAGCAGCGATTCGCCCCCCTCAACAGCTGGCCTGACAACGTCAGTCTCGACAAGGCCAGGCGCCTGCTGTGGCCCGTCAAGCAGAAGTACGGNAGAAGTACGGCAACAAGATCTCGTGGGCTGATCTCCTCATCCTGTCCGGTAACGTTGCCCTCGAGTCCATGGGCTTCAAGACTTTTGGCTTCGCCGGCGGCCGTCCCGATACCTGGGAGGCGGACGAGTCCACCTACTGGGGTGGCGAGAACACATGGCTCGGCAACGATGTTCGCTACGCCGGTGGCAACAAGGGAGTTCAGCACCCCGGTGCCCTGGTGACCGACGAGACGAACAAGAAGGACGATAACACCCGGGACCTTCAGAAGCCCCTCGGTGCCGCCCACATGGGTCTCATCTACGTCAACCCCGAGGGTCCCGACGGCAACCCGGACCCCGTCGCCGCTGCCCACGACATCCGTGACACCTTTGCTCGCATGGCCATGAACGACGAGGAGACTGTCGCGCTCATTGCCGGAGGCCACACTTTCGGCAAGACCCACGGTGCCGGACCCTCGGACAAGGTCGGCGCCGACCCTGAGGCGGCCGGCATCCAGGCGCAGGGCTTCGGTTGGGAGAACTCGTTCGGCACCGGCAAGGGCGCCGACACGACGACCAGTGGCCTTGAGGTCACCTGGACCAAGACACCCGTCAAGTGGAGCCACAACTACTTCGAGTACCTGTTCAAGTACGACTGGGAGCTCACCAAGAGCCCTGCTGGTGCCAACCAGTGGGTGGCCAAGAACGCCGAGCCCATCATCCCTCACGCCTTTGATGCCAACAAGAAGCAGCTGCCGACCATGCTGACGACGGATCTGTCGCTGCGCTTCGACCCCGCGTACGAGAAGATCTCGCGCCGCTTCCTCGAGAACCCCGACCAGTTCGCCGATGCCTTTGCGCGCGCGTGGTTCAAGCTGACGCACCGCGACATGGGTCCCCGGTCCCGCTACCTTGGCCCCGAGGTTCCCTCTGAGGAGCTCAGCTGGCAGGACCCCATCCCCACGCCCAACCACCCGCTGATCGACTCCAACGATGTTGCGGCGCTGAAGAAGGAGATCCTCGGTAGCGGCCTCAGCACCTCCAAGCTGGTGTCGACGGCGTGGGCTTCGGCTTCGACCTTCCGCGGCAGCGACAAGCGTGGTGGCGCCAACGGTGCGCGCATCCGTCTGTCCCCGCTCAAGGACTGGAAGGTCAACAACCCCACTCAGCTCGCCGAGGTTCTTAAGACGCTCGAGGGCGTGCAGAAGAAGTTCAACGACTCGCAGAGCGGCGGAAAGAAGGTGTCGCTGGCCGATCTCATTGTCCTCGCCGGCGCTGCCGGTGTGGAGAAGGCGGCCAAGGACGCCGGCCACAGCGTGACTGTTCCCTTCACGCCTGGTCGCGGTGACGCGACGCAGGAGCAGTCGGACGAGCACTCGCTCAGCCACCTCGAGCCGTACGCCGACGGCTTCCGCAACTACGGAAAGTCGACGGAGGCGGTCAAGGCGGAGCACTTCCTCGTGGACCGCGCGCAGCTGCTGACGCTGTCTGCCCCTGAGCTGACTGTGCTCATTGGCGGTCTGCGCGTGCTGGACACCAACTACGACAACTCCAAGCACGGTGTTCTGACGAGCCGCCCCGGTACGCTGAGCAACGACTTCTTCGTCAACCTGCTCGACATGTCGACTCAGTGGTCCGAGACGGGCACGACTGATGTGTTTGACGGCAAGGACCGCAAGAGCGGGTCGCAGAAGTGGACGGCGACGCGGTACGACCTGGTGTTCGGCTCGCACGCGGAGCTGCGCGCCATTTCCGAGGTGTACG
This sequence comes from Plectosphaerella sp. P0831, assembly GCA_014635975.1. Lineage (NCBI taxonomy): Eukaryota > Fungi > Ascomycota > Sordariomycetes > Glomerellales > Plectosphaerellaceae > Plectosphaerella > Plectosphaerella sp. P0831. The sequence goes on along the minus strand of JACAFV010000002.1, from coordinate 543,675 downwards.
GCAGCGCCGACGGGGGTGACAAGTTTGTCAAGGACTTTGTGGCCGCGTGGGACAAGGTGATGAACCTGGACCGGTTTGACGTGAAGAAGTCGACGGGGCCCAAGACTGTGAGCCGTCTGTGAGCAGTAGGAGTGTTCCAGCTGTAGGAGGGTAGCTTGGTACGAATCGAACGATGCGTCTCGTAAATGGTCATATTGAGCGCCTGTGAGGGGTTGTGAGGTGGTGGTGCATGTGCAGGAGGAATGTTGCATTCACTCGGCGTCTGTCAACAACAGCCACCAACCGTGGTTGTCATGTCATGCACCCCGGTCGCTGCATGCCAGAGACGCCCGTTGGCAACGTGGACGAGATGAGCACGTTCAGGGTAGCGAGCCAATTCTCCGGGGCACATGGCCAATTGAAGGCGTGGTCGTCCGGCGTGGCGGTTCAGGGGGGGACGACCTGGAAGCAGTTGGCAAGCAGATTGGGAAAAGCTGACGACCAACCCCTGACGATATCTTGCCCGCTAAGCCTGAAGGGCACGGTGACCACTAGCCTGTGCTCGGCGGAGGAGCCCGGCGTAGTGTTCATGGCGCTTTCTGGCGATGCGACCATCCCCATCGGGACCAGCCAACCGGTGATACTGGTCGTGGTTCGCGAGGGAGAGGAATATTGACCAGGGGGCAAGAAGAGAGATGTGACCCTGGGGCGTTGCATCGGGTCTTGGTTGCCGGTCGTGGCAGGGGAGGGGAGAGGGGATATAAGTAAGAGGGCATCACCGGGCGAGGAGAGGAGGGGAGGTGGTGTTCTGCGTGCATCACACATCACCGAGTGTCGCCATCATGAAGACTTCCGCTACTGCTGCTGTGCTTGGCCTTGCTGGTCTTGCGGCCGCTGGGTCGTGCAACAACAACTGTGGACGAGCGGTTACCGGCACGGCGCGCAAGGTGCCGTCGCTTGAGGACCGGGAGTCGCAGTGCTCTGCGTTCTTGACGAGCACCACGACCATTACCCCTCCGTGAGTGACACCTTCAGTTCTTCAAGATGTTGTGCGGCAGTCAGCTAACACCGTTAGGGTCGCGACTGTGACGACACCCCCGATCTGGCAGCGCAACGTCCACGGACCCAGGGAGGTCGAGGCGCCGACTCTGACGGGCGAGAAGCCGGCGTATGCCACCAACTGCGCCGATCTGGAGGCATACTGGTTTGCTTGCCAGTGTTTCGGCATCACGCCCACGCTCGTGACTGAGGTGGCGCCTACACCGACCGAGGTCATCCCCGGACCGACGTGTACCCAGGGTCTTGAGTTTGCGCTCTACGCCCCCGTGGCTGGGTCGCCGGCATTTGCGAACCTCGAGTATGCCCGGACCCATGGCCTGCAATACCTCGACCTGAGCGTTCTGGTCGGCGGCGCCGTGCCGGCTGCGACGGGCGTGGCGCCGTACGTGGCGACTCTGGATGGAGATGAGTACAAGCCGATTGAGGTGTACGGCATCACAGGCCCAGTTGGTTCAACTCTGGGCCATTCTGTTCTTGATCATCGTGGGTTCTTGGTGCCTGCTGTGGCGGGGACGTACACGGCTACGGTGCCTGATGCGGATGACGCTGTGTTCTTCTGGGCGGGCGAGGCTGCCGTGTCTGGGTTTGAGGCGGGGAATGCGAAGATTGTCAAGGGGTATGGGGATGGGCCGCCTAGGAAGTGGGAGTTGGTGGTGAGGGAGGAGGATGTTGGCAAGGCGGTGGCGGTAAGGTTGCTGTGGGCGAACTGGGCGGGGAGGGGGGTTGTTGAGTTGACGATTGCTGATCCGAGTGGGAAGGAGATTCTGGGGAAGAGGACGGCGAAGAATAGGGAGGTTTTGGCGAGGTGTGAGGGGAATTTGGCGCCGGTGCCTGTGTGGCCTGCTTGGGAGGATGAGGTTGTTGGTTAGGGAAGAGGAGGGAGTTGACGTTGAAGGAGCTGTTGAAGGAGATGACAGGTGGATGAGGTTGGTGGATGTTGTGATGTAATTATGGATTACGGATTAATGGTGGAGGGTTATAATGGATTATTTGATTGAAGCGGTGAAGTTCAAGTTGAGTGAGGCAATGATTAGGGTGACGATAGTGTCACGGAGTGGGTGATGGAGCGGCAGGGCTGGCGATCGCGATGCACGGGCGTGGTGATCGGGGTCGGGAGGATGGGGATCGTGTGGATTATGAACATGGACCATGAGACTAAAGGGAGATGCCGATGGTTGAATGTGTGCGATGCGGCTCAACATGACGTGGCGGCAGACAAGGTGAGGCGAGCGGGAGTGCCGTTCCCTGGCCGAAGCATGGTGTCGCCGCCAGGGCGGGATGGATGAATGGATCGGTGTGGGAGGTTGGAGCACGAATGCAAAGACGGGATGACAATGGTTAGGGCATGTGATTAGGGTGTACGGGGCTTGGGGGCACGGTCGGATCCGAAGAGCTTGACGATGGGGTGCAGAATTCGGTCTGGCGTGGGACTGATGGCGTTGTACGAGGATGGACCTGGGAGAGAGCTGTCAGTGTGTCACGGAGGACTTGGAGTGGCGAGAACGAGCAGGGAAGGCGAGGTGAGGCGGGAGGACAGAGGGAAGACTCGGGGTGTTCACGATGGTGGCATGGGAGGAGGACGAGGAGGACGAGGAGGGGGAGTGGGCACGGCAAAGTCTCCGACCGACCGGCCTGGTGCGACCCCGCCAGTGCTGATGTGCTTGCTTATGGATGTGATGCGAGGTGATGGATGGATCAATTCAATGCAGATGCCGTGATTGATGTGCATGCCGTCGGCTGGGGGTGTAGGCAGGGAGGGGAGGGGAAGTTTGGGAGGAGGATGGGAATAGGAACGGCGCAAGCTCGGGGATGGGAAGGATCGTGAGATTCTCGTCGCAACAGACACCAGAAACATGAAGCAGAGGTGGCGGGACAACGACGAGAGGGTGTGAGGGAAAAGCGGTGAGTGTGCGCGAACAGTGGTGCACGACATGAGATGGTGGGAGGGTCCAGCGTCTATCCCCCCCCCGGCTGTGTCAAGCTTGTTCGCTGCCACCACGCCCATCGTGCCCGTTGAAGGCGAGACACCAGACCGAAAGAAAAAGGTGGGAGGGTCTTGAAGCTGCTGGGAGGAAGGTCACGATCCGTTGTCGGACACCACGAACACGGAGGACGAGGACGTCCAGGTCGAACACGGGGAGCCTTGGGAACGAGAGACTCGCTGGCAGACTTGGACCAGGGATCTTCCCCTTCGCACTTCCTCTTTCTCCCCCAAACAAAGCTCGTCTACCCAGACTGTCTCCCCCATTGACGTAGACTATCGAGGCCCCGCCATCTCTTTTCGGCCAAGGCACGACGCGAGGATCTGCTTCATCTCCGCGACCTGGGTCTTTTTGCAAGTCAACTGACGCTCGCTGCCTCCCCTCTGTCCTCCTCTTTCTTGCTTCCCTCTGCTTCAAGCTGCTCGCCCCCCCCCCNCCCCCCCCCCGCTAGCTGCCGGGGCCGACGGTGGCTGGACGCGGTCGCCCGTTGGCCTGGACCGCCTTGGACCAGCTGACCCTTGTCAATCCCCCCGATCGGAGCAGGGGGAGCTTTGCACCTTCTGGCAAGGAGGAGGGTGAAGCCAGCCTAACCGCCACGGCCACCCCCTCACGATGTTTTTCTCGTCCGCCCTCGCCCTACCTTTTGCCTACTGTTGCTGTCGCCCCCCTCCCCTATGACTACCCCGGAGTATGCGTTGCCCTGCGCACCCACCATTGCTACCGTACACTCCCACCGTGACTCGGACCACATCGAACCGCCCGTAATCTTGCCCACCTCACGATCATGATGTGCTCACCCACCGGGCGTTGCCCGTGGAAAAAAACCACCCTCCCCTACTTGAACTCACGATGCCGCCCCCTCCCCCTTCCTCCCTCTCCTTCTTTTCCTGTCGTCCTCGCTTCTTCCCCCTTGACCTCCTCCCGAGCAGCCGCGCGCTGACCTCGTGGTCTGTCGTCGACCACAACAACAAACCACCACCACCCCTCACTCTTCGCTTCTTCCCCTTCCTCCGCGTCCTCCCCCCATGTCTCTCGCCCAGCATGTCACCCAGTCGGAAGGCTTCGACTACGAGGCTCTCCCCGCCTCGTCTGTCCACCCAGACGCCGCTCTCCTAGAGGAAGTCCTCTGCCTCTCCCCCGCAGACATTGCCCGTCGCACAGAGTATCGCCGTCTGAGCTTCGACGCATTTGCTCCCGCCGATGCTGTCCTCGCCGTGCCCACACACCCCGAGCCTCGCGCTGCAGCTTACAAGACCTCGGACGCCAAGCGATTGCGTGAGTCCCAAGGCTCAAAGCACCTGGCGCCATCGCCAACGTGCTTGACCCCCCCCCCCCCCCCCCCCNCCCCGACAGCCGCTGACCCCTCCCAGTCCAAGTCGCCACCGCCATCGTCACCTGCTGGCTCTGCTCCGGCATCGTCTTCGGCTTCGCAGCCCTCAAACCCGTCCTCATCGCCGAGGGCGTCTATGCCGAACTCTGTCCCGCCGATTGGAACGGCAAGGGCGACGGCTCCGGCGTCGACGATGGCATCCCCTGCGTCGAGCAGGACATGCGTCTCAACCTCTTCTTCGTCGTCGCCTCCATCACCACCAACGTCGCCTCCCTCTTCGCCGGCAATGCCCTCGACCGCTACGGCCGCCGCTTCTGCTGGCTCCTCGGAACACTCTTCTTCGCTGCCGGCTGCGTCCTGATGGGTTACTCGTTTTACATTCCCGAGTTTGATGCTTACCTACTTGGTAATTTCTTCCTCGGCCTGGGTGGTGCATTCGTCTTTGTGCCTAGCTTCCAGCTCGCCAACGCATTCCCGCGCCACTCTGGTGTTGTTGTCGCTCTCGTCACCGGTGCTTTCGACGCTTCGGCTGCCGTCTTCCTCTTCTACCGCATGGCTTACGAGGCGACCGAGGGCGCTTTCTCGCTGGAGATGTTCTTCTTCGGATACCTCGCCGTGCCGGCTCTCGTCCTCCTTGCCGAGTGGGCATACATGCCTGAGCATGCCTACCACTCGGGCCCCGAGCTCGAGGTCAAGATCGCCGTCGCAGAGGATAAAACTCGCGACGTGCACTCATCCGACGACGACATTTCCTCCGACGGTGAGCGGTACCATGTCCGCAGCATGCGCGCTGAGCGTCGTCGCGCCACTCTCGATGCCATCGTCGACCTCGCCGGCGACGCCGAGCGTCGCGAGGAGCGCGTCAAGGTCAAGGAGGAGCGTCTCGAGGCCAGCGGCGTCTGGGGCGTGCTCCATGGCCTTCCCGCCCACAGACAGATGATGACACCTTGGTTCATCCTCATCCTGCTGTTGACGGTCCACCAGATGCTGCGCATGAACTACATCATCGCCACCATCCGCGCCCAGTACCGCTTCATGCTCGGCTCCGACGAGCTCGCCGAGGCGGTCAACAACTTCTTCGACATGGCTCTTCCGATTGGCGGTCTGGCCACCACGCCCTTCATCGCCCTGCTGCTCAACAACGTCAGCGTCTCTGTCACATTTGGCCTGCTGACGGTCTTGATCATGGTGGTGGGCGTGCTCATCTGCATCCCCGCGCTGTGGGCTGGGTACGCCATGGTCGTGGCATTTGTCCTCTTCCGCCCGTTGTACTACTCGGCCATTTCGGACTATGCGACAAAGGTGTTTGGCTTTGCGACGTTTGGCCGTATCTACGGCGCGCTCGTCTGCATCTCGGGTATCATGAGCTTGTCCCAGTCGGGGCTTGACGCGTGGACGTATGGTCCGCTGGGTGGCAACCCGCTGCCAGTGAACATCATGATGGGGACGGTCGGCACCCTGCTTGGCGCTTCTCTGACGATCTACCTGGCCGTGCACACTGGTGGTGCACAGGAGGCGCACGAGGACGATCTCGAAAGGATGCCGCTCATCTGCGAGGAGGACGAGGGGTACGGTGCCATCAAGGCGCTGTAGTGTGGGCTGCGGACGAAAAGCTGTCTTTGGTGTTTTCCGTCTTGTTTTGTTTTCTGCATCTCAGCGACTGGCGTTTGGGGGTTGCATCTGCTCTGCGGGCGTCTTGTTTGATGATCATATGATTGACGGTCATGATAAAATAGTAATGCCACTGTTATGATGTGTCTTGCGAATGCCTGTCGGTGATCATGCGACGCTGGGTGTGGTGCTGTGGGCGGAGCAACGCCAAAAGTCGACCATCGTGGATGACAAAGAAGGCCTCGAACACTGCCATGGAATCATTGACGGAAAGATGGAAGCATTCCGCCCATCGGCATCACCACTCTCGGTCTCCCCCCTTCCGATCACTCAATATTGAATATTCCTTCTCCCAAACGCCTGTGCCGCACCGACAAACCCCACATCTAATCAATCATCACCACCATGCTTCCATGCCCGTCCAAGCGCGCGTCTCGCGATTGGCAGATCTTGGCCGGCTCTGGGAGTATCGGCCGGCGCGGCACCTCGAGTAAAGTGCCCCTTTCCGGGGTCCTCAGTAGATACTCCTCCTCGTACTAGAAGCCGAGGAATTGAAAGACACCACAACTGGTGGAGTGCTGCTCGTACGCGCCGGCCTCCTTTTCCAACGTGAAACAAACTTCATCTGCGCCCGTATGCGAGGATGTGGCTCCTGGTGGGTTTGGCTGCACGACTGCAGTGTTCGCGCCGGGGCCGCTTCCTGGTCCAGGGGGGCTGCCAGGAAAAGCATCCCATCGTGGCAGCGGTAAAATCTGTCAGTGCGTCGTGTGGTCAGCCGGATCCCGGCCTCGCTAATCACTTGAACCTCGTCATGGCAATCAACGTGCCACGCGCATGCCTGGCGATCCAAGACAGAAAGAAGTGCCTCCTGCGGCCATGGCGGAGTGCGGTTGGTCCTTTTGTCGACGTGACCCCTGGCGCATCCCTGGCTGTCACCCCTGGACATCGTTTCAGTTGGCATCCCCCGCCCCAGTCTGCCCGGTCATGACATTCCCTTTTGGGTGCATGCCCCCTTCTCCACCAGCGGAGATGAATTTCCACGGGTCCGAGCCTGAGCCTCACAGGAGAGGCACAGCACTGCACTTTGTGCCCTCCCGGTATAAGACCACCAGGGACCTCCTAATTTGGACACACTCTCTCCTTCTCTCCTCCAAGCCCTTCTTCTCCAGTGCTCATTCGTTCCTTGCTACAGCTGTTGCTGGCAGTCATTCTTTGCCCGTTCCTTTGGACTCTTCACATTCACTTCAAACATTTACCCCTGACAACTGGTTGATCCGGTTCGATTTTACACTCACTCCAACAAACAAAACAACACTCACTACAAACGAAACAACCCACCCCACCAACCGCAATCATGCAGAAGTTCACCGCCCTCCTGGCCGCTGCGGCCCTCATCCCCTCGGCTTTCGCCCACTACAACTTCGAGTCCCTCATCGTCAACGGCGAGGCCACCGAGCCTTACCAGTACGTTCGTCGCACCAAGAACGCCAACTCCCCCGTCGAGGACGTCACCTCCCTCGACATGGTCTGCAACGTCGGCGGCATCGACGCCGACACCATGGCCGCCACCGAGACCAAGACCGTCAAGGCCGGCGACCAGCTCGGCTTCAAGGTCAACGCTGAGCTCGGCCACCCCGGCCCCCAGGCCGTCTACATGTCCAAGGCCCCCACCAAGGCCAACGCCTACAAGGGCGACGGCGACTGGTTCAAGATCTACGAGCTCACCTACTCCGAGATCACCTCCGAGGGCATCCAGTGGGCCACCTGGCCCAAGACCGGCGCCATCCGCAACTTCACCTTCACCATCCCCGAGGAGCTCCCTGCCGGCGAGTACCTCCTCCGCGCTGAGCACTCTGGCCTCCACGCCGCCGGTGCCATTGGCGGTGCCCAGTTCTACATTGGCTGTGCCCAGATCAACGTCGAGTCTGCTGGTACTGGTACTCCCGCTCCCACCGTCAAGTTCCCCGGTGCCTACGACGGCACTGAGCCCGGCATCCACATCAACATCTACTACCCTGCCCCTACCTCCTACGAGATGTACGGCCCTGCCACCTGGCCCAACAAGTGCTCCGACCACACCCCCAACCTGGACGGCCAGACCTCCGACGGTGACTGCACCGGTGACGATGGCGCTGCTCCTGCCCCCGCTCCCGCTCCTTCGACCCCCGTCACTGAACCCGAGGTTCCCGCCGAGTCCTCCGCCCCCGTCCCTGCCCCTTCCACCCCCGTCTCTGAGGAGCCCGTCGTTCCCTCCGAGTCGGCCGTCGCAGTCCCTCCCACTGCCACCACTCCTCCCGCCACCGCCCCCTCGGCCCCCGTCTCCGAGCCCGAGACTCCCGCTCCTACTGCTCCCGCTCAGGACACCGAGGAGTGCCCTACCCGCCGCCGTCGCCGCGCCCTTCGCGCTGCCCGTGCTGCCAGCGCCGCTCGCCGCGCCGCCCGCATGTAAGGGATGCCTTGGATGGCCTTGAAGGAGGAGATGAAAAGCATGCCCTGATGAAAGCGAAGAGCTCGCTCCTGATGGTTGCACTGTTTCGTTGTACATATTATCACTTTGCTTGCGCATCTGTATACAAGAGCGAATAGACGCTGGATCACAATCTTGGACTTGCATGTGATGATTGACTTGAATTCGCTGTGAGGCTTTTCCCGTATGTGACTCTTGATGTTCCCCAAACTCTCTCAAATCTTTCGCTGGTGTTAGTCATTCTGGCGTGCTCAAACCAACGCCCCAATGATCGTATTCAATTACCCCCTTCCCACGTCCCTGCTCGCTCGCCTGCTTGCACTCATTTCGAAGGCGCTGTCGCTCCGTTTGCCTTCAATGCTGTCCTCATCCAGTAGTCCCTGTCGGCCTCGCAGCGTCTTGGCTCTCTTGAGCAACGTGGCATGCGAACACGTGAGTAGATCCTTGGACTGTCGAAGTTCCCATATCTTTGTTTCAGGGTTGGGCTCAGACAGCGGATTGAGAATGTAGCTTTTCAATAGCTGCAAGCGCCGTTCCATGGATTCGATTCTGGCCAATATCTCGGGATGGGGGTAGTTGCAGGTACCCCGGGTCCAATACCGCAAGCCGATGTAATGAGACGCAACAAAGCTGATGACGAACTTGGCTCCGAAATCTAGCCAAGAGCCTTCAAGTGCAGGCTTTGATTTGCAAAGACACTTGGCAGCAAGGTGCTGTATCCAGTCAACCATGAGGTACCTTTCGTTCAACTCCATAGTAATGGCGATATCGCTGATTGCCTCCTTGATGACGACGTGCATTGACTGCACCTCATCCAAGACTCCTTGTTGTTGATCAAGCCTTTCCGCAAAGGGTAGAAGTGCGGACAGCTCAGCCTTGAGCTCCGCCTCGTCCATGGCGTACCAGATGTCCGTGAGCTGAGAGCCTAGAGGCTGGACGCCAGGCAATGGTCTGGTCTTGTCCAACAGGTCGTTTATGACGAAGCGGAACTGCCCATTGACAAAGATGAAGTCGTGTTCGTCTGTGAGAGTCTTGTCCATGATCTTTGGGAGTTCGGCCAAGGCATCGTTACGATGACGAATAAGCCGATATCTTTCCTCTTGAGCCGCCTTGTTCTCAGGCAGATTGCTTGCAATTTTCCTGCAAACTCCTTCACCAATGTCCATAAGACTCTTGGCCAGATTCATTTCAGATGGAAAAGACTTGGTCGACGGAAGTTTGAGGTCGGCCAGCATATCACCCTTGCAAAGGGCAAGCGTCTCAGCACCGCCACGTTGAATGGCGTAAGCGTGAAACAGAGGAGTCATTTCATCGCTCTCAGTCTTGATGACATTTTTACCCGATGTTAAAACGTTAAAAAGAGGACTTGAAGTTTCCCTGGTTGATCTAAATGTGATGTGTTTGTCTTCCAAGCCATCAACGAATACAAAGTTTGCAACTCTGAGAATGAACTCCTTTGGGATTCGCGACTGCCTTTTGTTGTTGCCGATCAGGTACCATTGAAAACGCCGCAGCATCGACTCGAGATCAACCTCTCTCCGGGTGTATTCGTCACTTGACCAATAGTTCTCATCAAGATCCTCCGCGTAACACCACCGGTGAGCAGTTTTCCGTCGTTTCGAACTTGGCATCGGCATCGTGATGGAGAGTGTGATGAGAGAGAGTCTTGAAAACGGGTGCCGAAATAGTTGATCTGCTGAGTCCGAGAAAGTTGGTTCATGGTCGTGTAGAGGTTCCGATGGGTGGGAAAAGAAGGAATGAATAGCCAGATGAACACTGCCCAATTTATATTTCAGAAAATTTCAGATAGAGACAGAATAGGAAGGAGGATAATGTGAGTCACAGAATGACCTCCTGCCCTACCGTTGTGCACCTGTTCGGAAAGAAAACAGCAAAACAAGAAGGAGAGGAAAACAGACAGCGTCAGAGTCTCGTCCGATTCAGCAAATGGAGGCAACTTCCGCTTCGGATGAAAACTTATCTCTCGAAATTATGGTCAAGACTGGTTAGATGTTCGAAGTGTGTGATTGGCATCACCCATGTTGTGCCGAGTCTAAAGTCTTGTTGATGGAGTATGAGTAGAAAAACTGCAATGGTATGTGACAACTAGTACAAAAGGAGAGAAATCGATGACAAGCAGTGATTGTGCATAGGTATGAAATCAAGGTAAAGATTGAGGGCCTGTATTTTTAAAGACCAGCATGTCTCAACCGACACCGCCGATCAGACCAATTTTGTACCCTAGGGCTGGAAATAAAGCATAGAACTCGGTGTACGTTATTCAGCGTGTATCAGAATTTGCCCAACGCTCCTGTTCCCATGCTTCACGCTTTGGTCGCTGTAGAAAATGCGCTGGAAATACGAAGTTGCTGGGTGCGAAGGAGTCTGACCGGCGTCAACCCCCGCAGACAAAGCCTTGGGCCATGAATCCTCATTTCCTCCAAGGTTTGCGTCCTGCTTCATCCAATGTGGATGTCGACTAGTCCAAACGTTTTAGGCTTGAGCTGCCGTATTGTTTGCGAATGCCGGAAACCCTTCCCCATCTAGTTCACAGCTCGAACGGAAAGTGGCGATACGTTCCGGATGATTGCTTCGACTGGAATCGAGTTACTGCTTCCGAGGACCATGGAAACCCGGAGACTATCCTGGCCCTTGTTGAACTTGGACAGGTTCTCGTTCAGCATGTAGAGGATGACGAGAATGCCGACGAGGGCACCTGTGGCGAGGAGCTTGATGAGGATGTCAAGGAAGCCCAAGACCTTTGAGACGCCGGTTCCTGCTGACATTCTGGCGGTGGCTGGAGGTGATGCGTGGCTGAGGTTGACGGGTGACCGATGATGCGAGTCGTGGGGATGCGGCGAAACGGAGAAAACTCGGCGGCGTGGGCGGGAAAAAGCGAACAGTGGCAAGCCAGAAACCATTCGCGCACGAGATGACACGGATGAACGCCATTTATCTACTTCATCCTCCGTCCGCCTGTCCATGTGGGCAGGCTTTTCAGCTCCTGCAGCCACATCGTGACCCCCTGGCAAGCTCACAGTCAAGCAGTCCTATCGCGGGACCGTGCAGCCTACTCGCGACCTGCTTCAGGGCTCGATCGTCGCCCTAGCGCAAACATCGCCCGGCTTGGCGGATCATGGTCACTGCCGATCCTTCAAACGCGCCCGCCCTTTCAAGGCTGTGGCTTTTCCTTTTCCAAGACCGAGCTCTCAGCTGAGCCGAGGTGGAAATGAGGGATGTGCTGGCGTGGTGGCGAGACCAGGCTGTCCGCCTTGCACTCGGCCTGCCACATGATGAACGACAGGGGGCGCTGCAGTATGCGGCATAAGCACAGGGGTCGACCCCCTAAAGTTCCTCCGCTTGGGTCGTCATCATTCGAGCCACCAGTGCGTGGTGGTGTTTGTTTGAACTCAACGTCAAGCCCTCTGCATGTTCAATCACTCCAAATGACATTGATAATATCTCTTGCTTCCAGCTCGATGATGCCTCGGCATCTATATCGACTGCTTTATCGCAAAAAGCCTCTCTCAATCTCCCGCATCTGTGCATCTCCCTGGAGCGCAAACACATCCGCCACTGATGCGATGTCTCCCTCAACGGCACCCAGACTTCTTTCCTTCTGTATCTTGGCAAATACTCGCCTCATTGAGGCCACTGCAGCTCGCACCGCATGATTTCCGCAGATGATGAGGCCAACCTTGGACAAGGCGGCAACGTCGTCGAACCCCAGCGTTGGATAATTGGTGGGAACAATGACCAGAGGCACGGCGCCCTTCCACGCCTTGCAAAAGTCCACAATCTCATCTGGAGTCTTTTGCTTGCTATGCAACAAGATTGCGTCAGCGCCCGCATCGACGTACGCCAGTGCTCGACGGATGGCTTCCTCTTGGCCCAGTCCGGCGATGAGCGCCTCGGTTCTCGCAATAACCAGCAAAGGGCTTGAAGCTTTCGCAGCGGCAATTTTCCCCTGGAACTCGGGGATGGACACAAGACTGTGTCTCCCATTGGCCCGGAGGCTGCTGTCCTTTGGGAACATCTTGTCCTCAAGCACAACAGCTGCAGCGCCCGCGGCCGCGAATTGAGGAACAACGTAGGCGACAGTGACTGCATTTCCAAAGCCCGTATCAATGTCGACGACGAGGGGAAGACTGGTTGCACGGCTCATGGCGCGCGTGGTCTCGAGATTGATGTTCATCGGTAGGATGCTGGCGTCGGGAACGGCGTGGGAGGCGGAGATCTCGAAGCCGCTGACCCAGACTGCCTGGAATCCGGCTTCTTCGACGAGCTTGGCAGACAAGGCATTGTGAGATGCCATGGCAATGGCAGGGCGTGAGGGGTTGAGGAGTGCACGCAGCGCCTCTGCGCGCTGTTTGGTGGAAGTGTTGGCATCCATGTCGAAATGTTGAACGATGAAGAAGTAGAGGAAGATGGTATGGTGATTGACCGATTTCTGTCAATGACTGACGTAGAAGCTCGTATATCATTCGCATCGGTGATGTGAATGTGCTTCGGATAGCCGAAGCCGAAGGATTCCAATGCCAAGCCGGAGGGGATGTCGACCTCCAGGCTTCACCATGCTCCCACAGTTCGGCTCGGAAGCCATCATCCGAGTTAGAGAAACCCATTGGAACAGTGATTGTACCCTAGGAGTCTCATTTGAATACACGGATAGGCCTTCCGAGACGTTCACAGCCTGTGGTCGGGAAAGACAGGCCGAAAGGCTGGGCGTGTGTCACATCGAGCTTAAAAGCTCGGAGTTCTCAACTTTGCTCAGGTCCATCGTCTAAAGGCATCGCCACTCTACTCGGAACGAATTCGATAATGGCGTCCAATACAATCTTTCCAGACAGCATTGTGCCCAAAGCCCCGGCCGACCTCCATTACGGACTTCGAGCCGAGTTTCAGAAGGACAAGCACCCCGACAAAGTCAACCTCGTCATTGGAGCTTACAGAGATGAAGCCGGCCAGCCTTGGGTGCTTCCCGCTGTGAAGAAGGTGTGATGAGAAGGTCCTGTTACTGTCAGATTGATACTGATGAACGCAGGCCGCGCAAATGTATCATGACGACCTTGAGCAGAACCACGAGTACTTGCCTCTTGCCGGCGATCCTCGCTTCTGCTCTGCCGCTGTCAGAGTTCTCTTTGGCGAAGTATCCCTTATCGGCTCGAATCAAGTCAATACTAGTGCTCCTTCTCATCGACCATGCCGACCCTGACATTCATCTAGTTGTGCTCGTCCCAGACCATTTCGGGAACCGGCGCCGTTCACCTCGCAGCCATTTTTCTGGCACGGTTTCTCCGCGAGTCCAATCCCACCGTTTATCTTTCCGATCCAACCTGGGATAATCATGCTCCCATCTTCCGCCATGCCGGGCTGCCTATTGAGTGGTATCCATACTATGCGAAGAAGACCAAGTCTCTCGACATCGAAGGCATGATTCAGAAGCTCGAATTCGCGCCACGAGGGAGCGTCGTGGTTCTCCAAGCTTGTGCCCACAACCCGACCGGACTGGATCCCAGCCCTGAGCAGTGGAAAAGACTAGCCTCCGTCGTGCAGAAGTCGGGCTTGTTCCCGTTTTTCGACTGTGCATACCAAGGGTTTGCGACTGGCGGCCTGGCACGAGACAGCTTCCCCATCAGGTATTTCGCAGAGCAGGGGATTGAAATGTTCGTCGCTCAATCTTTCTCGAAGAACCTTGGTCTTTACGGTCAGAGAACAGGCTGTTTGCACTTTGTCGCGGCTCCTGGACCCGATGCCGGGGCAATTACTGCACGGGTGGCATCACAGCTCGCCGCTCTCCAGCGAGTCGAGATTTCCACACCTGCCGCCTACGGAGCCAAGATTGCGTCACTCGTATTGAATGACAAGAAGCTCTTCTCTGAGTGGAGCGAGGATCTGGAGACCATGTCAGGGCGGATTGGTTCGATGCGGACGCTGCTGAGGAAGGGGTTAGAAGATCGACAAACCCCGGGAGACTGGAGTCATATCACCAACCAGATTGGCATGTTTGCCTACACGGGTTTGAGTGCGGAGCAGGTTGATATGCTGCGCAGTCGTTGGCATGTCTACATGCTCCCGAGCGGGCGGATGAGTGTGTCTGGGTTGAACGAAAGCAACATTGACTATGTTGCTTCGGCTATCGACGCAGTTGTTCGAAACTGTACTGAGATCACATACACAGGGTCGATATAGTAATCAGTCCCATGTCTCTGAGATGATGACAATCAGTGGTCACGTCAGATGTTCCCTCCCAGCGTCCACTGCCAAGGCCCCCACGGCTACCGACGGGGCGGCGGGCCTGCGGCCTGCCGGGGCTGGAGCTCGTGTTGCACAGACTCAATATTGCTTCCGAAACATTGAATCCTTATACAGTGCCCCGGAACCGGGAGCCAGGTTGGTGGCGAGGGGGTGCGTTACACCAGACACGCCGACGCTGAGAGGGGGCGCGCGGCTAGGTGCGGCGGAAGGGAATTGCGTCTTACGAGGAAACGGGCCCGGGCCCACGATCTGGCGGTCCTGTGTCAGATGCTTGGTGATGCTCGGGTCCGGGGCGACGCCGTCTTGGGGAGGTGATTTAGATCCGACTTATCTCGTGTAGGCATACGGGTACGTGCCGGCAAGGGGGGCAGATGGCCGATGCTGCAGGGTTGATGGCCCAGATGGGCGGATGTGGCGGATCTGGGGGTCGAGCAAGATCTGCCATATAAGGGGGCGAGGTAAGCTCCTCTTCTCGACTGATGCCTCTGCAAACAGCATTCGCAAGCCCACCATGTGTCACGGCCATCCCCGGCATCACGCCTGCTCCCACACGTCCATCAATTGGCACTATTGCCCGGCGGCAGTCATCGACCTGTCCACGGGTGTCGAAACGCCGTGCCGGCACATAACGTACGCCGCGGCGCAGTCTTCGAATCTCGACTGCCCGCTACAGCACTGCCAGTACAAGGTCATCGGCGGGAGCTGGACGTGCTGCCAGTGCAACCACGGACCGAACCACCTCGGCTGGTGCAGCAACTTTCTGCCGAGGCCGACGGACGAGCTGAGTGTGGTGGAGCACTTCAACACGCAGCAGTGTGCGCACGGGTGTTGCGAGAGATGCACTCGCACTGGTGAGTGGCCCAATCTGTGGCGTTGACGACATATTCTGACACCTGCAGCTTCCATGCGGCCCTCCATCGCCAACATGATGTTCCCCGAGATTCGAAAGGGCACGGCCAGCCGCAAGTTCGGGTGTCACTCGAACCTGCGGTCGCCGCATCGCCGGTCGTCTGCCATGTTGGCGCGGGGTGAGGTAGCCGCACGGGAAGTGACGCCGGGAGGGAGCTCTCCCCTTCCATCGCGCGCTGGTGGGCCTTCAATGGATGTTCGTGGCTCTTCGCGGCTCGGTCTTGACTTTGGCTGCGCGCCAGGATCGCCGTCGCGGGGTATGAGGAAGCACAAAGCCAGTGCGGGCGGGCCGGCGCACGGGGCGAAGAAGCACAAGCTGGAGGCGTACTAGCTGAAGAGTGTCGATGAATCAACGTTTGCGACCCTGATTTCCGCCCCTGAAAGTGTTAGGGTGCATCGTGCGTGGTTGGAGGTTACTCACTCGAAGGATAGGAGGATTGTGCCGGTGATCTTTGCCTTCATCTCGATCTCGATCTCGAGGTCCATGTCGAGTCGCACGGACGGAGCGCCACTTTGAGATGTGTGCGATCTTGATCCACGCTGTTGGTAAGGCTGAGGGCGGGGATCGGAAAGCCTGCGATCTGTCTGAACATGTGTGCTGCTGGACACGATGCGCTGCTGCGGGTGTTGAAGGGAGATGGACGGCGAGGAGGCAGCCCTGAGGCCAGCCGTAGGGCGTTTCTTGTCGGCGCCCGATGATGTGGCCCGATTCTGGCCCTCTTTCGGTTCGTTCATGGCGGGCGCGTCGCTTAATACTCGACTGGGTGGTGCTGCGAATGTTTGTTTGTTGATGTCGTGCTGGAATGAAGGTAAAATTGCCCTCGTTGAATGGAGGCGATGCGCTGACGTGAGGGGTGTTTCTTGGAGACTGATGATGTAAGCATCACGTGACTCCCCTGAGCGACGCCAAGCCCCCTGACTGACAACGGCCATCAAGGTCCTCAGACTTGAGCAGAATTCCCAGTATTTTCCGCAAGACCAATCGCCCACGTGGGCATGGAACGCTGCAAACGTGGTTCTGATCTACTCCATCCACAAGTCCATGTCTTCACCTGCCTGCTTTGGCGACATCATCTCCAACCATCCTTGGCGTACGTGCCGCTATCGAGGCACGTTCTCAGTCGATGCTAATCAAATAGAAACTTCAAGATGAAGGATTACGCTCATATCTTGGCATTCAGGAATCATGGGCAGATAGTTGGGTTTTCGAGAGGCACGTGAGGGGATCAGCGTCCCTGAGCGGTCGTTCAGATGTTGCCCCTGCGATTGCCTCGCGTCTCTGCCCCGGCACACCCTTTGGACTCGAGAGAAATGAGTCCATCATGCATATACCGGTGATGCTGGTACAGCTATGATTTTGTCTTTATAAGCTTCGAGTTCCCGAGTCATTTGGTTGATCGATTCTATCCGCAGCACCCTCCGCAGCAGCGTGCCGATCGTCGCCTCCTGTCCCCGCACTCCAACGTCTATCATTCAAGATGCGCAGCTCAGCCATGCTTGTCGGGGCCATGGCCCAGGCCGTCTTTGCCGCCGTGGAGCCCAAGAACTTCATCTTCATTGTTCCCGATGGCCTGGCGCCCGCCTCGCAGACCCTCCTTCGGACTTACCTCGCCATGACCAACGGCACCTCCACTACTCGTGCCCCCGTCATTGAGGGTCTCCCGATGGATGTCACGGTATGCCACAGAACCCCTTCCTGGAGATTGGACCTAACAACGCAGACCCTCGGCAACATCCGCACTCACTCCAGCAACAACCTGGTCACCGACTCGGCCGCTGCCGGTACCGCGCTCGCTTCGGGAGTCAAGACCGAGAACGGAGCCATTGGTGTTCTGCCTAACGGTCAACCTGTTGGTACGATTCTCGAGGCAGCCAAGTATGCCGGTTTCAAGACTGCGCTGGTCGTCACCTCCATCATCAACCACGCCACCCCTGCCGGTAAGACAATATGTCCTCTTCCACTTGCTCCCACTGACACACCCAGTGTACTCCTCTCACGTTAACAACCGCAACGCCCTGGCCGCCATTGCAGAGCAGCAGATCGGCTACAGCCACCCTCTCGGCCAGAGCGTGGACATTCTGCTCGGCGGCGGTCGCTGCTACTTCAAGCCCCAGGGCCAGTCTGGATCCTGCCGCCAGGACGACATTGACCTCTTCTCGTTCGCCGAAGACAACGGCTACTACGTCGCCCAGAACCGCTCCGGTTTCGACGCCCTTGGGAGCGGCCTCGGCAACATCCGCCTCCCCTACGTCGGACTTTTCAACGACGGCGACCTGGGCTACGACATTGACCGCCAGCAGCAGCCCGAGGCGGACCGTGAGCCTTCTCTCTCCGAGATGACCATCGCTGCCCTCAACTCGCTCCACCGAGCCACCCACTGCAAGGGCAAGGGCTACTTCATGATGATCGAGAGCAGCCGCATCGACCACGCCTCGCATGACAACGACCCCGTGTCTCATCTCCATGACGTGCAAGAGTTCAACAACGTCGCTGAGATTGTTATGAGGTGGATCGACGACCACCCTGACACTGTCTTCCTTGCTGTCGGCGACCACGAGACAGGTGGCATCACCCTGCCCAGTGGCTACAACCCGCTGCCCATCGGCAAGGCCAAGCATTCCGCCAGCTATCTCAACAGCCTCTGGAGCAGGTACAGCGGCTCCGACCGCCGGGGCTACCTCGTCAACGAGATCCTTCCCGCCTACGGCATCACCGACGCGACCTCGGCCGAGATTGACCGCCTCCTTGCGGGCAGCTTCACGTCCAACCTCGTCGGCCTGCAGAACGCCAGGACCAACATCAAGTGGTCCACGGGTGGGCACTCTGCCGTCGACACCATTCTCTACGGGTACGGAGCTGGCGAGATGGGCGACCAGGTCAAGGTCGAGTACGCGGGAAGCTGGGACAACACGCAGATCCCGAGGTTGATCGAGAAGGCGCTGGGGGTTAACATTGACGAGATCACTGGACTGCTCCGTGCCAACGGAACAGACTGGATTCCGCGGGTGTAGATAGGACGAGCAAGGGATCAATGGCGAAGTTTCCGTGTACAAATACGCGATTCGGGTCGTCTATCTCTAAGTTCTCTATCACGCTATGATGCATCTATCTAGATCTTAAACACCGCTTCAATATTGCTCAAAGCCCGCCATGTACTACCCAAAGTGCGGGATGTTGGCGGCCCAGGTGTTGATGTAGTTGTCCGGAGGAAGATAGTACAGAGACCGGAATGCTTCGACAGTTATGAACAGACGTGCTAGTACGAAAAGAATCGCCCCGGTGAACAAAACCACCATGCTACTCCAGTAACCAAGACTCGTGGAGCCTGCGCCTGGATTCAAAAACAACGAAAGAGTGATGCCTGGGCTTGCCATAGTGACCAATGACGACACCCTCCAAAGCCACTTCTCCACGTCGGTAGGAAAGGCCGAGTTCCAAGCAAATAGATGGATTCCGCCGAAGATCAGAGAGCCCACGATGACGGCGAGAACATAGGCCCGCTCGGGGGAGAATGTCGACAGGACCAAACGGCTGCTCTCGGCATTCGTATATTTTGGCGTCGCAGTATTACTTATTCTGAGTTTGGCATCATCGGCAACCTCTACATCCAACGCTATCGTGGCCATCTCATCGGCGGTGGCCGCCCTTTGAGCGTGGATGTATATAGGGGTGTTGACGTTCTGTGGGCGGTCCAGTGATAAGAGGTAGAAGAAGAAGGTGCTCACCGCGAAGGCCATGGCCATGATCTCCAGGGGCGATGATGGTCGGCCCAGCGTGGCTCGGATGATGACTTGACCGACCATCCAGGAGACTTGAATGATTGCCAACAGTTTGACAAGAATGTCTCCCTTGTTCTTGTCGTCAAGTTCGGCCTGGGTGATGTGTGGGAGGGAGCGTATAATGCCGGAAGACCGTACCTTGTAGAGTAGGTCGGAAGTCAATACCCATGTGTCGCCCTCCATCAGGACGACATTCGTATCATTCTGATGATGACTCATGCGGGAAGTTGCCAATGCCAGGGCTTCTGCCCCCTGGGATTCGTGTGTCTTGTGTGGATGCCAGAGTGACTTGCCGTACCGGCGGGATCGAGCCGCGAGTGTCGTTCTAAGTTTGATTCGCAACCTTGTCAGTCGGTCGCTGTTCGGCTCTTTTGGTAGAAGCTGCTGCAGTTCCACGGTTTGATCATGGTCGCGTATCGAGTCGGGCGTTCCTGGGGCGACAGTGTTCTCCCCGTTCTCGAACCGCAAGATGAAGCCCCCAACGTCAGCGAACGAGGTATGCGCTTTTGTCCATGGCACGCCGTCTTGTTCGGCGAAAAGCTGCAGACTAGGAGTGTTGCTCCATGCAGAAATCCAGCCTGTTACTGCGTTGCCGCAAATGAATTCCGGCGCAAGGATGGTGATGAGCGTCCATTTTAGCTTGATTGCCAGTCGCGCGATCCAGAGATTCCATCGCTGTCTCCGATTTCGTGGTGTGAATTGTTCTGGGATTGTGAGGTGCAAAACCGACCAGGAACAGAGGATGAGGATCGAAACACATGTCCAGGCGATGTCGAGTGTAGAACGGACGTTGGGGGCGCTGATGAAAACTGGCCCAGCTTCTGGGAGAGTGCAGACGGGCGTGAAATGCTTCATGGCGAATTTATGGTTGTGACGGCGTCTCGCCTGCGCGGCGTATCTTCCGACAGTTCTTCTGGGGGGCGTCAGTCCTTTTATGACTGGCCAACATGGTGATGGTGGCTCAGCTGCTGGTGCACAAATGTCCGAGTCTTGTTCAGCGCCGGCAGTTCAAATGGGTTGGTTTACAGGGGTTGCTGCGGTTTAACCAGGATCATGCAGACTGGTGGCTAGCTCGGCATGATGTACGAGGCGCCCTATGGCGTGGCATTTCAATTGATCAGCTTGTGGTGAAGCGGGAGGCAGTGCATAGGTCTGGGGAGGCTGAGCTTTTGGCACTTTTCCCCCAGCTGACAGAGACAGCCACTGGCGCGTACATTAGCCCCTGATCGAATGTGTAACAACGCAACGTTAGTAAGGATTGGTTCAACTTGAAAGCTTCATCGAGAATACGTCATAGCTCTCGGGCGTTTCTTTTTCGCCTCGCTGGTGGATGGCCGCGGCGGGACACTGCAATCGCGTGAAGAAACCAAAAAAGCGACATTGACTAGAGAAGCGCTTACGGGCAACGATAGCAGAATTGGCAGGAACGAAAACTCCAGGGACATAAGCTGTTCGGCCTGGCAATGTCGATCTGGCTCGGATTGTCGTGCTACCAAAATGTGGCCTCGTAGTGGCTTGAAGAATTCAACCAGATCGGATTTTGAGGGGACTGCAACCATAAGAAAAGATAACTATCCATCTTTCAAAGCTGAAAGTCGACTTTAGACGGAAGGGTTAGTTCAACAGAGAACATGTTCTCGGCGTGATGAGATGGTGGTAGCCCCTGAGCCTTGCCCCTATTGTGGACTAGAAGAGCGTCTGAGCCCCTGAGCCCCAGACAATCGGTCTACTTATCTTAGACAGCACCTTGAGCACCTTGAGAATGCTTCCATACATACGAGAAGCCCATAAAGTCCGAATCAAGTTGAAGTGCTTCGAAATCATGTCGATGCTCAATGGTGGTTGTGGACTATGAGGGGGAAAAATATGGCTTGCCTAACCCCATGGCAACTACTGGAGTTATGTACATTTGAAGCAACGCAGCCAGCCCACCGCCTACAGCCGGCTGCCAAGGTTGATGTGAATGACCTTGTTAGCAGTGTACGCAGCGATGCCCTCCTCCGCGAGCTCGGCGCCGATACCCGACTGCTTGAAGCCCCCGAATGGGATGGTAGTATGTGTGTCTTGACTACTGTTGGTCCAGACAGCTTTAGAGACGTTAGCTGAGGCCTGATAGCAAAGGCTGATGAAGGAATTAGGAAAACTCACTTCCAGACTCAATTTGCTTCGCTAGTATGTTGGCCTTGGTGATGTCCTGCGTAAACACGGCGGCACCCAGACCATAAGCCGTGTCATTTGCCCTGGTGATAGCCTCGTCTTCTGTCGAAAACTTGTCGATAGCGACACATGGCCCGAAACCTCCTCCTTCCAGATGGTCATGTGGTCCTTGACATCGGCAAAGACCGTGGGCTCGATGTAGTAGCCCTTGCCGTTGGGCCCCTTGTGCGGGTTGCCGCCAGCGAGGACAGTTGCCCCCTCGGCTTTGCCCTTTCGGCCTTGCCCTTTTCGATGAGTGACAGCACGGTGCGGTACTGCTGCTGCGTCACCTGCGGTCCCTGGAAAGTTTCCTTGGCGAACGGGTCGCCGACCTTGGAGACCTGCTTCACCCTCGCCAGGAAGGCCTTGACGAAGTCTTCATAGATGGCTTCATGGACGAGGATACGACTCGTTGCCGTGCAGATCTGACCTTGGTTGGCCATGATACCGTAATGGCACCAGGCAACAGCATTGTCAAGCTCTGCATCCGGAAAAATGAGGGCAGGGGACTTCCCGCCCGTTTCCAGCGTGATGTTCTTCAAGGTCCCTGCGGCAAGCTTCATGATCTCCCGACCCGTAGCTGTGGACCCTGTGAAGGCGACCTTCCTGACAAGAGGATGGGTGACCAGAGCCGCTCCAGCGTCCCGCCCGAAGCCGTTAACGATGTTAATCACGCCGGGCGGGAAGCCAGCTTTCTTCACAAGGTCAGCGAAGTATAGTGCCGACAATGGCGTCTGTTCCGCATGTTAGGCATTTTGAGCTCAAGTGAAGGATGCTGATCTAGAGAAGTGGAAAGAAGAGACGAGTGTGTGATGAATCTCCAGAGACAAGCAAGTCGGTCGTCACAAGGGAGGTCGCATCTGTGTAGATATACAAGCAAGTCGGTGGAGTCCCACGAGGTCGGGATTCAGGGCCCTTTCTAGCGTTGTTTGGAGCATGCATCGAATGCACCCAGTCTCCTCGCTCCCTGGCCAGATCGGGAAAGATTGAAAACACCATTCCCGCCCTCGCGGGCACGAGGAGTGCCTTTGCATATTGGAAGCTAGAACAAAGTCCTTGCTGCTTTTCTTGACCTCAGTATCTGACCATATTTGTCTTGGCTGCCTTCAGTACCCATGCAGTAAGTACTCTTCTCAACAGCGGTGGATGGCTCGTTCATTAACTTGATCTGAATGCAGAGGCCGGTCAGCAAGCATCCGAGCTTCTGGGTTCCTCCACTCGCTTCCGCCACCCGTACGTGAGAGAGACGGGTTTGCACGAGCGCCCACATCACAGGCGGTAACACAAGCTCACTCTAGGTGCGAGGTGATGGATTAAATGTGATTGCATGTCGGTAGTATCTAGTACTCTAATATCCAGGGTGGCGAGGCAGCGTCATAGCCCAGAAGTCCTCAACCGTCTGCAGCTCAGTACCCTTGCCAGTGCGACCGCGCGCCTTGGCCCCAATAGCCTTGAGAGTCTTCATGTCCGTCTGGTCGAGGGGCTTTCCACCGCAGTAGTCGCCCTTGACCCAGTGGCAGTACCTGAGAAGTCCTTTGACCTCCTTGGTCTTGCCTTCGGATGTGGCTCATGTTACCGTCGCCCTTCTGGACGAAGCGGGCGTCGTTGGTGCCGCTGACCTTGTTGTACGCGTCGGCGACCTCCTTGAAGCTTCGAGGATCGGAAATGGCCCAGACGGTCTTGCCCGCCCAGGGCTCGGGGTTCATGAAGACGCCGAGCACGGCATCGCCGTAGTCGTGCTCGGTTGAGGTCCATGGAACCTTCTCCGGGTTGTTGCCAAAAGGTGGCATGTGGAGCGTCAGGAACCCTTCGTTGTCGCGAATCATGGCAAGACCGCCGAAAGTGTGGATGTAGGTCTTGTGCCAGAACACCTCGAGGATCCAGCCCAGGTTGACGTTGGTCGCCGTCTTGAAGCCGGCCTTCAGGGCGTAGTCGGAAATCTGGTTTTTGTTGTCAAAGGACAGGATGGGCGCCTCGCCGTTGGAGATCTTGGACGCTGCGGGCAGGTTCTGGAAAATAAAGTGCTGCACACCCTGCCGAATCGCGGCGTCGATGATGATGAAGCCCTGCTCGGACTCGGGAGGCCCGATCTCGGCCTTGAAGTTGGGGTCGTCGGAGTCTGTGTTGACGAAGAGGCCCCAGCAGTCCTTAAAGGCGGCGTCCAGCTCCTCCGGGAACCAGGAGTCGGCCTTGACAACTTCAATGCCCGCATCGGCGAACTCCTTGGCTCGGCCGGTGGTCGGGTCTCGTGTGGTCACGCGGACGTGAAACTCGGGGACATCGCGAAGGGCGGCCACCACGTCCTGGCCGACGGTGCCAGTTCCGTCCACCACTGCGATGATCTTCTTGCCTTGCTGGGCCATTGTTGTCGGGGGTGAGGGTTTGAAGTCGCAACAAATCGTGGGGAATTTTCTGGAAACGGAGGTGATCGAAGCAGATGCAGAATGGTAGAGTCGAGACAGTAGTTTTTGCGTGGTATGACAACGTTGGACCTTGCTGGCTCTGGGCAGCTGCTGGTTGACAATATGGACGGGTGGCTAACAAGTTCGGGAGATCAGGGTGTTGTACTTGATGGAGCAATGACAGAGCCCCTTATCCTGCGGGTCGGGCGTCCGTGGAGGGCGCAGAACCGCCCCGATCGCGGGGGGACTGGGACACGGTGAAGCGCCTTATTCGCAAGATCCGAACCCCAGTCGTCAAGATCGACGACCGCCGCCGCAACCCTATCGTGTACGACTTTGTGTAGGCAACGAACAAGACTCTCGACCTCCCCATCCTGGACAGCGTCAGCCTCTCAATCGCCTCCGACAAGGGCCTCGATGACGGTGGTGTGTCGTTCTGTTCGCTCATGCACGACCAGGAGACCGGCTACCGAGTCAGTGCCAGTGTCGCCTACATACATCCCATTTTGAAGGGCGAGGAGAAGCGTCCAAACCCCACAATCCTGACCAATGCGTGGGTGGAGCGTCTTAACATCACGGACGGTGTGGCTACCGGCGCCAGCCTGAGCCTCAAGTCGGGCAAGAAGGTGACCGTCAAGGTCACCTTCTTGCTATGGTGACAAGGCGAGGTTGCTTGCAAGACATTGGCCAACTCAACATGCACGTTGGACTGGATCCGTACGAAGTTGATCGCTGATCACGTCAACGGCACAAGCATACTGACAATAAATGTATCATTCCGCATCTTCTAACCGCAGCATCCAAACTTTGGTAACATGATAGCCAGCACACTACCCCAAGACAACTTGATAGCACGCCAAAGCCTGGCCACCTCAAAGATTGTGACCAGTAGAACCGAGCTCGGGATGGGTGAAATGCTTCTTGGCGTACCCGAACCAGAGGGCAACAAAAAAGACGGCTGTGGCACCGTAGACCACCACGACATAGTTCATGTTCTCCGAGTTGACAGGGATTCCGTAGGGGAAGCTGAAGAAGATGATGGTGATGGGGTACCACGCCAGGAAGATGATGTTGGAAAGCAGGCCCAGGCGCGGGTACCAGAATGGCCCGTGGGCAAAGTTGGAGCGTCCCCGCCACAGGAGCAGGCTGATGGGCACGGCGTAACTCGTGTACTGGAAAATGAGGCAGGCAGAGATGAGGGAGTTAAAGGCCCTGTCGGAGGCGAGATATAGGCAACCCAGCAGTGCCAGGAAGGCGGCGGACCAGAGGAGCGCCCAGATCGGGGAGTGGAAGGGCGCCCCATGAACCCTGCTCAGGTGCTTTGCAAAGGGAAATCCCCTGTTACAGGCAATGGTCCGCGCCAGGCGGGACTGCCAGACCTGAATTCCAAACATGGCAGCACCGGCTGAGATGGTGAAAGGAATCTGGAAGGCGATGGCAGCTGCCTTGCTCTGGCTGAAGACCTCGTGCATGACCGTCAAGACCGAGTACCTGGTTTCCATGTCCGTGAGTGTGAAAGCGAATATGAGTACCAGGGGCAGGCCTGTCGCGAATCCAACAGCAATGGCCAGCAGCAAGGCCTTGGGCATGTTCTTTCGGGGGTTGGGGATCTCTTCAGAAATGTGGATGATGGAGTCGAGCGTCGAGTAGCAATAGTTGATCGAGTTGGAACCGACGAGGAACGCAATGCCGTTGCTCCAGCCCGTCTCCTGGATGAGGTTGTCAACGAACACCTCTCTGCCACTGAGCCAGTCGCGGTTGCGGGCTGCCAGAGCGGCGATGAACGCAATGATGAGGCAGGCCGAGAGGGCGATGATGCCCTGCGCAACCTTTGGGATGACATTCTGGAAGCAGCACACGAAAAGAGTGAAAAGGTTGATGCTCTGGAGACCGAGGAATCCCATCCACTTCGTGGGAATGAAGTTGGGGTTGATGAACGTACCCATGGAAAGGAGCAGCTGAGTCGTTCCAAGGGCCGTCGAGGCTCCTGTGCACACGGCACCGGCCCAGCTGAGCAGGGCCGTGGCGTATGACATCGGTCTGTGTGGCCCTTTGGGAGCGAGCATGGCCACCCAGACGTACTGGCCGCCCGGATCGGGCATGGCGGACGACAGTTCTGCCAGGAAGCCCCAGACCAGAAGAACAGGACCTCCGAAGGGAAGAACCTCCGGCAGCACAAAGAGCATGCCGATGGCTGTATTGGTTGTTGCGGCTCCCAGAACCATGGCGGAAAAGAGGTTGAACGGTTTCTGTAGGTTTTTTAGGTCGTTGCTGACGTCGAGAACAGACCCGACCTGTCGCGAGACCACCGGCACGGCGAGGTCGGCCGACTTGAAGTCGTCGGAGACGTCCATGGCTTCTGTCGAGACGGAGACTGGAGGATGCGGGGACATTCGGCCGTGTGGTGACAGCGCAGGGGGGGTATTTGAGTGTGTCGTGTTATATTGTAGGTGAGTTTCCGCTTGGGTGTTCAAAGGTCGAAGCTGAAGTCCAGTCTCAACGATGAAAGGCCCATGGGTGAGGACTGGAAGAGAGGCGAGCGAGGCTTGGCAATCTGGCAGCAGCACTGACTTCTTATAACAGTGTGAATGATAAGTTCAGAGTCGTGGACAAAGCGGCATAGGACGGGACTTGGAGTCAAATGGCGATGGTCGTACTGCACCATGGTCAAGTGCCTGAGGTTTCTGCCATGTAGTCGGGGAACATGAAGCATTGCGGCAGTTTGTGGCCCTCCCGAGTCCGCGCCGGCCGGATAAGCGTCTATCTCTCTCTCCCCGCGCGTGGCGAGGCCGCCCCTCAGCCCCCCGTACTTTAGTATCTCCCGTGACAGGCTACTAGTAGTAGGCACCCGTGACGCCGGGGGCCAGCCACGCGGGCCCGTAGATAGTGCTCGCCAAATGGCCGAATGCGGAAAGTTGGGGCGAGACCGTGCAAACTTGCGTGTCCATACGAAGCCGCGCACTTCCCGTGTCCTTGAAATAACGGCAGGAACATAAACCTTCTCATTTCGGACATCTTGCGAGGAGACACTCGCAAAGAGAGCAGAAGGGGAATTGAACGAGGCGTCAGGGTTAGTTGCCGCAGCCTCTAGACTGGGGCTCTACAGGGGATTCGACGACAAGTTTTGCCCCCAGCCATCAAAACAACTATGACGGGATGGCTCGATGAAATTGAAGTCAACGGCACACATCCAGCTTCCAGCTAAACCGTCTGCGTCGGTCAGAACTCCCTATTTGCGTATCAAAAGCTATTTGCCAGCGTGCAAAGAATAGAATTTCCATCACAGATTGTTGGCCGCGGTTGACAGCGCCCAATGACTGTGAAAAGTAGCTGAGGCCTCTTGGCATTGACTGCCCCTTTGGCGGGGTCACCTCGGTCAGCCTTGGTGATGCGGGGTAGGTGGTCGGTAAGCTCGGTGTAAGAACTTCCATCCCTACTACTACTATGCGACGACAGAGAGTAATGTGGGTTTAGCCGTGTGTATTAGGCGCGAGGCAGCTTCGTATAGAAGCCGCCTTGTAGCTACGTAGGTAGGTAGTAGTAAGGGTTTTACGCTACTAGCTAGGTATTAAGTTACCTGTTACGACCTAGATATAATCCTAAGGATATATAGACTAGATAGATAGTAGTGTATGTTAATAGTTCGCCCTAGGCGATAGAATAGAATAATAATTAGCGGATATCGTCGTACTTATCGGGTTATCGTAAAGCGTTACGCTTCTTTACTATAAGCTAAAGGATGTTTCTAATAAAGACTTAAATTAATTACTACCGTAAATCTATCTAACTATCCGTACTCGAGCCTTCTACTTAAGTACTTAAGTACCGTCCTTAGATTATCTAAGCGGGCGATCTATCCTAACGATATTATTAGTTAGAGGTAGCTTATAGCTTACTACGCTCTATAAGCTAAAGGCTTATAGCTTACGGTAATCTAAGCTCTATTCCTAATTAGCTAGATATAGTAGGTCTAGAGTCGGTTTATCGGCGGCCGATACCGTAACCCTAGTCTAAGTAACCTACTCCCTAAGCTAGGCGTTATATTACCGTAGGAGGCCTTATTAGATAGGCTAGCTTATGGTATAGTATAAAGAAGCAGGCTCTAGGATAGAAGTACTATTTTCTATTTTTATTATCTTCTACTTTTATCTTCCTTACCCGACTATACTGAGACTAACGCTAACGCTAACGCTAATATAAATCTATTTATCTTTACCTATATAGATACTCTAATCTTTCTATCTTAATATCCAGAAAGAGTTAAGCTCTCTTATTTAGCCTAGGTTCAAGGTTCTCTTTAAAGTATATATAATCTATAGCCGCCTACTAGACTATTAGAAGCTCGAAATTATATATTAAACTTAGTAATCTAGGTCTAAGCCCCGATAATATCGCTGGCCGTAGACTATATTAACCTAGTTCGATCTAATATCCAGCTCACTAAAGACTCCGTAAACCGTCTTAAATACGGCCGTCCTCGCTAAATAGAATCCTATCAAATTAGGGTCTTTTTTCGCTAAGTTTCTTGTCGGCTACTACGAGTAAGTAGGGCTGGGGAACTATAGCGACGAGGGCGATGACGTTCTCGGTTCATTATCCCTACAGGACCTGCGAGCTAATATTCTTCTCCGCAGTATGTATCTCCGGGCTGCCGAGGTTTACCGTTAGTACTATACACTATAGGAGACGGCTGTCAGTCTCGAGGAGATTATCATCGATAGCTCAGGCTTCCTCACGGGCTTAGTCAAGTCACTCAGATAGAGGGAGCTGCCAGACTCAAGCTGGCATTCCTGCTGGCATCATCCGGGACGCCCGGAGTTTACGGCGCCTTATCATCGAACAGCCCGGCGCGAAGCGGCCCTCGATGTTAACGCTTCGTGGCACGCCTCACTGAAGATGACTATCAAGACAACCAACGCTGGCGCGGCAAGAGAAGCTTGTCATCTTCAGGAGAATCGACCCGTGGTGTCCGCCTCTGCCTAGGTTCAAGTGTCTTGGTATGAGCCTCAAGGCCCGGCGTTGCAGTTTGGACGGCAAGAGACAAAGACTGCTTGCGTGCTCTGACCTCAATCAGGTCCCGACCTGATGCTCAGAGCACCGACTCCTGTCGGCATCAGATTGTTCATCTAATCTCCAGGTCGGGATGGCCAGGACTCCGCTCCCCACAGTCAGCCAAGGGAGGGAACTGCAAATGGGCCGGCTGGACTGGCCATGTCTCATCCCAACAGCCGGATGACTCGACCGTTCGAGGCTTAAACCGGACAGCAAATGGGATTCGTTAACTTCGAACAGGGTCGGATGCACCCCGTCGGAAAGCAACGCGAGTACCTCCGTTCCCGGCCAGAAAACAGTTCATCAGCTGAACATCGTGTCATGGCGCTTTTCAGCCGGCGCAATGGCGTGCGGTCATGTCTACCTTCAACCTGGTGCTCAGCTGCGGCGCCGCGTGTCTTGGCCGTCCGTTGTTTTGGAATTGAGCATGGAGGCGGAAGGGCTGAAGTCCGGACACGGAAGAGCGCAGCGCCGCGCACTAGACCCATCGATTGCCCATATAGATGCCGCCCGTCGGCGTGAGTATTTGACCCGAGGTGTCACCGTACAACGACCGTCGATATGGCTGACCTCTACGTCCACACAGGTTTTTGGAGAAACTTCAACGGCATGTCGCTTCCCATGGCCGTCATTCAACATGCCTCTTGCTGACCCCGAGCAGATGATGAACTCACCGGGTCTTTCCTGGATGTCATCCTCACCCTTCCCAAATCCCAGGGCTCTCTCCTCGTGGCCTTCCTCGCCGTATTCACAGGTCTGGCCATTGCAAATCTCTGGCCCATCATCTGTTTGATCATCCATCAATGGAGATCCACGGCATCCCCCAGGTTGGGTCTCTACCATCAGCAACAAGCCATCCTCAGCAACACCCCCACACCAGGGGCGGCAGCCCTCGGCTTCACTAAGCTGGCTTGGGCATGGAGGCAAGCCAAAATCCCCGGCACATACCGCAGCTCGCTGGGCCTCATCACAGCAGCCGCATTGTCGATGGCGATCTTCGCCGCCGCTAGTTTGGCGTCCTCAAAGATCCAGCTGGACAGTGACGAGGTGCTCGTGCACAGCAACAAGTGTGGATGGCCAGCACTCACTATCAATCGGGACTTTGACAGCTTCGAATTGCTCAACCTGACCGAGCAGATAAAGCTGCGAGCCGTCACGTCACTCTGGGTACACTGGATATCATCGCGAGGCCTAGAATACGCACTTAACTGCTACACTTCATCGAACGTGTCTGTCAAGTCAGAGGCCTGTAACGCGTTTACCGTCACAAGCCTCCCTCTTGAAACGCGCAACGTGTCCTGCCCTTTTCCAGAAGACGTATGCGGCTTGCCTGAAGCCTTCCAGATCGACACGGGCTTCATCGACTCGAATCTCCATCTGGGGATCAACTCTGCCGAGAACAAGCGCCTTCGCTTCCGAAAGGTATCGACGTGCGTGCCCATGCGTACGGAGCTGTTTTCCAGCGACTGGGTTCAGCAGAACTCTTCAGGTAATAGCCTGCCTGGAGACAAGTACAAGAACTTCAACGTCGGACCCAAAATGGAACAGAGCCACACCTGGTCCGTCTCCAACTACAGCCTGTTCTTCAACGTCGATGCGCCAGATGAGAAGGAGGTCTACACAATCGGGTGAGCATCACATCCAACGTTTCCAGCGCCTCTTCGCTAACATCCCCAGCTCTGCCCAGTCGTTCGCCGACGTTCGAAACAACACGTTTCCCGCTGGCTTCGCCCCCATCCCCGCCCTCCAAGTCCCCGATGCCGACACATCAGTCATCTACATGGTCAACAACGCACAATACGCAGCCCCCGTCGAGGATCCCTGGTTCCGCGCGACAAACATGACGGATCCCACGGGCGCCAACCGCGCCATTCTTTCCCCCGGTGATGTCTGGATCAGCGACCAGATCTCATCAGCCCTCGCATGCACGGAGCAATACCAATTCTGCGCCGAGGATACCTGCAGTCCCCTCGCAGGCATAGCCAACAACAAGACAAAGCCCTGGCGTGGCCTCGACCTTAGCGAAGACCAACAGGCTCTCTTCAACGTACTCACCGTGGGCCTTGAAGGAATCACACTAGCCAGCAGCGTCTACTGGATCGGGCCGGACATTTTACGCGCTAACGAGTTTGTGTGGTTCACCGATGGGACGCCCTTTTCAACAGGCCTGCCGCCGACACAATGGCAGGACGAAGTGGTCAACTTTGGTCAGGTCATGCTTGCCGTGCTGCAAAGAATGGTTGTCGACTACGCCTCGCCGTCTAGTTTCGTCATTCAGACCTCGGACGGTCCGGTGGGTTCAACGCAGTTCATCAACCCGATGCGTGTCGATGACGACGGCGAGCCAATCTGTCCAGAGATTCGGATGCGCAACGCGCGATACACCAATTTCAGCGGCGTGGGCTTAATGATTGTCCTAGTCGTCGGTGTTCTCTCCGCCATTGTCAACGTCTGTTTGATGCCGCAAACCCTGTTCTGGGTGCGCCGCAAGCTGCATCGCACGACGTATCCTCAGCACGAGTGGCACTCGGGCAACCTGTTGATGCAGCAGCGGGACGCTCTTGAGTCAAAGGGTATTGGACCATGGGATGTTGATGGAACTACGGGCGTCCCGTGGGTGAAGCCGTCGGGAGTGACGGCTGGTGGTCACAACCTCCAGGGCAAGGGCAACGGGTACCAGCCGGTGGGAGCGGCGCCGAGGGACCAGTATGTCTTGAAGGACCCGCGGGTGCAAGAGAAGTCAATGGGTTGGACTTAGTAACAGAAAAGCGTGAATTGAATTCGGTGCTCCTCACCATCATTGCATCCAAGACATGACAGCCAAGCCCGGAACATAACTATATAAAGACCCAATGTACAAAGACCCAATAAGACCTCTGTGATAGATGATCACCTCAGACGACTAGACTCGAACGAATGATCACGCGGCCGAAACTGCTTCGTCAGGCGGGAGGCACTCCGAAGCCAGGGCCGTGGATGGTCAGAGGCATATTACCCGCATATGAGGGCGCATAGCCGAACCACACCTCGACTTTCTGCTTTAGGCTGATGGGAGCTGCCACCCCGGATTTTCCTCACGGGCTCGGCAGTTGAATCGAAGCTTAAAAGGACGCTGGCCGCCGACTACATGGTGAGCATTCGACAAGCATCAACGCGGATCATTAACATCATGAAGCTTTCTGCCGTCCTCGCTCTCGGCGCACTTCAAGGCGCCATCGCCCACTGTAAGCTTATCAACTTTTCATCAAGATGCGATACTGACTCTTTCAGATGTCTTCCCCGGCATCTCCTCCGGTGGAACATCGTGCCAGAACTGGGGTTGCGTGCGCCAGACGACAAACTTCCAGAGCAATGGCCCGATCACCGATGTGAGCAGCTCGCAGATGACCTGCTACGAGCTCAACCCCGGGCGCGGCCCTACTGGTGTGCTCTCCGTCGGTGCAGGAAGTACAGTCAGTACGTACATCTCTGAAGCATGCATCGCTATGAATCTCGCTAACTCCGAGCAGCATTCAGCGCGAACCCCAACATCTTCCACCCCGGGCCTGCAATCGCCTACCTCGCCAAGGTACCTTCCGGCCAGAGTGTGACATCGTGGAACCCATCGGGCGCCGTGTGGTTCAAGATCTGGCAGGAGTCTGCGGCGGTTACGTCCGGCGGCATAAGCTGGGCCAGCAACAGTCAGCCATATCCCCCTTCCTCGTTGTATTTAGCACTAACACCACCAGACGCCGGCTCGGTCAGCTTCCCTCTCCCAAGGTGCATCGAAAACGGCGACTACCTCGTTCGCTTCGAGCATATTGCTCTGCACTCAGCATCCAGTGTCAACGGTGCCCAGCTATAGTAAGTCCCTCGCGTCACCATGATTTGTGCGTCGCTGACACGCCCAGCCTGAGCTGCGGACAGATCCGAGTCACCGGAGGAACTGGAGGCTATCGCCCAGCCGGAATGCTTAGCTTCCCTGGATCGTACAATTCCAACGACCCCGGGCTGAAGGTCAACATCTACTGGCCAGTGCCGACCAACTACCAGCCCCCTGGCGGAGGTGTTGGGTCGTGCTGAGGAGTTGTCAGGTAGCAGGCTTACGAACTTGAGCCAAGTGTTGCCGTCATCGAGGATGACTGGTGGTTGCAAACATACAGAGGGTCTCAGATCACAAACTCAAACACAGACTGGTTCAACCAAATGTCAATTGACTACAAATCCTCCTTGCCACTTGCCCTGTGCTGATGTCCCTAAATGGTGTACCTGAATCCCGACGAGCAATCCTCATCATTAATCTCCAGCTCCTTCTCGCCACGATCAGCCTTGGCATTCTGCAGCTTAAAGTCAAGGGACAGCACGCCAACCAGGATCAGCGACAGCAGCGAGCAGGCAATGCAGGTGTACATGCCCGGACGGTAGCCAGGGGCGTCCTGCTGGCGGAAGACGAGCGAGCCACAGATACCGCCGATACCACCAAAACTGACGAGGGTAGCACTGCAGAAGGCGCGCTTCCACTGTCCGCGAATGTTGTTGGCCTGGTAGGCCATGACAGCGGGGATGTTTGAGTTTGCGCCCGCGGTGGTGAGGAAGACGCCAAAGTAGCGCACATTGGGGTTGGGGTGGAAGCCCATGATGGGAAGGCCAACGAGGGCGATGAGCATGTTGATGGCGATGATGGGCCCGCGCATGCGGTACTTGTCGCCGAGCCAGGCGGTGCCGTACATGACCATACCGGCAAAAGCGTAGGGGGGCGCGATGAGGCACTGGGCTTCGCCGACGCTAAAGCCCATGTTGAGCTGGAGGATGATAGGGAGGAAGTAGGCGAGAGCGTAGGCGAGGGTGGTGGTGTTGAAGAAGATCATGGCGTAGGCCCAAATCTTCCAATCCAAGCCGGCGGCGAAGAACTTGCGGGCGTTGAATTTAGGGGTCTTTGCGTCACCACGATCGCGCTGGACGCGTGCGACGATCCATTCGCGCTCGCGCTCGCCGAGGAAGGCCCAGTTGGAGCGGGTGCCGTCGGGGAAGTCGACAAGGAAGAAGTAGCCGGCGATGGCAACAAGGCAGGTGAGGACACCTTCGATGATGAAAATCCAGCGCCAGCCGCTGAGGTTGGCGAGGCCCTTCATCTGCATGAGTCCGTAGGCGAGGATTCCGGCAAAGGCGGAGGCGACGCAGCCGAGGAGGTAGAAGACGGAGTACCGCTTGCCGACTTCGTCTGGAGGGAAGTATGGTCAGTACGTTGCAAAGATATTGGGGTGAGGGATTACGTACATCTCGTGTACCAGGTGGACAGAAGGTAGACACAGCTGGGGAAGAAACCAGCTTCCAGAACACCGAGGATGGCGCGCATGGCGGCGAGGTCGGCAAAGTTGCGGGCGAAACCCATGCCGATCATGACGGCGCCCCAGGCGAGGGTGATGCCGGAGAGATGGATCCTAGGTCCGATCTTGCGGACGATGATTGTGCTGGGAGGCTGGAAGATGATGTAGGGGATGAAGAAGATGAGGGAGACGATGTTCTGGGTGGAGGAAGTTAGCTTTGCTCATGAGAGATGCTGGGTGCTGGGCGCACTCACGTATCGGTTGTTCACGAGCAGGTTGAGCTCCTCGCGCATGCCGGCAATGGCGGCGGCGGACAAGTTTGTGCGGTCCATGAGGGAGACGCAGTAGAGGACGCCAACTGTGATGACGAGGCGGCGATCGACGTGGGCGATGATCTTCTTCTGCTCTTCGGGGGTGAAGCCAAAGTCGTCCGAGTCGGTGTCATTGTGTGCGACATCGTGGGAGGGCGAGCGGCCGGCCTTGTCGCTGATGTGGTCAAAGTCTTCCTTCTCGGGGTCCCTCTGGCGAGAGGTGTCCATGTTGAGGGGAGGAGGCATGATGGGCGAGTGAGGAAGTGAGGTTGTTGAGGAAGTGTGGTTCGTGGCAGTTGGGGGTTGGGTCGGTGTCAGGCTGGAGGTGAGGTCTGTCGCACGACTGCTGCTGTCCGACTGAGGGCTTGAAGAACAGAGCGCGTCCACACCGATCCTTTTGTAGATCCCAGCTCGGCAACCCCATCAAGCCGTCACCGTGCGTCCCTTCTCCTCGCGCTCGCCCTTGCCCTCGCGTCTCCCCCATCCCCATCTTGGCCCATCCCATCCACCTAGACCGAGGCCGTGTCCATCGGCCAGACAGGCCCTCATCTCCCCCGCAATCTTGATCGGACGTCTGTCCATGTTCGGACTGGGGGAGGGGGAGTGACGGTGGATCCAAGACAGAATGCCAAAAAGACCAATCAGGGGACGAAGAGGCTCGAGAGATGCCGAGGGTGGCGGCCAGAGGGAGCAAAGGGCAGAGAGAACAAGGGCATGCCGTCCGACGCCGTCGTGGTGCTTGGCCCCAAGATGCCCCCCCTTTCGGGCATGTCTTCCTTGCTGGTGGGCCTGGTGATAATCCGCTTGACGTCTACGGTGAGGGAGGGGGCGTTCAACCTGGGGCGGGGGGAGACGGGCTTGACGGGGAGGACGGGTTGTGCTGTGAGATCTGGGGTAGACTGGGCCTCTCCCGTGGCCGGACAACACGTTAAAGGAGGGGGAGCAAGGGGGGGAAGCTTAGGGGCTCCACCCCTCCCGGAGCAGAGCTGCGCAAGTGTGAGAGGAAAAGGGCGGGGTCGGTCCCATTCCGGGGACTAGAGCCTGGAAAGGCGGTTGGTGACACTGTGGGTGAGGCAGCTAAAGAGCTGAGCTGACGATGCGTGTTTGCCGCCCACGCGACTCGGGACTTTTGCTTGGCGGTGCATCGGCATTGGTTGGATCCCCGGTCGACATTTCTCTTTCGGTGTTAGGACGCGAGGGGGGAGGGTGTCTGCGGGCGATGTGTTCGTGTGGAAGTGGTTGCTGATCCGTCGGTTGGGTCGGAGATGGGTTGGTGACACACGGGACACACGGGTCGTGAGCATGTTGGGGCTGGGTCATGCCAGGCAAGGGACTTTCTCGAACCATGTCGCGTCCCCTGTTCCGGGGTGTTCCGTTCAGGGTTTGTTGTCTAGCTGCAGCGCCCAGGAGGAAGTGTTGGCATGTGATGGTAGGAAGCTTCGGGGCAGGCATCAGGCAAAGCATCACACGACGAGAAGCCATCACCAAGTCAAGAGAGGGGAGAAACAGAGGGAGGCTGGAAGACAGACGGGAAGCAGGCCGGCAGCTGGCAGACGGCAGTCCTCCTCCCGTCATTAGCACATCCCCTCCCCCCGCCGCCTCCACTGACGACGTGGACACGAAACCGGCATGTTTGGACAAAAGGCAGATCAATGGAGACGAAAAAGGGGGGGAGACCAGCGGGGGGATGCCCGGAGGACCAACGAGGAGACTGGCAATGCAATTCGGGTTCGGATCCAAGGAGTGCCCCGGCCTATTCCCAGTCTGTTTTCCGACCTCAGGCTCTCCGCTCTCCACCGCTTCCCCCCTGCCGTCCCCTCCCCCGCCTGCACCCCCAGACTCTGACCGCTCTCCCCTGACACACCCCCAGAATAGTCCAAGGGCCCCTGGACCTCGGCACCTTTTCGACGCTTCCGCCCCCCATTGGCCCGGCCCGTCACCATTCCTTCTCCCCTCACTTACCCGACCGAGCCAATTTCAACCTCAGCATCAAACAACCACCACCACACACCCAAGGCACCTAAGAAAAGCCTCCCAAGCCTGGGCGTCGCATCCATCGAACCCAGGCCGCTGGGAGATCGACCGTCGCATGCAGCCCAGCTCCTTGGTGCCAGCTTAGCCCAGTCGATCGGTGCGGCGCGGTACGGCTCCCGGCAGGCTGCTCGCTGGTTTCGCAAACTTCGCTCAAAGCGGGAGTGGACGCGACCTGCAGGTGGCTGCAGCCGTGTCTTGGACGCGGCTTGATATGAAGTTTAGGGTTCTCTTGGTCTTGGATGTTGAAGGATGCCGCGGTCCGAGGCTGGATTGAAGCCAAGGAATGAGGATTCTCGGTTGTGGTGTTTAGATGCGGAAGCGATGTTGAGACAAGGTTGCGAAGGGAAAGTTTGCGAGTGACTGTTGACGTGGCTCATTTCCCTTGGTGTCGTCAGACTGCTTGGCTTGATCTTGCCTCGGTTGAAGTCATTGTTCCAAGTCGCCCTCCTTGGCACCTCTCCTGTCAGCGACATCAGACAACGGCTTGTCCGGGTTGATGTCCGAGTCAGTAACAACGGATGACAGGACGCCCCTTCGAAGATGGCCACTGTCAGAGGGGTGCGTGCCCGGAGCTGGCGTGGAGCTGCACTGCGTTTGCCAACCAGTATCGGAGCTGCCTCGGTCCTCCCGACGCCGGTCAGTATACGTACTTCTCCAATAGGCGCATGTCTTTGGTAGGACGGTATGTGGAGAGCACAGTTTTCCACGGCCAAAGCCCAAACTCAGCGCTCTAGTTCAGTCTCTGTTTTGTCAGCTGGTGACTTGGACTCTGTGGCAAGGCTCGAGTGGACGACGTCGGCGATCGAACTCGAGACTTGCCACGCAGAGTCCATCTTGAAACGAGATGGCACAACCGTCAAAATGCCAGTCTGGAGAGTCGCCGGAACTGATACATCGTCAAACCAGTCCGAAAGTTTACCAGGCACGTCCTCCCTCCTGCCCAACATCAGCATCAACATCACCTCATCTTCATCCAGCATCACCACCAGGGCCTCCACCTCGTGCTTGTAATGGTTGTGCATTTTTTCTCATCAGTTAGGGACAGCAATGATTCTGAAAGCAAGCTGACGCTCCTGGACATGGCCACTTCATGTCACCCAGGTTTCCTTCTGCCTCTCTCAAGGCACCACTGACTCGTTGCTGCTCTTCATACCACCATCTCCCACATCACCACTCCGACCGACAACAGCCTCGTATCCCGCCCACGTCCTCGCCCTCGGCACCTCCGCCGACCTGGCCCTCGCCTCTTGCCCCATCATCTCAATCCCCTCATCTTCGCCCACAGACTTGTCCCTCACCCCTAAGCCCGCAGGAAGTCGATAGTCAAGACCATCCCTCGAATCTGCAATCTTGTCAGCACACACACACCACTCCGGAAAGAAGGCAACTTACTCCACCAGACAACGACAAAGTCCAGCGCTGTCGGAACCCAGGTGATCAATGCCAGGATCTGACCAAACCCCCATTTCCCTTCCTCAATCGAATCACCCGCTCGGTCCGCAACCTCCGCTCTCAACCGGACAAACACCCCGAGCGTCGTCCACATGAAGACAAATGGGATGACACCAACGAACACCACAAACACCCCATCGACAAAGATGCCCCCCATGTACCGATGTCGATGCTTCCACGCCGTCGCGCGCCTCAACACCATCCAGTCGCGGAACATGGTCCAGTGATACGCCAACCACGCAGGCACACCCAGCCCCAAGTACGCCGTGGCCCCAAACACGCACAACCTCGCCACAATAGCCGTCTGCTCCTCCTTGAACCGGTAGCACCGCTTCTCAAACGCGCTGTCATCAAAAATCTGCCCCAAAACGTGCCGCAAGCCCATTGCAAACGTGACGCAGCATAGCACAAACAACGCGATGCGGCGCGGCAGCGGACGCGCGCACGCAGGGACGTAGAATGGCCACAGCGCGATGAGGGGCGGTGTGACGAGCACGGCGCTCAGAGCACAAAATGCCTGGGTGTAGGTAGCGCGGTCGGTAAACGTCAAAATGATGGAGGCGATGGACACACTGAGTGCGAAGAGAAGTGCCGTGTCCCAGAAGATGCCGAGTGATGACTGGAGTGCCGTGAAGAAGGGTCGGTCGCTCATGGTGGCGATGCTCATCCGTCGAGGAGGGTGCTTGAGCACCAGGGAGTAGAAGAGGGAGGAGAGGATGAAGAAGCTCGTAATCCCGACTTGGATCGAGTAGGCCGAGAGGACCTGCGTCGTGTTAGCTGGATGTCCTGGGACGTTACCGCGGTTGATTGCTGACCCCAATGCCTGCCAGGTCTGAGTTCCCTTCCCATCTAAGGGCCTGGCAGTACTCCACAAAGCAGCCTTCTGTGAGAGTCTCGCGCATGTTGTTGAGAGTTCCGTTTTTGTTGATGTACCAGTTGATGATGTCGCCATGAGGGACGTCGAGGCCTCCTTCGAAACTGGCCTCGACCATGTCCACCAGCGCGTCATATGGCACGTTGACCTGCGCATCCTCGGGCCAAGCAACGAGAGCCGCACCGGTCGCTCGACAGTCCCTTGTGAGATCGAGGTCGGCAAGCGTCAGATTCGCCAGAGGCGACGAGCTGCCGCTCATCGTGTCGACAGGGTCGCACCACAGCAGGCAAGTGCGAGATCGTTCGGGGAGGCAGGCTGGTGATTCGTGGTTCGGCAGAGATGGAAAATTCGAAAGATGAAGGGGTTGAGAACAGGGAAAACCTGCGGCGTGATTGCCTCGGATGAGGTTTGCAAATGATGGAGCCTGAGGTGCAGTGAATGGGGCAAACACACCGCCTGCGCCCACCCGTCAACGAGGCTGTGGGACGTTTCTTGGCATCCGTCAGCGTCAGTGTCTGCCTTACCTGCGATAGGCGCATACAAAATCCTCCAAGAGTTTTGGGGGCCAAAGACAATTCACATCACACAGCCGACCGTGGCTGAGAGCAAAGGGGCAAAACTCATATGCAGGCTAGAGCGTCTGCGTCGAATATCATCACGTACATCACATGCGACCGCTCACTCAGACAGTCACTGCACAACAGCTAATTGGAATCGACAGGTTTATTATAGATGGTATCTACCAGCGACCGACAAACATTGAGTTACGATGTGATTGAGGCAAGGCTCGTGGCGAACCCGCCTCTCCACGGG
The DNA here is from genome assembly GCA_014635975.1 of Plectosphaerella sp. P0831. NCBI lineage: Eukaryota > Fungi > Ascomycota > Sordariomycetes > Glomerellales > Plectosphaerellaceae > Plectosphaerella > Plectosphaerella sp. P0831. Next base: position 503,860 of record JACAFV010000002.1, on the reverse strand, counting down.
AGACCATGGTAAATGGCAAAAGATGGCATGCGAATTGCAATGCCCGTGATGCTTCAAGACAGCGCTTAGAAGACGACGTGCAGGGCACGGCGCCACGCAGGCCAGGCGGCAACCTTAGCGCGGTAGGCGTTGATCTCATCCCAGTCGTGCTCACGGAGACCGACATCAAGATCGATCTGGTCAATCTTCAGCCAGCCATCCTTCTTCCAGAAGTAACCGAAAATCCAGAAGACAAGGACGACGGGGATGGCGAGGAGGGTCTGGAGGACACGCTCGTACGAGACGGGGCCGCCAGTAGGGCCTCGGAAGGCAGAGTAGATGGTGGCGAGGAGGATCAGGCCACAGAGAGTGAGACCCAAGTAGGAGCCGTAGATACCACCGGTGGCCTTGAAGGGAATGCGGTCCATAGAACGGCCCTGGCGGTTCCAGGCGGTGCGGAAACGAATGTGGCAAAGGCAGATGGAGCCCCAGGTGAAGAGGGCAGCCAGACCGGAGAGAGCCAGAAGCCAATCGAAGACGACCATACCGCCCTCAGCGACGACGATGTAGGCAAGGGGACCGAAGGCGAGGAGGAAGAGAACGGAGTAGAGGGGACGTCCGGACCTGTCGACAAAGGTGAAGATCCTGGGGGCGTATCCCTGCTGGGCAAGAGCGGAAAGGGTGCGGGAACCACCGTAGACGCAAGAGACGCCGATGGAGACGACGGAGATGCAGATGACGACGTTCATGAAGTGGTCGTAACCGTGGAGACCGGCATACTTACCGGCCAGCACGAAGGGCGAGGTACCCTCCTTGTAGGCGTTCTCGGCGCCGAGGAGACTAGGGTCGGTGGAGCTGACGAGCATGCCAACAAGGGTCAGACCAACCACGTAGAAGAGGGTGATACGCCAGAAAACCTGCTTGATCGCACCGGGGAGGGCCTTGGCGGGGTTGTTGGACTCGGCAGCGGCCAGACCGACCAGCTCCGAACCAGAGTAGGAGAAGGCGGCAGTGACGAAGACGCTGCAGAAACCTTCGAAGCCGTTCTGGAACGCACCAGGCTCGTACCAGTAACGGGCACCCCAGTACTCGTTGAACCTTCCGTGCGAGGGACCGCCACCGCAGATAAGGACGATGGCGATGAACATGAAGACGACGATGGCGGCGAGCTTGAAGCAGGAGCTCCAGAACTCCTCCTCAGCGTAACCCAGGGTACCGAAAATGTTGATGACGATGATGACAACCCAGAAGAGCGTGACCCATACGGCGGCACTGGTTTCCTTGTCCCAGTAGGCGACGGTGAAGGAGCAGACGACAAGTTCGAAGGGAAGGACGATCAGCCATTGGAAGACCTGGTGATAGACCGTTTAGTAAGACATATGAAGGATTCCGGACGCAGGATACTCACGTAGTTCCAGCCCATGGCGAAACCCCACGAGGGGTCGATGAAGCGGGTCGAGTACGTGTAGAAGCCGCCGGAGACAGGGTACATGACGGCGAGCTCACCGAGAGCGTGGACGACGTTGAAGATCATGATACCAGCGATAAGGAAACAGAGGAAGATGGAACCGGGACCACCAAGGGCCAGGGCCTTACCGGAACCGACGAAGAAACCAGCACCGATGGAGCCACCAATGGCAATCATGTGCAGATGGCGCTTCTTCATGGAACGGTCGAGCTCGATGTCGCCGGTACCGTAGTCACCTGTCGAGCGGAGGTTAGCAACGGCCGGGGGTTTCTGGTCTGGAGAGGTTATACTCACGCCTGCCGAAAGACTTGAGGTTCAGACCGTTGCGGGTCATGAAGTCCTGCTCACGCCAATCGCTGCGGACGTCACCGGGGAGGTGGACATCGGCGACATGCTGCTTCTCGCCATCGTGGGTCATGGGGTCCTCGACGGTCGGGGCGCCGGTGGACACGACGTTCTCCTGCTTGGACATGTTGCTGTTGTGTCGCTCAGGAAGGAGCTGCTCTGTTGTTCGGCTGTGGGGATCTGTTGAAACCTCTTGACCTAGTCTGGAAGAGGGAGGGCGAAGCTGGAGACGGAGAAAAAGGGGAGGTCAGAAGACGGGAGAAGGGATCTCTTTTATGAATGTGCCAGAGACGCAGACGAGACGGGGGGAGGAGGGGAGAGCCCGGTCAGTCGGGGGACCCTCCCAGGGGGGGTGGCAACGACGGGAGTGCCAAGACGAGAGGTAGCGCGAAAGCAGCAGGTGGAGAGGTGGTCTTCGCTGATGGCGATATCGACAGACCGGGGGGGCGCAAGGAGCAGAGGAGAGGTCCTTCCCTTCCTGCCTGGTGGTTCGTTCCTTCCGTCGCCAGACCCCTGGCATCGCCTAGGGGGAAAGGGAAGGAGGGGGAGGGGGTCAGGCAGACCTCGCACCTGCAACACGGCACGGGCGAACAGACGGCAATGTGCCTTCCATGCATGGAAAGATTCCAGGCCGACACCCTATCGGCGGGAGGTCGTCTGGTGATTGGCCCGGGGCAGCTGCCTCGACATTGCCTCGACAGAAGGATGGGCCAGGTGCGACGGGACAGGGGCCAGTGGTTGGCTTAATCCTGACGGGGGGGCCGACTCGATCGCTCCACAGACAATACCATCAAGGCGGCAGGCGCATCCTTCCCGGTGGCACCCCGACGGTCGTGAGGGCGTCGAGGTGTGGTTGAGGGCAAGTAGGGGTGCCAATGAGGGGGTCCCCCAGACACCTTAATCCAGGCTTGGCGCAGCACCTGCCACAGGCCAGCGGGTGGCCCCTTCCTTCCCAGAAAGGAAGGTGCAGAAGTCCTCGAAATTGGCTGGAACTGCTGCCAAGTGATTAGCTGCCCACCCCGGGTGAGATGGGTCCGTCCTCGTTGCCAAGGCCCCGGCAGGAGCAGCTGGGCCAACAGTCGCACGCGCAGCCCCAGCGGTGGCACCGTGCCCGACGCCGGGATGTGCCTCTCCAGGAATTGCCATTGGCCAGAGGGCTGGGCCGACATGGCCCGAGCGTGGGAGACGGAGGGCCCAGGTGTTTGTTCTGGCCTCCACATGCTGATAACAGAAATGCGCCTATCACACTGACGGGGCTAATCCCATTGGACGCCCGAGCGGGCGTCTGGGGGTCTGTTTCGTTTGGGGGCAAGGGGGGTTCGTGATGGGAAGCTGTGATCTGGCTGTCGTGTGCTTCGTTCGACCAACAGCCCACCGAACTCACGCACGGCTGCGCCGGTGGCCACGGGCCAGAGCTGGGTTCTGACAGCCTCGCCCGGAATCGATACGACGAGAAAACGATGCCACGCGCTTGGGTGCGCTAGACGGTGGGCGACACGCGACTCAGGCCGAGGGGCCAAACGACATTCTTTGTTCTGGAGGGAAAGGAAGGAGCCGCCAGATGACGCTGTGGTGGCGCCCGTGGCTTGCAAACTGCGCCGTGGCTCTCGAATTGGCCCGACGAGGACCCGGTGACCTCAACGGCGCGGTACTTGCTTCTGTGTGTCTCCGATTGAGCGTTCGCCCGCCACACGTCTGTCCAACTGAAGCCCGCAGTGAATGCATCTTCCACCGCCGAAACCTGCACGTCTCAAGTCACCCGCCGCGGCGCATACCCGACTGTCGAGCCCGCGAGCCCTACGCCTGGGCAGACTGTCCTTCTTGGCTTCTTGACAACCAATACCCTCTCGTTGATACAAATGCTGGGCAGTGGCGGACAAGGTTTGGCCACCGCCGCACGACCATCGGCGCATTCATCGATAAAGGCTGCCGATCGAAAGGATTCCCGAGAACCTTGGCTTCTTCCCTGGGCCTCTGCTCTACCCGTTGCCTTCCCGAAGAAGCTCACTCCTTGCGGCTTTTTCGCCCCCCCCNCCCGCCCCGGTCTGGTCGAATGGCACCTCCCGCATTCCCGACAGGGTGGGCTGCCGCGACCCAAGACGCGGGTATCTGGCGGCTCCCGCCGAGGCAGACAGGCAGCATGCCAGCATTCGAGGCCAGGAGTTCCGAGTCAACGGCCAGGCGCCTGTCTCGTGTCACATTGACCAGGAGTCTGACCCCAGACCATCACAGCCGACCTGCCCTTTTGACGCGCAGCTCGTGCTTGCTGTGCCGCTGGCGCGCTCGTGTGCGGCGTGTGTGCCTCAGGTGAAGCGACGCCAAGAACCCGAGATGTCGTCTAGGACGCACATTGGCACCCAGGCAGGGCAACAGCAGCTCGCATGTGGTTTGGGTTTCGCTAGCGCACCACGATGGATCGCCGGGGACCTTGACAGTCTTGCCTCCTGCCTGTTGCGACTGGCGGCTCCGGAATTAGGGGTAAGCGGCCTGGGGGGTCGGGGCAGCATGCCCTGTTCGGGCTCAATCTCCGCGTCGCGGCGCCCCGTCAGCTGAGCGGCCGTCGCACAACACACACACTCACACACCTTCGGTCTGCGATGGACCACTGATGGTTGGCTTCGGGGAGCACCTGGGATGGCGACGCTTCCCGCCCGGAAGACGGCCGACAAACCACCCAACCAATACCGGCCAGAGTCGGCCAGTCTGTCGATCTCGAGGAAGCCCTGACACCCTCTTTGTCCCCGGCAGGGGACGATTGGCGGTCGAGAAAATAAGCTTGGCTTGATGCTTGACGTTGGTAACGGGCCGGACCCAGGGGCCGCGTCTAGTTGATCGCCATGGACTTGGGCTCGGACGTGGCGGGGCAAAGGGCAAGGAGCCATCGCGCGGGGCCTGCCAAAGACGACAATCACCTGTATTTCTGGGTCACTGGGGGTGGCGCTGGTGGCCTTGTGGGTGGCCGATCTTGTCGCCATCCATCTGATTGTGCGCCTCCACGGTCGTTGGTGTTCCATCTCGGAGGCAACATTCGTCGACGCACTTTGCGACGTCTGCGAACACGACAACGGGAGAGGACTCGTCAAATTGAAACTGCGACCAACACAACGGCCGTTCCTTGGCCATGGCACTTGGGGCCAGCGCGGCGCAGCCTCAGTGGTCAGCGGCTGATGCTCCTTCGACCGAAAGACCCCCCCTTCACCTCTCGTCTGGACCCCGCGGGCCCCTTGACCTTGGCCTTGGCTGTGACAGATAGCAGGGGGTGCGCTTCTGGCGCTGTGTGATCCAGGCTTCGAGAACAATTCCACCACAGATCCACCAAGGTCCCCTACCAGAACCCGCTTGGCAGGCCACCAAGGACAGTCGTCCGATGATGGGCTGTCCAATGCGAGGCGTCCAAGAGTCAGTCCGGTGATAAACCGTATCTCTGTGTTGCCCTGCCGGCACACCACTAGGGCTGTTGGGTGGGAGGCGCAACACCATCAGGGAACCGATCAACCAACCTGGGCGTCGGGCCATTCAGCGCTGCCCGATACGGCAAACTCGAGGCTCGGCTTGCCACGGCAGATGGAGAAATGGAAGCCGACTGCCATCCCACGCCGTTGGCGAGAAGCAGGATCGAAGCAGCGCGCGCTCTGTCGACCCCTGGCCGCCGATGCAAATGGTTATTACCATCACCAACGACTGCGACATTGGCGCATCCCGTATCGATCGCATCATCGATAAGGCAGATCCTCTGCTGTTCCACTGAAGCCAGGCCACCCCCGGCCGAAAAGACCCCCATGGCCCCTACAGCGGAGCCTGGTCCCAGATCGGGCCCTCTCGCACTCTCCTCCTGGGTCTCCCCCAACTTCGCCATCGCTGCCGGTGAATAGGGGCGATCGAGCATTTGTCACGAGAAACGTTTCTGCCCCTCCTCCGCAATCGACTACTGCGAGACCTCGTTGTTCGTACGTAATAAGGCTACAGCCACGTTCGCGAGTGGAGGCCACGTAAAGTCAACGACATGCGAACGCGGGGAAGGTCAGAAGGGGAACAGCGATGGCGATGGCGCAACCCACGTCCATCCTTTCCTCAACCTCGGCCAGCGCGTGAAGGAGGTGTGTGTGTCTCTCCTCGATGCGCGGGGGGTGCGACCGCCGGACACCTCAGTAGCGCAGCTTGCCCCCCCCCCCCCCCCGGTCGCCTGCCCGCCGAGCTTCCTCTTTCTGCTGAAGTGTCACCCTCGCCGCACCGCGTCCGCGTAAAATTAGATGGTCCCCCTTCGCTACGGGGAGCGGAGGGAACAAGAGGCCAACGGGGCGACATACGACGGGACAACCCTTGTCTGCTGCATGCGCATGCATCCCCCCCAGACAAGTGGCGACATTGGGTAGGTGAGCCAGTTGGATGCAGAGGACCCGCCTGCGGGCGCGGTTGCGCGCCGGGGATGCAAACACGCATTTGCTGCGACGCGCCAACACCGATGAGCGATGGGCGATGGGCTTTTCGTCTGCCCTTCTAGGCATCATCCTGGGCGGCGGCGGCCGTTGGGAAGCTTGGCGAGGGGTCGCGGCGGTTCCGTGCGGTGTCACCAGATCGTCAGTCACATGCTAGGGAAATGGGAGGAGCTGGAGCTTGGGTCGAGGCTCGCTTGGGATGTGCTCTGAGTGTCCTCCCCGTGGTGCCCGTCTGATGGGTCTTTCATTTGGGAGGACGAGCTTTGCGGACATCTATCTTGAGACTGTGTGACGGGACTTTTCTCCTGCGACATGATCATTTTGCAGCTCGTACGCAGCAGTCGAGAGGCGCGTGGGTGTGCGGTGCGGTGAACTCACGCTTTGAACTGCCTCACTGGCACCGACGCGTCCACCCGTCTCGGCTTCCTTCTCATTCACCTGCGACGAGATGCGCTCAAGGCATCGGGTCTTCTCGGTGAAGCGCCTTCGCCCTCGCCCTCGCCCTCACGCTGCCTCACCGTCACGAGTCGCAACAGCGGCAGCCATCCCTCCCCTCTCCTCACACCCAGCTGACACTGCGATTGAACAGACGCCACGATGGAGTTCCGCGACAGGCCTCACTCAACTCAATTGCCGCGTTGCCGCGGCACGGTCCCAATAACCCGCTTTCAACAATCACCGCGACTCGTGTATCGCGGCCACAATTCGGCGTCTCCGATGGCATCGACCCAGCTTGAAGCCGAAAAGCCGTCGCTGGGGGGCAGCTCCGACCTACCCCGCCGACGGTGGAGGGTGAACTGCGCCAAATATCCCAAGCAGCAAGCCTCAGGCCCTCAGCTCGCAACGCCAAAACATACCTGTCCCCTGTCCCCTGCCAGCCCCCGACGCCCCCGATACTGAAACAAAAGTCGCGTGACGTCAAGTTGGCGTCGTCGACCGGCTGTTCGTCTTCTGGAAGAATTGCGCTGGCTTCTCCCGTGACCGGCAGAATACAGGCGTGGCTTGCCGTGAGGGGCGCGCCAGCAGGGGGGCATCGACGAAGGTCCGCGGAATCACGCCACCCGCTGATAGCAGTGCACCGGGGAGGAGGGGACGAATCGCGGGTTGAGGTGCAATTTGGCGTGGTTGAATCACCCGGAGCGCAGGCGCTGGGATCTCAATCTGCTTCGCTGATCCGTCGCGAGGAGCGTCAGCAACCGCGAGTCTGGTGCTGTCAATCGGACATCAGCAAGGCCGGCAAATTGCTCAAGTGAGCGCGGATTCCGAGACATGCAGGACATATTGCCATATTTGGCTGTCTCTCGACAATTCCTGAAGTCCGGCTGTCGTTGGCTGCCTCGGGCGGCGCTGCAGCTGACTGTGTCCATCCAGTCGTCGAGCGCTGCCCGCCCAGCTTTGCCCAGATCCGGTCAGCTTCCACACCTGCCAATCGGTCGCTCTGGAAGACCATGCATGCTTATCTCGTCCCTACTCGGGATGCATCTTTATCCCGACCGCGCCGGTCCGCGTATCGTCACGCCAAAGTGAAACCGCGCATGCGCATCAAAGCAGGGCGAGAGAAAGCTTGCTTGCGCTTGCAACTTGACTTGGCTGCAGCTGTGTGATGTATCCTTGGCTTCATCGAGTGCGCGGCCAAGACTGCGGAGTGTCCAGTAGGAGTGTCTTGTCTGCAACCTGCTGCCGTAGTATCTAGCCTCTCAATGCACCGGATAAATCCCTTATCAAGTCGTCCTTATCGGTGAAGCAATCGTGCTGATGCACATCTTGTCGCGTTGGGCGTGCCTGGCGCAACCTCGATGCGTGACGATACAATATGGTGCACGATGATAGCGGGCATCAAAATATTATTCAACTAAAAAGTCAAAATGACCCCCTCCGGGCATCCTGCTTTGCAGGAATCCGAAGGGGTTGAAAATCCCCGTCAGGTCAGGGATTTTGCTGGGCCTGGGAATTGAACCCAGGTATAGGGCGCACCGGTAAGTAGGCGGCGGTTGTTTGGTGGTTTCTGGTCCACTGACTTAACCAGCTCGGCCACCGGCGGCCCCGTTGGAAATGGGAGGGAAGGCACGCGGTGATATGGGATGGGTGGGATATGATGGTGGGCGACGAGTTGTGGTGGCCTGGGCATTATGTGGTGAGCGACGAGGTGGACGGAATCGGCAGCGAGTTGCATGCATCTTCAGCCTCGATGTGATATTGGCACGTGCACACATGACATCTCGTCCAGCACGACTTCGCAGCGTAGCCTCGGTCTGACATCAGCTCATGCTGTCCAAAAATAGGTCTCTCTTATCCTGGCTCGGGGATTCCAAGGCTGCGAGGCTGCGAGGCTACGTGCGAGCTGATATCTGGCTTGAGAGCTTAGACGATAAGCCTATGTGGCGTGAAGTTGGTGCCGAAGGTCTTCAAGCCACCCAGCGTGCTGGCTCTCGTAGTTAATAATAGCAAGTCTCTTTTCTTGTTTGGTCTCAAGTTGAATATCATGGAACTGCGAGATGTCCTATGTGCAGATATCTTCGTCAGCACCAAAATCAACTGTTGATGGCAGTCATTGTTACGAATCTCAACATCAACTTCGAGTCATTTCTTTTCTGCCTGCAACACATGTTTTTCTCTGAAGCGGCAACACATCCCAAGTTTGCGAGCATCGAACTCTAACTACTGCTTGATTATGTTCTCGCTGTACCATGTTGATGAATACATAAGAGACCGTTACCACGGTGATCAGACATGTCGACAGCTGTTCCCAATACAAGCTTCAACCTGAGCCTTGAATCGCCTCCTTGCACACCTGGGAGTCGTCAAGTTGAGAGAGGAGAGGGAAGATGACTTGGAATCGGCGAGGCTGTCCCAGGTTTTTTAACATCATGAAGGCATCCTCCAGGATACGCAATACGTCCGGAACGTTCACGAAAGCCAGTCATCATCCGGCATGTCTGCCTCACATCACAGAAGTAGAGCACTTAAACTCGGTCATCATTGGGTATCATGTCATGCACATCATTCCTCCGCCCACAGGGAGTGCCCAAGCACCTCCTCTTCCTCAGCCGTCCCCGTCACGGCCGCCTCCTCCTCTGCTCGCCGTAGGCCCTCCTCCCTCCACCGACTGATCTGCTCCTTCTGCCGCTCTTTGCCTTTCCACACCCGGCCGTGCAAATGGCGCACGCAGACTTGCGTCCCTCCACCAGGGACATACAGCCATGTAGCCCACTTTGCCCACATCCCCTGCTTCATCTGATCTCTTGCGCGGTGCCCGATCGAGTCCTCGATGAACATCCCCCTCGACATGGCCAGTCGGCTCGAGAACACACGAGCGAGGTAGTGCTCGCGTCGGCATATATGCGGCTTGTCGTGCCAGAAGTAGAGTGGTGTCAGCGGCACGCCCTCGGAGGAGGACGACCGCCCGTGCTCGGCAGTCAGCGCCTTGAGCCGCGGGAACATCTCGACGTGCATCGACGTCGCGTAGTTCAGCATCCGCGGTGACGGAAGGCACACATAGGCAATCGGAGCTGCCTCCACCTCTTCATCGTCCTGCGGCGGGGCTTGCGTCATCTCCTCGAGAATCTCCCTGAGCGGAATGGTGCACTCAAGCGTCCAATCGTGCTGGTGCACCCAAACAAATGGCGTAGTCGTGATGCGCAGGGCCGACCGCACCGCAAGCCCAAAGCCGAGTCGCTCGGTACATTCGAGGAAGCGTATCCTTCCATTCAGCGTCGAGTTGATGACCAAGGGAACTGGACTTGTATTGGGCGAGCCAAACTCGGCCAACTCCTCGGTCTTCACGAACGTCGCATCGTCGCTGTCTTGTGTCCCAAAGGTCCGCAGTACGAGCGCTTTGACATTCTTCTTGTATTCTTCGTAGGCACGTGCGCCTTCTGCCGTGACTTGGCCCTTCTTGAGGCGCGACCGTGGAACGATGTGATCGTAGCTGTCGAAGACGACAATCACGGCGCAGTCGAGCAGCGCGGGGCAATTCGGCTCGAAGGATCGGAGGACGGCGGAGAGGAGGTCGGTCGAAGGCGCGGACGGTGTTGGGGAGGTTGTGACGATGAGGGTAAGGAGGTCGGAGGTTGCGACCGCCTCGACGGCGGCGGACGGCATGTCGGCTGGAGGAGGGAGGAAAGGAGAGATTGTTTCGGTGTCGTGATGGGCTGCAAAAAAGATTTTGCCAGGGTGTACACCGAGACCTCACCGAGGACCTACCCCGCATCACCGAGGCTGACCGAGATGACCCCGCCAAAGGGGTTGACCACCAGATGCCTCCAAAACTCGTCAGTCGCCCCAAACAACCCAACTTTCCTGCCTATCGTACTGCACTTCTCTTCGAATATTCTGTTGCGAGATTTCAATGCCCTTGAAGATTTCTCCACATGCATCCAGCGACATTGTATTGCGCCGATGTCCTAGGGTTTTGCGGCATACATTGACACCACATCGCCTGTAGACCTGCCAAACGGTTGGGTATTCGCCACGCTGCAGACCAAATGACGAGCCACAAACCGATTTCGATCGGGAATCAGCCAGCCCAACCACAAGCTGGTTCGTCTGCGCCTGAGCCAGCCATCTCAACCAGTCTACTGCGTCGCATGCACCCGACACAGCTGCATACATACTTGTCGCAAAGGTATCTGTATTGGAGACGCCATTTCTTGTTGTTCTCAAGGTAACTTCTCCGAAGCACTACGGGCATCTACCCAGGTTCACAATCGCATTAAGCAGGAAGCAATCTACGATACACGGGCGTCAGAGCCTCCGCCCATCTTGCCGATCACACACCGTCCCAAGGGACTCCAGCATTCCATACCGAGCAACAGAACAGCCGAGGAGGAAGAATCAATACGAAGCCCTGTGTCATGAACGACCCAGAGGGGGCCCTTCGCGGTTACCAAGGGCCAAGTGCGCCACGAAGAGCAGCAACAAGCATGAGAGAGAAGAGCGAAAGGCCAAACAGGAGAAGAGACCAGGATCCGGCCCACGGCAGGGGTCAAGAGAGCGACCAAAGAGAAGAAGCACGAGAACAAACAGTAACGGATTGAGTGATTGAGCAGGAGGAGGAGATGGGGGCTCGTTGACCACGGTCTGAGGAATTGAACAGCGTCCAGCATCTCCCTTTGTTCCAAAAAAGGTACAGCCAAGTGAGGCACACGGGTTATCTACTTTGCAAAGGCCAATTAGACAGCTCGGTAAATCAATGGAATACACCACCATCTCTCTTGACCATTGGAAATTCTTATGACACCACTCTGCCCGTGGAAACCAGTGTCTAGCGTCTCCGATGAGAGCACCGCTAGGGTTTGGCATAGCCCTAATTATTTCCTCGAGGTGGCTTCGAGGACATAGGCCTCGCAGTCTTCTTGCAGCCCTCTCGCAGCCCAACAAACACGGCTGAACCCACAATCTTCTCCGACCAGAACTCACCAAGACGAACAATTGAGGAAGAACAGTCAACCCATGGGCGTGCTCAGATGACAGCACTAGTAGGCTTTCAGAAGGCGAACAACCATTGGTACTGGATATCGCCCGACGTCGTCGCAACTGGCGGTCCTGATAGCGGCACGGGTTATGGTCGCCACCCAAGTAGACGAGAGCGACCGCCAAGTCGCAGGACAAGGCGTTCGGCATTCTGACAGCCCCATTGGAAGTCGATTCCAAATCCATGTTTTCTCAGCTTAGATCTTCTAGATGACAATCCAAGACCAAAGCGCTGCAGCTCGACCCTGGTCGCCAGACATCGGTTGACACTGGCGTTTTGAGTCCAAGTAGCTCTCCGGTCCTTCTCTTGTACTGTGTCTGTATGAGGCTCTTCATATTTTCGGTAGCAAGTCTGGGCTGTTCCTCTGAGGATCGACATTGAAAGTGGCGGCAGCATTTCGAACGGACTTGCAACAGGCGCTAGGGCTAGACGAAATTCAGCCAGGAGAGCGTACTTCTGGAGGTCCCACCTCCGTGGCGTGCCTGAGGTCGCGGGGTAGATTGGCGACCAGATGGAAACGCCGCGTGCCTTCCTCAGGCGTGGAGCCAGGAGGCCAGGCGCGTAGCGAGACCCCCGCCCAAAGGCCCCCATCGTGCCCGGGCTCTTGTTGTTTTCCTTCTTCCTCAGCACCAACCACCAAAGCTCGTGAGTCGCCCCAAACAGCCCAACTCTCCTGCCCATCATCCCGCGCACCTCTCTTCGGATCTTCTGCTTCAAGGCATTCATGGCCTCGACGTCTTCGGCGCATCTATCCATCAGTATTGCATTTTCCCGCGTTTGCGAGGTTTTGCCCTTGCCCCGGACGCGCGCGAACCTCCGACGACCTGGCCTGCGGATATCGCTTCTTCCGCCCTCTCTTCCGCACCTACTGCGTGTCACTTCGGACGGTACTGACGAATCTATGTGATTAGCCTCCCAAACTCCCAAAAGCCCTGGTTGTAAGTTGATTGCCCCCCCCTGTCCCTGAGTGCAACATTGTACTAACCCCTGTCTTTAGCTTCACCAAAAGCCTCCAGTCAGTGCTGTCTGTGTACCTCAGCTATGAGCTGCATCCTGACGCGTACAGTCTACAAAAACCCGCTTCTGTTCCGCACCGCCGCCTCTCCGAGGACATAAGTACTGACCCTCCCTGCCGACAACACCTCCCACCCACCACCACATCCCACCGACCACATCCTGTCCCCGCGTTCCATGTATCCCTGCTGACACTGCCTACAGCTACTCATAAACCGTCACCGTCAGTCGACTCTTGCTCGTGCCCAAGGACTGTTACTAAGTGGTTCAGACCAAGCTCCCAGAAAGAGCCGTTTGGTCCCTCCCGTAAGTCTCAACTCCCCATGTCCCCGTACCTTCTTTGCCTTGTTTGGTTGAACTGACGGCCGTAGACGCTTTCATTTCAAGAGCGTCAAAAAAGCCGGTAAGTTCCTTTCCCTCCGTCTCTGCATCGAATTTATCTGACCAGCCTTCTAGACCCAACCAAAAGCCATCGTAAGTACCACACCATGATCTCTTCCTCAACCGAGCCCACTTTGCACATTTCCTCTCCGCCTACGTTCCGCCAAGAGCGCTGCTCTCCATCACCAAGAGCACCCCCTCAAGGATACCCAGCTTTCCCAAGAACGCCTGCCCGACCTATACATGCCTCTTCTTCGTCGCCAAGACGAACGACTTCTTCCACCAAGGACGTCTCTCCGACCTCAGCAACGTCTCTCTTTCCTAATGCGCCCCCGAGGACGCCCGCCCGACAACTGAACGCCCTGCCGTTCAGGGACGCACCTCATCCATCGCCGAAAATACCCTCCCGCCCAAGGATGCTCTTGCCAGGAGTGCCTCTTCTCATCCGCAAAGGCACCTTTCCTCTGACCCCACAGATATCCTCTCTTTTCGGCGTCACTCAGCTGAAGCCGTCTCCCATTAATGACTGCTTGATGTATGTTGACATTGGAGATGGGATGATGCTAACATGTCTATTGGATGGGTCAAGTCGTCATTCACCAGGGAGGCGGCCGTACCCGCGTCATCACCTTCGGCCGCAACTCCGGCCGCAAGTCCGGCGGCAACAGCGGCAGCGGCGGCGACAAGAAGGGGGAGCGCCTCTGCTTCCTCGTAAGTACATCCCTATACCACCCTCAACCCTCACCACAGGGAGCATCACCATCCGCATTGGTGCCCGTCTATACACGTCCTAACTCGTTATAGTGCAAGAAGCGCGGACACTACAAGCGGGACTGCCCGCAGGCGACCGCCCTGGGGCCTGCGGCACAGGGCGTCGCGAAGACGGGCGGTGGCGCCAAGAAGGGCGCCAGTTCGGGCCTGCCCAGCCTGAAGGCCAAGCAGGCGGCCGCTGAGGCCCAGCGCCTCTCCGCTGTGGCCGCCTTGGCTGTGGCCGAGGCCGAGGTCGCCCGTGTTGCGGCCGAGATCGCCGCCAAGGAGGCCGAGGAGGAGGTCGAAGAGACCGCCGGTGGTGACAACACCACCAAGCCCGCCGAGGGCGATGCGCGCGGCGTCACCAAGTGATTTTTTTAGGGAGTCACGCCCGGCACCACCAGGTCTTCATTTTTTGGAGGTTTAATTGACCAAGTCTTCACCTGCGCTATGTAATCCCTGTTCCTGTGATGACTCTTTCGTGGTGCGCAGTATATTGTACATCTTACGCCTCGTCATCACGTTGACGTCCCGATGCAAAACCATCTACGGATTTGGGACTAATGAATGTCAGCGGGAACCCATTATGCGGTCTAAAAGTACCCTCGCCAATCCCTTGTGTGCTCTCAACGCTGCGACAGGACTGGCCATCTCCTCTTCGGCACCTCTTATTTCCCTGGTCCCTGATCCCCGGTCCTTGGTCCCTGTATCCCCAGACAGTCCCTGGCAAGATGGCGACAATTTCAGATTCGATTACTTCCCTGGAAGCGCTACTTTTTCGCCTTCAGCTGCGCGGTGATGGCAATGCCCCGCTCATCGAGTCCCTGGAGACCGCACTCTCGGCGCTAGGCGATACGCAGGTAGAGTGCCAAGGCTGCATTAAGGACAGCCACAACTGCTTCCCTGGACTGTTCCGCCGCTTCACATACGAAGTCCTTGGATATACCACCCCGACCGCACAATAGTATCCCTGGAGGTCTTCTTATACTAGCCGCTCGTGTAAACGAGCACTCCCCGGATTAGCGTCAACAGCATCCCTGTGGTGATACGACATGCACCTTTTTCCCCCTGGAAGATGGCACGCGTGCGGACCCGGACTGTGGTCCCTGGAAGCCCGGATGACATGGATCCTGTTTCGGAAGCCCTGATGGAGCATATGCTGCAGCGTGGCGCTCTGGCCCAGTGCCCGGAAAGTTCAAACGCGCCGGAGTTCTCTGGTGGTTGCAACCACATGACATGCCATGATTGCAGGCTCTATGGTGACGGGGGTTACACGTAGGACGTGAACGCCCATCACATTACATACCTACTGCATCGACGACCCTGCTGTATCGACGACCCTGCTGTATCGACGACCCTGCTGTATCGACGACCCTGCTGTATCGACGACCCTGCTGTATCGACGACCCTGCTGTATCGACGACCCTGCTGTATCGACGACCCTGCTGCATTAAGGGACCCAGCTGCTGGGTGATGTTCCATGGGTCAATGCATCGCAGTCATCTTGGTGCATATGTCAATCATGGTTGAGACTAGCCACTCGGTCAACACTGAGACTCTCTGATTTTTGACATGGGCGTCCACTGGTTGCAATTTCACACTGGACCCTCCGCGTCAGCCGGCCCGGTATCCAGTCTGCCCACGACCAGAAACCTGCTGCGCACGTCGCCAGGGACAATTCGTCAAGGCACTCATCGCACGGTTTTCTCGTCCGACAATGTCTCGCTTACTGCCGAGTCCGTGTCTCCCGCTGCAAGTCAACCAGATTGGCTGCGCCATGTCCAATCCATCGCAGGTTTGCTACCGGGATTCCTCTGCTCTTTGAATCGAGTGCTGCATGAATGAAAACGAGAATTGCGTTCTCGTAGCTCCAGTCCCAAGCCTTCGATCCCTCATCCGTCGCTCCCCACCCAGCACCGGACGCTAGCAGAGGCGACTTTTCCGATGAAATGCTTGATTCGATGATAGTCAGACGCGTCGTCCCTTCACAGGCATGGATTCGATGTCTTCCATGTTCATCACCACCAAATCCGCTTGGTGTAGCCACAAGTCTCATGGCCCAACCTTTCACCTGTTGCTCCTACGCTTCCGCGACCAGTTCCGAAAGGCAGAGCAGTCCGTGTCACCAGATACATAGTGTGTGTGTTCAAACTTGTCTCTTGATGTAATATGTACTTGAGAAGTGATGTATGTACGTCCAAAAGCCTCTTGGCTTTTGGAATCCGAGTGTGTCGAGCCACCGTGTTTTTCTGCCCGGCCAACGACCCGCAGCGTTCGAGAACGACGAACATGTTCGAATGTAGGCAGGGCGTCAAAAGATTCCTTAGAGGAAAGAGGGGTTGGCGTTCTCCAGGAGCATCTGGAAGTAGGTCTGGAACCAAGTTCCAGCCTCGGGGGCCTGTGAACGATGATGTTAGATCTGGACGAGCTGGGTGATCCGGACACACAAGTATAATACTTACAGGAATTACGCTGCTCGCAGAGCGGCAGAACGCTGTTGGTACATATGCGTTAGTTGGTGCCTCTTTGTGATGGTTTGGGCGCATAACGAAAGGAGGGAGGCAATGATCATGCCACTGGGATCACTGAAGGGGGAAATTGGGGCCAAGCGGTTACGTACTGTCGAACCTGGGAGCGCTGGAATCGCTCGTTCCATCTGCTTCGCCACCAGGCTTGATCCAGACAACAGCTAGACATAGAGTTAGCAAATATCTCAACACCAGATTCGTCTGACAACTTACCGTCGATGAGAGCGTTGCCAGTATTGGTGCTCGGACGCAGGCCAAATCCGGTCCCTTTTGCGTTGCACTGCCTAAAGTAAGTAAATTGCTTTCATCGCGGTGTCAGGAGTCGTTGGGAGTGTGTCTTTCGAGCAACAGACCACGTAGTTATCACGTGGGGCAACTCGCGAGACAGACTCCTGACAACTCTTGACACGGAAGAGCGAAGGCAGCTTACCCAATGTCCCCATTCAATCTGGCCCGTGGGCTGCTTTCCGGAACGTCCTTGAAGAGCGTTAGGTTCTGCCATGATCGAGGGGGTTGAAGCGAGAATCTTACCCTGATCCACGATGAACTTGGCATCGAAGCCCCTGGAACGGAGGAGAGGAGCAAAGGCGTTGATGTAACGCTCCTCGTCGAAGTTGGGGTTGGCTGCGAGGTCAAGTCAGTGAATGTTCAAAGTGTACAAGTTGTTGATGCATGTGATAATGGTGAACATCCAGGAAGCTCCCGAGGTAAAAGTGGGTCGTCGTGCGGATGCGACAAGATGTGCCCACCTTCACCCCTATGACGGGAAACCTCCATGGAAATGGTTCATTCGGGAAAGAGTTAATCAGGAAACTCACGAGAAGTGTACGAAGGCGCGCTGCTCAGTCTCAGGCTGTTATAGTTTGACACGTTGGTTGCAAAGCCCCTGACGGAGCGAGGCTTGCCAGCATCGTTGTAGACCTTGGCGAAGACATCGGCGGCCTTGTCGATGTTGGCGGGCCAGCCCAGCCAGCCGGCGTGTCCGGCATCGAGGTACTGGGCGACGTTGGGAAGGTCAAGCTGCTTCAAGGCGTAGACTGTGCACTCTTGGTAGGCTGCGGCGGCGTTTTGGCACTAAAAGGTGCGCGGCAAAGTCAGCAGATGTTCGTCTGAGAGTTCAGGAAGTTTCCCAAGAATGTTTGAAGGATGAAATGGATCAGAAATGAGGTACTTGCCTTCGGAACGTTAAGGTTAGTCACCTTTTTCGAGCGGATTAGCATAATTCTTTCATTTAAAGGCGTTTGAAGGTATTTTCAGAAAACGAACCATGTTGGCTAGCGAGTCGGGCTCAATGACGAGGATGGTGCGGACGTCGGAGTACTTGAGAAGCACGGCACGGATGGAGTCGATGTAGGCCTTGTACTTGTTGACACCATCATCGGCAATGGCAAGCTCGCCGTTGCTGGCGGCGGCGGCACAGTCGCGGTCGGGCAGGTTGTAGACGACGAAGATGCCGGCGTTGTTGCCGCCGCGGGCATTGGCGGCGCGGATCTCGCCAAGAGCAGTATCAACAAGGGGAACCTTGGCGCGGGTGTCCCTGAAAAGGTCAGTACAGAGCACAGAAAGACTCCTGGGAGTTACTCACATCCACTGGAAGGTGGGAACATCAGCGACCTTGGCGGCGGCGGTGGCCAGGGGACCAGTCAGGGAGGGGACGGCGAGGCTGAGAATCTCAGAGCGGTAGTAGGCGTTGGCCCACTGGTTGACGCCGACGAAGGGGTTGCCAGAGTAGGTGGCGCCGCCGGTAGGGGCGGGGCCGGTGCTGGTGGAAGTGACACCAGCGCTGGTGGTGGGAACAACGACGCTGGTGGGCCTGGTGCTGCTTCCGGGGACGACGGTGGAAGAAGGAGGAGCGGCGCTGGAGCTCGGGGGCCTGGAGGTGGTAGTCGACGAGGCAGGGGGAGGAGGAGCGGTGCCGGGCAGGCACTGGGAGTACCAGGGGTTGCCGACGGAGCAGACGGAGCCTGCGGCGCAGCAGGTAGGGCCAGTCCAGCCGTTACCACCACATTGTCCCCTGGGAAATGTTAGAAACGTTCAAGAGGCCAGAAGAGTCAATGCACGCACCAGACAGTGGCGCAGTTCTGCCTCTCCTCGAGAGGAGCGGCGAAGGCGGCGGCGCTGAGAAGCGCACCGAGGAAGATCTTGGAAGCCATCGGATCTACTTTGCAAGTTAAACTGTCGATGAGGATGCAGAGACGAATCCCAAGTCACCGAGGGATGCACTGCCTTTTATCTGGCCATGGGACATCACGAGCTCGACCTCTTCGGAACGGCGGGAAGGCAAGTTGCGGCGAATATGACGAGCGGCACTTTGCCGGTAATCTCGGGAGTGGCCCACGTGCAGATTCTGGGGCGGCTGGCTCCATTGAGGCAGGGCGGAGGACATCCGACAGCCGAGAGGGGCAGATGGTCGACGGGGGATTAGGGAGCGGAATCCGAGGCCATATGAACCGCGCCAAGGTACGGACCGACTTTAGGAGCATCGTGAGCGCGATTCAGGCACAGTGTCCTTGAGTGAGGGGGCCGCGCACGGTAGAGAGTTCATGGTGCGATGGAGCCCGGAGGACGTCGTTCCTTCGACTGCCCCTTTTGGACTGGGGAACGGCTCCGAAGTGGGGTCGCTCTGTCGCCTCGGTGGTGGGGCCGTCCGGGATGGCAGCGGGAGAATTGAAAGGAAGTGTGTGATGCAATTGGCTGGACCAGCTGAAAATAGATGTGGTCGAGCTGGACGAGATTGCAGGGTGCGGGCAGCAGCGAGTGTTGGATCATTGCCTGGACCGTCGGCGGAGGGGGTTGAATGAGGAGCGGAGGGCGACGACAGCTGGACGAAACGGTCGTGGTCAGGTTGTATCGCTTGGATGATGTGCCGCGGGGGCAGTGCGAGGGGAAACGGAGACCGTCGGAGTAACTGGATGTTGTCCGGTTTGGAGTAGACGAGGCTCGCAATGTCGGGCCATTTCTCCAGGGGTCCCGCCGAGCCAAGAGTCTTGTCACGAGGCTTCGCCACTGCGCCGAGATGGGAGATGGCAGAAGGAAGCATGCTGTTCGATTGATTGTTGTCTCGGAGCGTCAACTTCAAGCTTCGATCGGCATCAAGTTGACTTGGGAGGGGTCTTGCCTCTTGGGGTGATAATTGAGGCAGCCTGTGGGGAGACCGCGGCATCTGGATGAGGCCTTTCCGTGCCGTTTGGTCTTGGAAGTGGGTGGCTTGGCGGTCCATCTCGTTTCCGTATTGCAAAGTCAGCTGCAGAACATGGAAGTCTGGAGGACAGCACCTCAACACCAGCAATGATCACCTAATCAATCAAGTTCGGGGCGAATACGAGTGTTCATGGGCTCTTCAACTAAGTCTGCAGGGCTCAATCATCTCATCACGTGAGAAATCCTCAGCAAATTTGTGCATCGCCGACTTCGCACCCTCACCATCTGTCCCCGTGTAAACTCCAAGAAATCTCATGATGGCTTCATCCCCTCGCCCCACCTGCCACCGGTCGGCTCCACGTCCCGCCCGCATCCTCCGCCGTCACATGACTCGCAATTACTCAGCCCCCCACCGCCTTCCCAATCTCCCGGACCCCGGCAGAATTTCCCCTGAAGCTTCCCCGCCGAGCCCGAGCTGCATCGCATCTCGCCAGCTTCATTCCACCTGCACAAGCTCTCCCCGACCAACCGACCCTCCCTTCCCCTGTGTGCGCCCCTCCGCACTCCGACCTCGGCAAGATGCTCTCCGGCATCCTCGTCTTCAATCAAAAGGGCGAGAACCTCATCTTCCGCGCCTTCCGCAACGACTGCCGCCCGCGCCTCGCCGACGTCTTCCGCATCCAGGTCATCTCCAACGCGCAAGTGCGCTCGCCCATCCTCACCCTTGGCAGCACCACTTTCAGCCATGTCAAGCACGAGAACATCTACCTGGTGGCCATCACCAAGAGCAACGCCAATGCAGCGCTGGTCTTTGAGTTCCTCTACCGCCTGATTGCGCTGGGGCGCGGATACTTCGGCAAGTTTGACGAGGAGGCGGTCAAGAACAATTTCGTGCTCGTGTACGAGCTCTTGGATGGTACGCCCCCCCTGAAAATCCAACCAGAAACCCCCGTTGACACCCGCCCAGAGATCATCGACTTTGGATACCCCCAGAACACCGAGACCGACACGCTCAAGATGTATATCACGACCGAAGGCGTCAAATCCGAACGCGCAATGGAAGACTCGGCCAAGATCACAATGCAAGCAACGGGGGCGCTGTCCTGGCGCAAAGCCGACGTCAAGTACCGCAAGAACGAGGCCTTTGTCGACGTAATTGAGGACGTCAACCTGCTCATGTCCGCCACTGGCGCGGTGCTCCGCGCCGACGTGACGGGCCAGATCATCATGCGCGCATACCTCTCCGGCACGCCCGAATGCAAATTCGGCCTCAACGACCGACTGCTCCTCGATAACGACGGACTGCTTAGCTTGCCGTCCGGCAACCGCATGGGCACAAAGGCGACCAAGGCTGCGGCCGGCAGCGTGACGCTCGAGGACTGCCAGTTCCACCAGTGCGTCAAGCTCGGCAAGTTCGACAGCGACCGCATCATCTCCTTCGTCCCGCCCGACGGCGAGTTCGAGCTGATGCGCTACCGCGCCACGGAAAACGTCAACCTCCCCTTCAAGGTGCACGCCATTGTCAACGAGGTCGGACGCACAAAGGTCGAGTACAGCATCGCCATCAAGGCAAACTTTGGCCCCAAGCTCTTTGCGACAAACGTCGTTGTCCGCATCCCGACGCCCCTGAACACGGCCAAAATCTCGGAGCGCTGCACGCAGGGCAAGGCCAAGTACGAGCCGAGCGACAACGTGATTGTCTGGAAAATTGGGCGTTTCGCGGGCCAGAGCGAGTACGTGCTGAGCGCCGAGGCGTCGCTGACGAGCATGACCAACCAGCGCGCGTGGAGCCGGCCGCCGCTGAGCCTCAACTTTAGCCTGCTCATGTTCACGAGCAGCGGGCTGCTGGTGCGGTACCTCAAGGTGTTTGAAAAGTCAAACTACTCGAGCGTCAAGTGGGTGCGCTACATGACGCGGGCGGGCTCCTACGAGATACGGTACGTCACACTGGGCGCTCAACTACGAACCGTCACTAACTCTGCGCAGATTTTAAATGTCCTCTTTTCTGGTTGTAGCAACAGCATTGTTTGGCGTCACGGAGATTCCCTCGGAGGGCTTGCCCAGTTCAATACAGACGTAAAATATTTACACCCTAAATCTTGTACCTAAAGTCCGGGTGCAGGCATCCGAGCTCGAGCTCGTACTCCTCCCGTCGCCTGCCCAGCCAGCGCTCCTGGTCCATGCGGTAGTTGCGCTCGCCATTGGCCCGCCGGGCGTTCTCCTTCTGCATCCAGCGGGGGGTGAGGACGCTGATAACGACGAGGCCAAAGAGACAGCCCACGTTGGTGGCGTGGCCGCGGGTGTACGATGGCGCCTCGCTGCGGATGTAGGTGAAGGAGGCGACAAAGGGGGCGAGGTTCCCAATGGTAAAGACAAAGCCGAGGGCAATGGCGCGGACGTAGTGCGGCGCCATGTTGATGTGTATCCAGGTCAGCGCCAGCGGAGCGAGCGAGTGCACGCCGAGTGACACGAAGAATGTTCCGGTGTACTGCACGGCGACGGTCCTTGTCTGGCCAGGGTAGCCGATTCGTCCGCCCACCAGGAGAAGGATGAAACCCACGAGGCCAGTGACTGCGCAGCCCATGAGGTACTTGCCGGTACGCCCAGACTTGCGACTCGTTTTGCAGATGAGGATGGTGCCGATGAAGCCCACAAAGTTGGGGGGCGCCGTCATAAGGCTGGCGGTCAGGGCGCGGAAGCCCATGGTATGGACAATAGTCGGCAGGAAGAGGGCGTAGCTGTAGATGCCCTGGATGGAGAAGAAGGCGCCGGCGGCCATGATTATGGTCATCGGGTTGAAGATGGCCCTCTTGCATAGCTTCCAGCTGAGCTCGTCATCGGGGTGTCGGTGGAGGGTGATGTCCTTTGCAACACTCTTGTCCTCGACAGAGGCCACAGGCGTCGTTTGGCGTTCAGCTGTGACGGCCATGCCTTTCCAGCGCATAAAGTCGGCGGGGGTGTTTGGCAACAGGGCAAATGCCACAGCGCCAAGCGCAATTGTCGCAATGCCCTCGGCGAGGAAGATCCATGGCCACCTGCCGAACCCGTTGACGGGGGAGCTTATACGGCTGAGGCCGCCTGCGAGAAGGCCACCGAGGAAACCCGCAAGAGGGCTGGCGGCGTAGAGAAGTCCAACCCGCGAGATCAGCTCGGCTTGATTGTAGAAAAAGCCGAGGTAGATCAGAGCACCACCAAGGAAGGAGCTCTCTGCAACGCCGAGGAAGATGCGGGTGACGTAGAGGCCGCTCTTTTCAGTGATGAAGGCCGTGGACAGTGTGACGATGCCCCAAGCGAGGATCAGGCCTGAGAGCCACCTTCCACCTCCGATACGGCGCAGGAGTAGGTTGCCCGGGATGTTCAAGATGAAGTTTGGTACGAAGAAGACGACGAGGGCAATGTTGAACTCGTACTGTCCGAGGTCGAGGTCCTCCTCGAGGCCGTTGATGCGGGCAAAGGCGATGTTGGCTTTGTCGAGGAAGAAGAAGACAAAGGCCAGGAAGAGAATGGGCATTAGGCGGTGGTCGAGTGCGCGCGTGATCTTTCCGCAAGGTCGGTGTTCCACGACCGTACCTGAACAGTCCTCGCTGGAAGCCGCGCCCACGGAGGGGACCATGCCCGGCGGATGGGCGGTGGTGCCAGATGCAGCGTCGGGCATTGTGATGACGATCTGGCGAATATTCGTTGAAGTATACAGTATTATTAACCTGAAGAGGTTGATGATGTACGGGAGAAGAAGATTCCCCAAGATCTTGTGCGACGACGTGGTAGTTGTCAGGCCGGGGGAGAGACGGGAAGGAGCGGGCACTTATGGGAGGAAGGGAAGGAGCACCTGCCTCGGGCCTTCCAGTTTTGCCTAGGACGTCGGAATTGGGAAGATGCAGGCACACGGGGTACGGCCTATATTGGAAATGCTGTTGCACACGCCACAAGGCACGAGGGGGTCACTTCGCTGCCGGCGCCAAGCTGTTTCGTCTCCTTTTTGATCAAGCCGATTAATGAAGCAAAATTCGGCATTTGCACTTCACCCATCCAAATCATTCGACTTCCGCAATAAATCAAGACTTGTTCATCAAGGCATGTATCTACTGCTGCTCGAGTACTGCCAACTCGCCGACTTCAACACTTCCCCACGGACATTCACACCTCAGCGTCTCCTGTCACACCATCCTGGGCATCATATCCTGCTCGGGCATGTCATGCACCACGGCATCGCGCGGGTGCCCGTCAGGGCCAGCCGGAGCCATGCGCGTCCCCTTGACCGCCGAGACGGGGTGCAAAGGGCGATGCATCGGGTGTCTGCATCTCGTCGCATGGATTCGCTTCGCCATGCCGAATCAATCTGACACACCATCGGGACACGAGGGCGGTGAGGCGGCCTTGTGCGACGGGCAGACGCAGGCGCGGAAAAGAGAAGACATTTGGCGCCGCTGCCTCGCCCGGCTCGCCTTCCACGTGGTGTATCTGCCCATTTCCATGTCTCGGGTCTTTTCAAGATCAAATCACCACCTGCGCTGGTGCGTCCTTGGTCATAACGCCTTCAATTTGACTTGCATCATGCTGCCTTGTTCGACGCTCGTGCGAATCATCCAAACCGACCCGCTTCCCAAGATGTGTGTCCGCTTCCCAAATTGGGCGTCCGCTTTCCAACTTGAATCTTCTTTTCAAACCATGTATGCCCGCCTCATCACCAAACATTCCAGTTGGCGTTATTCACCTCCGGTTGTTCCTCCATCTTGAACATGTCATCGTCGAGAAAGGTATCCCCGGTCCACGCGAGCTCCCACCGTTCCATCATGATCGAGGTGCAAAGAGGGCTGGCCTTGGTCGAGGCGAAGCCTTCCCGGCGTGGAAGGGTCTCGGCGAGAACCTTCACCTTTAGCCTGGCCCGAAGGTTGAACATGTGGAATGGAGCAATTCCAGTCTTTTTGAAAAGATTGTCCCTGTAGAAGGTCATTATCCAAATGGTGTGAATGATGTCCACGGGGGGCCGGCGAAGGAATAAGCCACTCTCAGGTGGGCCTTCCGAGGTGGTCAAGACGAAGTGGTTCGGGCCCTGGACTTTCCAGCTCCGAAAACTGTCAGAACTGTCGGCACTCGAGCCAGTGGTCATGTCTGAACACATGTCATTATCGCTGCCAGAGCTGACATCGCCTCCCGATTCGCTTTCCAGTGGTGGAGAGCCCGGTTCAAGTTGTGCAGTCTCGCCGAGATCTGTCGTGTCGGTGGCGTCTGACTCTTGAGGTGAAAGCTCTGTCGCGTCATCGAGACCAACAGTGGTGATATCGTCGGCGTCTTCCAGTGGAAGATCATCCATCTTGTCCAGGCCAGGTAATCCGACTTTGAAAAGCTCTTGCGCTCGAAGCCGGGAGGCCTCGATAAGACGAGATATAGTGATGTCCTCACGCTCTTCGAACTCGGTGTATTCGGAGGAAAATTCTTGCGAAGGCGGGGGGGCATGTTGGTCTGGTATTGTCCAGTTGCGGCGCGCATTCAGTTCCAAGACTCTGCAGCGCAGATCTGTCGACGCGAGTCGCGGCCTGGGGCCGACCTTGCGTTCGAAGACAGATGGTTGAGGCGGCATGCTGGAGGATTGGCCGGGTGTCCCCGGGGTGTACTCGACGTCTGCCGGTCGAAATGACAGTAAAGATGCGTTGAAATGAAGTGTCTTGGAGTTAGCAATGCGGTTGTGTGAACGACTTGGAAGCGGGAGGTTGGGCAACTGTTCAAAGCTTGGAGATGCAAGACCGGAAGATTCCACGAATATCTGCCTCTGTATGGCGCTTTCCAACACCAGAGCGGAACCTGAACCTTCCTGCCCGGTAATGCCTTGGTACAGAACTTCTGGCCGCCGCGCGCCACCGAAACACGGGGAGGAGGCGGAAGGCGGAAGGCAGACTCCTGCCTCTATCATACTCGGGGCGGGATTCACTGGTGGGGTTCGTAATAGGTAGGATGGGCCGAAGAAGTTGCAACAGGGGGGAGGAAGGGCGTGGGTGAGAGGCAGAGCCCTTCAAGATCATTTCGCTTGAAACTCCATGGGCGATGAGTCGCGATGCATGCCAGAACTTGCCCGTTCAGCCTCCAGTTGTTGGGGTGGCTACCCCGGGTTGGTGATCCATCGGGCGACGACCTGAATACGCGCGGCTTCCCAAGACTGATCCAATCGATCGAAGAAGTTGATCACTGCTCAAGAGGTTAATCATGTAGACGAAAAGATCATGTACGAGCGTGGTACGAGGAAGAGCGACGAAGTCCGATTGAGGACAAGCATCTAAGAAGCCCACTGCACGGAGCGGAGAAGTCGAGATCTCGCGCTTCAAGTGCCAACCAGTCGCAAGTGTAAAGGATCCACGGCATCATGCTGCCCTGGCAACGTGGGGCCGATGACGCAAGGCTGGGTGTCGTCAGGCAGTGACCGTAAACGAGGGTCGTAGTGTCCATGAGGGGGATGCACCAGACCTCTGGCCAGGCCTGCAACACTGAAGTCGCGACGCGATGAAGAAAGGAACAATGCATCTGGTGCGCAAGCAGATGTGCGACAACTTAGACCCTCATCTCATGGATGCAAACGACTGACGACGCGCCGACGTTGGACGTCCAACGCGACGACGTTGAGCGCGACTGGCGACGGTGACGTCCACACGTGACCCCACTCGCTGACACACCCGCATCATGTGACCGGGCTTCGAGCCCTATTTTTTGTGCTTTCCCCGATCGCTTGTCCCCAGCCCCGCCGGCCAATCAGAAGTGGGCAGCGCGGCACCACACGACGGGCGGCACTGGGGCTGGAAATTCTTCGCTTCAGATTTGACGGGCCCTACTCCTCGAAACCTCTCCCAACCGTCACTACTAACCCGACCTCCCGAACAGCAGCACAAATCTCCGCGAGGCATCTCAGCCCAGAGGTTTGGTCCACGACGCTGAACGTTCGCCCTTTTCATTCCTTCGTCGACACTTCCGGTTCCGGCACGAAGAAATCACCATGTCCTCCTTCGAGCAGGTGGTGAGTCTCTCCGCCATCCATCCCACCGGGGGGCACACACCCGACAATTGTTTTGGCGACGCGATCGTGGGCGGCACGGCGGTGTTTTGTGCGCAGGATATCAGGGCGCGGGGCAGGGAGGATGGGCAACGAAAGGCATCAATCGCAACGACTGCCACATGCGCCGCCGCCGCCGCCGCTGGGAACCACGATCGCCGTCGCAGAACATTGTCGCGCAACACTCCCGCAGTCGGACAGACCGCTGACTCGAATCTCAGGTCGTCATTGACGGCAAGGGCCATCTCCTTGGCCGTCTGGCCTCCATCGTGGCCAAGCAGCTCCTCAACGGCCAGAAGATCGTCGTCGTCCGCGCCGAGGCCCTGAACATCTCCGGAGAGTTCTTCCGCGCCAAGCGTACGTCGACACACCGATAACAAGAGACGAGACATCCAACTGACCTCCGACAACAGTCAAGTACCACGCCTACCTCCGCAAGATGACCCGTTACAACCCCACCCGCGGTGGTGAGTCTATACCTCGAACACATACCTCCGACCATGACTGACCTCCCACCCCTCAGGTCCCTTCCACTTCCGCGCCCCCTCGAGGATCTTCTACAAGGCCGTCCGCGGCATGATCCCCCACAAGACCGCCCGCGGTGCCGCCGCCCTTGAGCGCCTCAAGGTCTTCGAGGGCGTCCCCCCTCCCTACGACACCCAGAAGAAGATGGTTGTCCCCCAGGCCCTCCGCGTCCTGAGGCTGCAGCCCGGCCGCAAGTACTGCACCGTCGGCCGTCTCAGCCACGAGGTTGGCTGGAAGTACCAGGATGTTGTTGCCAGGTGCGTCACACTCAATATCTCTATGCTTCGGCATCCACTAACTCTCCCAGGCTCGAGGAGCGCCGCAAGGCCAAGGGTGCCGCCTACTACGAGCGCAAGCGGGTCGCTCTCCGCCAGCTGTCCGATGCGAAGAAGAACGCCAAGGTCGACACCAAGACGACGCAGGCCCTCGAGGCCTTCGGCTACTAAGCAACCACCCTCACGGTTGCGGTAGCCAAAGCCCGCGCGGCCGCTGCTCCCGACCCCTCCTCCCGGCAGTACGGGTAGCGGCCCCGGGTTCTCGCGTGTTTCGTCGTCATCCATCACCTTCGCGTTTCCTTCCTCGGACATTAGATTGGCGTGGCGGTTCAACAATGGGACATCATCAAACACACTCTTCATTATGCTGATGGCAGGGCTGGTTTCGGCTGGCTGGCCTGGTGGTTGCACAGAGGGAAAAGACTTTAGGGGCGGTCGGCTGAATGTGCATATTGCGTGTCATTCTGAAGAAAAATCCCCCGCCGTCGGTCGTCGTCCCCCCAGAATACCAAAAGAAAGAAACTAAAACAAAACCCAACCGGCCCCCTAACCTCCGCAAGCCCGCCCTGCCGTCGGCTTATCTCTCTGTTCAGTTCGCGGACGGAAGGCGCAATGTGGCATGGAAAAAGACGAGCGGAAAAGGAACGGCACCCCCGAAGCATGGCCAGGATCGGCCTGGAGACGGTGATGAATCAATGATATGCCTTGAGATGAGTTCTGCGGTGATGTTCTGATGTGCAAGTGTTATGATGCCCTCAACCATGTCATTAGCTTCCTGTGGAAGTCGCCCGGAGCTTCAATTTGCGGCGCGTGCCCTTGGCCCGGGAACCCCACGTACTCTGCGCGCGGGATCCTGGCAGCCACCGTCGGCCCCAGCACGGCGAACCTACCCAGCCGGGCTTGCACCTCGGGCGGCGCGCCGGCCTTGCCGACGGCGGTGGTGTCATCCTCGCCAATCATCACCAGCGTCCGGGCTACCTCCAGGCGCTCAAACTCGTGAGCCACGGGCTGCGTGAGCACCATGTCGACGACGCGCGCCTGAGCTTGGAGGAAGGCCTCCCGCTCACTGCCAGCATAAATGTTGGCGGACATGCGAACCCATACATCAAACTCGGGCCGCCAGGGTGTGCCGGGATAGTACACCTGTTCCTGGTAGGCGCGGATGGAGGCATAGTCCTGCGCGGCCTCTTGGACAAGGTTGGCGTCAATCGGTGTGTAGCGTACGCCCTCGGCGATGTAGTCCTCGAGTCCGATGGGGTTAACCAAGACGAGACGCCCATCAGCGACGGCAGACGGATGCTGTAGCGCGAATCGGGTCGCGAGCATGCCGCCTAATGAGTGACCGATCACCACCAGCTGTGGGGTGCCGGGAAAGACTCCGAGGGTCTCGAGAAGAGCATGGGTGTTGAGCGCGAGCTGCGCAAGGGAGAATTGGTAGCCGGGGCGAGGCTTGGTAGACTTGCAGAAGCCGACCTGGTCAGTGGCGATGACACGATATCCGGCCTTGGAGAGAGTTGCTATGGTAGTTCTCCATGTGATGGAACAAAAGTTCTTGCCGTGGAGGAGGAGGGCGACAGGCGGGTTTGGGTTTGTAATGGGCTTTCCCTTGTGTCGCGAGGCCTTGTGACCTGACCGAGGCGGTACATCGATGAAGGCCATCTCTAGGTCTTGGCCCTGGGAGGTGAACCTGAAGAGGCTGATGGGGTAGGTGTACGTGAAATTGGAGCCATTGTAGTCGTTTGGAAGTGATGGGCGGTCGATGATCGTGCCGGTGGAGTGTGTTGAGGAGACCGCTGTCCAGATTGATGCTGCGACGAGCAACGCTTGAGAGAATCGCATTGCAGTGACAGTCGGTCGAGTCGTGGAAAAGGAGTGGGTCTCTCGGTGACCGGTGGATTCGGTCAGCCTCGGTCAACTCAACTCGACTTGACGCACCAAATTACAACACAACTTGAACCCAGGAGCAGCGGCTATATCCGACGGTGCACGGCGAGAAAGACGGAGCGACTCCCAGATCGCACCAAGGCTTGTAAAGTTCTTATGTTATTGCCCCTCGTACGATGTTCATGGCCAGCTGGATTGAGGGAGCGCGGGTGTGATTGTGTCTCTGCCGGAGGCTGTTAGACCCGGACGCCGCCAGGAAGTAGACAACCATCACGAGCCCCTGCATGAGGCGCTCATCTATTCGACTAGTGTAGTGGGTAGAGAGATAGCTGAGTATTGGATTTTGGTATTAATTAGGGGCTTTCCTCGTGATGGGGGCTTGTTGACGTAGTGCACGGTTTTGATCGTCACTTTTGAAATAGAATTTCGACCTCGGAATAGCTTCATTTTCCCACATGGTTCTCAACATCATTCCCTTAACAATGCATTATTTCTGTTACCGCAACGCAATCATTTCCCCCCCAGGATACCCAAAGAAAGGGGCAAACAACCGAGCAACACGCGACGCCCCATGGTACGACTCTTCACCGATGGGATGCAAGCCCAACCGCAATCCTCGACCTCAAGCCACAGCTTCCGCCGAGCCAAAAGAAGCAACTATCCCAAGTCCCCCGAAAACTCAGCCCACCATCTCCAGACCCTGACGCAGCCCCCAAGACAACAACCACCAAGCCCCGTTTCGAAACACGGCTGGAATGCCCAGATACCTTTCCGCCCCCCCGCGACATTCTCGCGGGTCACAATGGCCAATGTCTCGGTCGTCACGGTCCCACCGACCAAACAGGGGAGGATATGTCTCTGGCGCCGCCAACGTCGGGCCCTGCCGATCAATCCAGAGTCAAGGCCGCGGTGACGACGGGAGCTGAGCAGGCGTACGAGGGATGGATGCCAGATGGTGGCTGTCGATGGTGATTTCCGTAGACTTTTGGGGCTTTGCTGGCTCATGACGCCCACTCGTGACCAAGAACGTCCTTGGCAGTTGCTGAGATGTCGAGCCTGGAGAGTCAACCGTCAGCTTGCTTCTCCCTCCAACGTCGGCGATCTCGAGGCTGAAGTTGAAATGTCTCGCCAACTTGCACTCATCGGCTGATGCCGCCATCTCATCTCACCACCCAGATAGTCCCCTTTCCCCCTTTGCGATAATGACGCATCTTAACCGTTGGCATGACCATGAAAAAACACCCCGCAGATGCACCGCGCAGCCACACCTTGCTCCCCCCTGTCTCTCCGATGTAAGACCCTGATCACCCACCGCAGCCGCGCCATCGACGAGGAAATTCAAAGCACCGTGTGGTGGTGAGGTCCTCGGCATATTTGACTGATCGACGACACGCCATTGATGCTAGGCTCGGGCAAATCTTCATATATCAACCACAAGACCGGTCCCCGTGCGATGGTAACCATTGCGTTCCGGCACATCCACCACTTTCCTACCCACCAAGAGTAGCACACACACCCACATCCTCCGTCATGGGCGCCCCTGGCAATGTGCCCGGCGAGAGTAACTCGCTGCAAGTCGAGATCCCCTGTGCCGTCTTCTTCATCTTGACCCCGACGTTCGTGGCCGTCCGGTTCTGGGCACGCATAAAAATGCAGTCCGCCCTCGGGGTTGACGACTGGACACTGCTGGCGTCTTTTGTGAGTCTTTCCGCAGCCGCTAAAAACTCCCACTGACACCATCAGGCCTGCTGCATCACCGTCGCCGTGCTCATGATGGTATCTGTCCATTTCGGCTTCGGCCAGCACGTCTTCAACCTCTCCAAGCCAAACAAAGAAACAACACTCAAGGTAACCCCCCTGGCCCTCTGACTCCTGAACGTTTCCTGACATCTCAGCTCTTCTACATCGCCCAAATCTTCTACAAACTCACCATAAACCTCACCAAAGCATCCATCCTCCTTCTCTACCTCCGCATCTTCCCCTCCCGCGGCTTCCGCATAGCCTCCATGACCCTACTCGCCATCATCCTTCTCTACATGCTCGGCACCACCGCCTCCTCCATCTGGCAATGCACACCCATCCAACGCGCCTGGGACCGCTCTCTCCCCGGCACATGCATCTCCCTGACGATAAACTGGTACGCCAATGCTGTCTTCAGCATCACCACCGACGTGCTCATCATCCTGCTCCCGCAAAAGGTCATCTGGCAAAGTCAGCTGCCGAGCGGGCAGAAAAAGGCCCTCATGTGCGTCTTTGCGCTAGGAGGCTTCGTCACTGTAACGAGCGTGCTGCGCATGACGACGCTCAACTTTTCCACGACAAGTCCGGATGTTACCTGTAAGTGAGCCCCTTTCTCCAGAAACCCGTAACTGATCCCCGTCAGACGACATCGCATCAACCCTGTGGACCATGATCGAGATGCACGTCGCCATCATCTGCGCCTGCCTCCCCATGTGCCGACTACCACTAGCCTACCTCTTCCCCGCGGCGTTGGGCTCGAC
Source organism: Plectosphaerella sp. P0831 (assembly GCA_014635975.1). Lineage (NCBI taxonomy): Eukaryota > Fungi > Ascomycota > Sordariomycetes > Glomerellales > Plectosphaerellaceae > Plectosphaerella > Plectosphaerella sp. P0831. Next base: position 472,121 of record JACAFV010000002.1, on the reverse strand, counting down.
GACGAAGTCATCAGACTTTGGATCCAGCGGGTCCTCCAACGCGAGGAGCACCGTCTGCAGCGGCTGCAAGAGCAGGGACGGGCAAAAGACGCACACAGCAGGATGGACGCCGCGGGATGAGGAGGAAAAAGGCGCGCAAAGTAATTACCGCTTGCAGGTATTGAGAAGGACGAGCGAGGAAATTATGCTGCGGCCACTGAGCGCCATCACGGCGCGGATCGACGACGTCGCGGAGCAGGCCGAGGTGGTGGGGCAACGGCGGCCGGGGGTGAGCCGGCGGGACAGCGGGATCCGCAAGACGACGTGGTTTGAGATAAAGTGCGACGACGAACAGGTCCAGGGGCGTGCCATTTGAGGAAGTATTCATAATATGTAGCGTTGTGTTTGTTAGTAGCGTCACTTCACCGTCTGGGCATGACCCTAAACGCCGTCAATTGGAAGCGATTATGTACGTGTTCTACAGAAAGCCGTCATCATGATCCGGCCGAGGCCAACCGACGAGAGATCCACCCCTTCTCGCTATGAGTCTACATGCTGTGGAAACAAGGCGTGGCGCTGTGCACGCTGCGCAGAAAAAAGTGATGGGCGCGCTGTTGCGCCAACGTATCGAAAAAGACGTCCGTCAGGTTTCAAGGACGGGCCTTGGCGTCGTCGAGATCCTTGAGGGCGTTTTGGACTTTGTGGACCAGCTCCTTCCGCCTCATGCGGGTTTCTTGGTCGCCGTTGGGCTCGACGGCGTCGAGTTTTAGCAGGACGTTCTGCATGCACGTCTCGGATATCCGGCGGTGCTCGTCGATGCGCTTCTTTGGGTCGGCGGGGGTGCGGGCGATGTACTCTTGGACCATGGGGTAGAGGGTGGCCATGAAGTCGGCGTCAATCTCCCTGAGCTTGGCCAAGGCCTCGGGGTTGGACGAGGGGCCGGGGAAGTCGGAGCTCTGGCCGGGGAGGGAGGAGTTGGTCGAGCCACTGTCCTCCTCGCGAGGCGAGCGCTTGCCCTTCTTGGACTTCTTCTTGTTGCGGCGCTTCTTGCCGTCGCTGGGTCCAGTGTCCTCCTCAGCGACAATGACCATCTCCTCCTCGGTGGCAGAGCTGCTCTCGCTGGCGCCGCTGTCGGGCACGACGATCATGATCTCGCTCTTGTTCTTGACGCCATAGTCGCGCACGGGGGCGGCGGGCTCCTTAAGCTGGCGGCCCTTGTAGAGGATCTTTGCGCGGCGGGCGCGGCGGTCCGAGATATCGAGCTCAACGGCTATCCTGTTGCGGATGTCGCTGACGCGCAGCTTGCCGTCGCCGATGGAGTAGGCGGGGAAGTGGGCAGGGTAGTTCGCGCCCTTGTTCTTGAGGATAAGAATGTCGTCCTCTGGGGCCGGGGGAGGCGGTCCGGTGCGGGTGTAGTATCTCGTCTGACGTCCGGAGCCGAGGGGATCCTGGAGGTCCTCGGACGTGATGTAGCTGAAATCTTCATTGGTGATGTTGGGCACACCGCCGCTGGACATGCCGTACGGCGAGGTGATTGATGGCCAGCCGTAGCGGGACATGACGAGGGGCACAGCGAGCAGCAGGCAGCCGATGGTCGAGTAGAGAACAATGTTGGGGTCGACTCCGAGGGTGTCGGCGATGTACTGAGACGAGTCTGCGATTGTGGCGGCGAGTGTAGTCAAGGCGCGGTCGGCGGCGGACTGCAGCGATGGCGGGAGGAGGGCGGTTATGTTGGCGAGAGCGCCGGGGGATGCCACGAGGGGGAGATCGGAAGCCACTTTGGCGGAGCGGAGGGCCAGCGGTCCTTTGAGGCAAGGACGCCGGGGCTGTGATGGGTTGAAAGGTGTTGCTGACGATTGTCAGGGGGGCGAGGGGAGAAAAAGAATGAGGCGCTCGTTGGCCACGCAGCAATTCGCGTTGCGTCACTGTAGGCCGGGGACGAGGGTGCTACGACTCGTGTTCGGGGGGCGTGGTTGTGGTCGGCGGGCTTTCCAGGTTTTGGTGCGGCGGGGTGGAGGAAGGGGCACGAGTTTTGGCGGCGCTCGGGAGTGACGATGCCAGGAGGATCGGCGGGAGTATTGTCCGGGGACAAGGGTCGGAGCGGTGGGCAGGAGGCGAGGGCACCGAGTGAGGCGGTAGTGCGGGACGAGCGAGTGCGGGCTACGAGCAGTAGCGCGGTGCGAAGCGAGGCCTGCTAAAAGAAAGGGGATATGCTGTTAGCGATCGAAGTGGGAATGCCGTGAGCGTGATGGACGAAGCCAACGGCGACCTGGGGACGGAGAGGGGGAATATGCGCGTGGGCTGATATGGGGACAGGAGGACGAATGGCGACCGCAGGAGCGAGGCCAGCTGGCGAGGTGCAGAAGACGGACGTACGTGGGCGTTTGGTGATGGTGTCTTGAAGTGCAGGAGCAGCGGCTCGAGGTGGGAGTTTTCGAGCAGGATGGACGGGTGCTGCCGATCGTGGTTCAGATGAGGCGAGAGGATCTCGGGGTTGGACAGGCGAAAGGAGCGAATCGAAGAGTTGGTCGGAGAGGTGCGCCGTGAGGGGAGAGAGAGAGTGTGGTGGAGTGGATTCGAGGTTTTGGTGATTGACACGTAGAGCGAGTGGGAGTGGCAAAGGGCGGGCAGGGAAAAGTTACAGGTGCAGGGAGTCGTCGTCCAGTAATAGTTCAGGCGGAATAGTGGAGCTGAGGACCCTGGTGGATCGCTAAGTGGGCGCCCCGGGCAGGAATGCGACCGGCCGGCGACGGGGGGCAGCAGGCGTCTAGAAGCTGCGTGATGCTTCCATGGATTTCAACGGCTCAAGATGAGGTTCCTCTTCGGCATTCGTCCTTGGCGCATCCATCTCATCCGCTGGGAGAATGTGAAACTATCATCCTCGAAATCTAAACCTCGAAGGCCTCCGTGCTACACCGCCCATGGACGCGACGCGTGCCTCGTTGCCTAACCGCTGACTGCCCAGACTCGGGTTACCTAAAGACTATGTAATCCTCGGCCCAAACCATGGAAGAAGCACACACACTGCCCGGCGCGTGTCAATCCATGACAAACCATCAGCTCATAAGCGACATTCATAAATTGATAGGAATACGGGAAGCGATTATGACCAGTCTGTCAGTACATTTGTCTGCACGTGATCACGGGCTGTCCGTCGATTCCAAATATCTGGCTCCCACCCCGGACACACTGGATTGCCGACCGACCGGGTCCCCGAATCGGGACGAGGACTCACCTAACCCGCGGGCCCAAGCCAAGCCGGGAGGTAGAGATTTCTTACATCATCACGATCAGAACTCAATCTTGCGCGTGTCCGATCTGCCACAACCAGAAATCCCCGTTGCAGCTTCCATCGCAGTCCAACAAATCATCACCAACCGTCGCCTCAGCACTCACTATCACTCAAATCCAAATCCCGTCAGTGTCCCGTCGCAGCTTCCAGTGTCCCTCCTCGCCCCCGGAATCCCGCCGTACCTAGCCTCTCATTCGTCCACCGCGCCGCACCTGCCTCGCCCCGATTGCGCAATTGACTCTGCCCTCCCCGTCCTGACAAATCCCCGCCCGCGCCTCGGCACGTCTGTTTCGTCACTAACGACTCCCGCGAGACAAGCAGCCTCATAAAACCTCACCCTCCCAACGTCACCCCGCCCCTCACTCACCTTTTCACAAAACACAACACCCCATGTCCACCTTCTTCCGCCGCCTCTTCTCCTCAGCACCACCCGTCAACATGTCTCAAGCAAAGGATACCGTTCAGAAGTACATTGACGAGAACCGCGTCATTGTCTTCTCAAAGTCCTACTGCCCCTACTGCCGCCAGGCCAAGTCGGCTCTCGACAGCCTTAGAACCGCCTACGAAGCCATCGAGCTCGACCAGCGGGGTGAGTTCTGTTTTAATGCCCTCGCAAAATGCCCCTACTAACCCCCCATTCTAGACGATGGCGCAGCCCTGCAGGACGCCCTCCAGCAGATCTCGGGCCAGCGCACCGTCCCCAACATCTACATCGGCCAGAAGCACATTGGCGGCAACTCGGACCTTCAGACTCTGCTGTCGACCGATAAGCTCGAGCCCCTGCTTCAGGACGTCGGCGCCATCAAGGCGTAAGGCATTTCACCGTTCGCTCCGCATCGCGGGCATCGCCGCTGATGACGGCATCAAGGACCAGGCTTTGAGCGGCAGCATGAAGCGCGTGTAGGATTCAGGCGCCATGGCGCTGCGACCATAGAGGTTGTGTGATAGACGTTCAATATGATACATTCAAACAATTTTACATTGCCCCGTGCGCATCTGTGAGGTGCGTCATCTGGTATATCTTACAAATGCTTCTTGGCGGCTTCAACACATCTAAACCACCTGCGCCGCCACGGTGCCCACTGGCCGCTCGACAAACTCCATGACGCCGTTGATGATGCTCGCCTGAGCCTCGGCCGACGCCACGTTGCTGCCGGCCAGCCAATTCAGCCACAGTAGCCGCGAGACGCGCTCGTCTTCGACACGGCCCAGCGTCTTGCGCTTGCCTCCTTCGCTGTACAGCACCTCGAGGGCGCCCGTGGCATCGCGGGCCATTATAAGCTCCTTGTGGGCGGGGATCTTGCCACGGTTGAAGATGGCGCGGAACTGCACCATGGCCTCACCAAAGGCATCATCGCCATAGGCCGGCTTGTCGAGTGACGAGCGGGCCGTGATGGCGCGCACGAAGCCGTCGCGAAGGTGGTGGAAGTCGGTGTTGCGCACAGGAATGATGCGGAACGCGCTGCGGCACCGCAGGTCGCGCAGTAGCGCCGTCCACTCCTTCTCGCTCTCCTTGGGGTCAAGCAACGCCTTGCGCAGGTCGTCGCGCTCGCCGGGGACCAGGGTTGTGGCGATTGGGTTGACCTTCTTGACCAGGTGCTTCTGCAGCTTGGCCACGTCTGCTGTTGCGATGTAGTAGCCCACAACGTAGACTTGGATGCCAAAGATGGTGACGGTGCGGGTGCCGACGCCGACCAGCGTGTACTCGACGCCGGACGGATCGACAATTGTGGCCGTCAGGGGGTCGGAGGAGTTCTCGCTTGCGGGCTCAGAGGGGTCAAGCTCCAGCAGCCGCGGGAACTCGGGTACCGTCTTGTTGCCTGTGGGCACGAGCTCCTGCCCGTCCTTGTCGTGGATGACGACCTTTCGCTTCGCGCCGGCCTCGGTCACAAACTGCTCCGCAGGCGCGGCTGAGTCCAGCTGCAGGCTGCTGCTGTTCTCGCCGGCTCCCTTCTTCTTGTTCTGGGCCTGGATGGTCTGGTACAGCTTGGTGCCGGTGAAAGCGATGCCGATGAAGCCTGCGAGAGCGCCAGCGGCGAGGAAGTATGTCCGATCCCGGTCATAGTCGTTGCGGTTGCGGGAGAGGCTGTTGATGTCGAATCGCTCGTGGGGCCGGCCACTAAGCGGTCGCGAGGTAGCAAAAGTCCGCCGGGGTGCGGTCTGAGAGGCCGGAGGGGCGCGGACGCCGCGAGGAAGATTTCGGAGGGTCGAAGGCTTGAACATTGTGACGGCTGGTGGTGATACAGGACAAAGTTGTCGGAGGCGGCAGCCGCCAGAGGTGCGTGCAGAGTTGTTCGACGAGCAGGAGGAAAGGCGCCGAGTCGGATCGGAGATTAGCTGGTGTCTGTGTGCGATTGGACAGAGGTCAGATTGAAGTGACACTTTGGGAATGTCCTTGCGCCACGGATGCACGATGCAGGGTGTTGCCAATCGAGGTCGTGGAGAAATCGTTCTACGAGCTCCTTCGAAAATGCTAAAGCGCCGAAGCCCATCGGATGACGTCGAGAAGCACGTGATTTGTGGCTCTTCCAGTGGCCGGGCGCTTTGGGCACAACGCCGTCCGTCGGGCTGCTCGTGGTGGTGCTGGCTGCCCAACCGACGAGCAAGGGTCCCCGTCGCCCCGAACCGCGATGGGAGTTGCTAAAATTCGGGAGCTGCCGCCCTGCATGCTACCATCTCCTTGTTTCCTGGGCCATCTTTGCTTCGTTCCTCGTTAGTGCAGGCTACTTTTCGACGTCGACGTGAGGAGGTCCTTATGCCCGGGCCTTCCTGAAGCTGCCTCTGGTGGTCTTAAGATGGCTCCCCGCGATGAGCTGACAAGCAGTTTTTTTTACCTGCTGAAACAGAAACAAGCCTCCCAGTCTGGAGTTGATGGGTTCAACCCTCATTGATAGGCCAAGCTTGAATGGCGTGTGCCATCATGATGGGGGCATGAGTGCTTGACACGATGTGAGCCCGCAACAGACAGCCCCCCAGTCAGGGACCTTCATGCGTGGTCAACTGGACGAAGAGCCCGCGGGGCCTCCGTCACAGGAGCCAAAGGGCAGCTGATGGGGCAGAATGTAAGAAGCACGGGCCTCCCGGCGGGAGTCTGGAAGCCCGGGGGGCGCGGTGATCGCTGGCTGGGGTCGTGGCCCAGATCATTCCCGGTCGCCGGGAGCGGTGGACGGGCGTCTGACATCGCGGCCACCAAGTTGGAAACAAAAAAACAAAGGCCAGATGACACCTGCTTGCCATGTGCGTCCTGCTGCGTGTTCTGCATGTCTGAGCCTGAGTCTGGGCTGCGGACTGGACGGGCCTGGAATGACAAATCCGAGCCCAACCGGCGCTCGGGCAACCCTGAGCAAAGTGCCCCCAGTCCATTGGCAGGGCGCGCCCGGACCATCACAAATTGGCGGGGTACGTACCCTGCTGACTTCTGGGCCTGATGGAGAGAGCGAGACATGATGGAGTCACTCGGACGCAACAGGAAAGGGAGTTGACGGATAGGTCCCAGTTGAGGTCTGGAAGTGGATTAAGTGTAATATGGATTGGCTTGTGTCTTCTTTGGTTTCTTTCTTGGGTGCTTTGCTTCCTAATCTCGGGATGGTCGATGGCCAGGAGTTTGAGCGACATACTTGGACATCAACCCACATAACCTGAATGCCGTCGAATCTCAAACCGAGACAAACCTTCAAAGCCTAGACTTTACTTTTGAATTGCGACAGTCGACTGGGAGAAATGAAAGCTACAGCCCCTGGTATTGCCACCTGGCCCGCGCGCCTGAAACATACCAGCGCTGCGGTATCGGTACCTTGGGATGTGCACAAACGCCGTGCGGTGGCCAGCGAGGCTGAAGTCCTAGGCCACACTGCACGGCAGGTCCCCCGCCCCACCCGACCCGCTGGAGGCACATGGCGCCTGCCCACGCCCTGACACTGACTGAACTGGAACTGGACTGGGGTCAATCCCGTGCACCCACTGTTCGTTGCAATCCCGCCGCCTTGCCGCACTCTCCTTCCACACCTTCACCTCACCCAACCTTGACAAAACCACCCAAAACAACATCGCGCCCATCTCTCCCTCGTCTCGTTCGTTTCGTCGACACCCTCCCGACCGACTCTGCAATCGCTCGTCCAACCCGAGTCTCCCTACCGAAACACCCGCATCCCTCCCGACCGAGCCCCTCCCTCAAACAACCCGACCGATCATCCACGACTCCTCCCCCTCATTCTCCTCAGCCAGCATTCGCCAGCGACGAAGCCTCGTGGCTTGAAGCTTCAACACCACTCCAGAGTGCCACTTGGCCCTGCCACGCGTTTTCGCGCGTATCACACCCCCTCCTCGGCCGTGCTGCACGCGCGCCATCCGCCATCATGGAGCGACCGGCTCCGTCTCTTGACATCATCGCAGCCAGCCAGGCAGCTGGCGGCGCGCCCGTCGACCAGCCTGAAGACTCGCGCTCCTCCTCCTCCACTAACTCGCCCGCCCCGGCCGACATTGAAGAGTCCGACTTTTATCATGGGAACGACTCGGAGTCGTCCATCGGCGTCCCTAACATCGAGGACATGCAGGTCAATGATGACGAATGGTGCGTTTCGGGCGTCGGTGCCCTGCCAAGCGAAATCCTCATCAGCATCTTCGCCAAGCTGAGCAGCTCGAGCGACCTCTTTCACTGTATGCTCGTCAGCAAACGGTGGGCCAAGAACACCGTCGACCTGCTCTGGCACCGTCCCGCCTGCACCAGCTGGAAGAACCACACAAACATCTGCAAGACCCTCGCCCTCGAGAACCCCTTCTTTGCCTACCACCAGTTTGTCAAACGCCTCAACCTTGCAGCTAGCGCCCTGGCCGATCGGATCAACGACGGCAGCGTCGCGCCTCTCGCTAAATGCCGGAGGATCGAGCGCCTGACTCTGACAAACTGCTGCAACCTGACCGACTCGGGCCTTGTGCCTCTTGTCCAGCACAGCGACCACCTGCTGGCCCTCGACATCTCCGGCGACCACAACATCACGGATGTGTCTATCCGCACTATTGCCGAGAGCTGCAAGCGCCTGCAGGGCCTCAACATCTCGGGATGCCGTCTCGTCACCAACGAGAGTATGATCATGCTGGCCGAGAACTGCAGGTTCATCAAGCGGGTATGGCGACAGCGACTTCCCTCCCTTTGAAACCACTACTGACATGTCCCCCACAGCTCAAACTCAACGAATGCGCACAGCTCCAGGACAACGCCATCATGGCCTTTGCCGAAAACTGCCCAAACATCCTCGAGATCGACCTGCACCAGTGCAACCTCATTCAGAACGAGCCCATCACCGCCTTGATGGCCCAAGGTCAGGCGCTGCGCGAGCTTCGCCTCGCCGGCTGCGAGCTCATCGACGACTCGGCCTTCCTCTCGCTACCCGCGAACAAGACCTATGAGCACCTGCGAATCCTCGACCTCACCTCGTGCGCGCGCCTGACCGACTCGGCCGTACAAAAGATCATCGACGTCGCCCCGCGTCTGCGCAACCTGGTGCTCGCCAAATGCCGCAACATCACCGACATTGCCGTACACGCCATCTCGAGGCTCGGCAAGAACCTCCACTACCTGCATCTCGGACATTGCGGCAACATCACAGACGACGCGGTTAAGAAGCTTGTGGCGCAGTGCAACAGAATCCGGTACATTGATTTGGGCTGCTGCACCCTGCTGACGGACGACTCGGTTATGCGCCTGGCGACGTTGCCCAAGCTGAAGCGTATCGGCCTCGTCAAGTGTAGCAACATCACCGACCAATCCGTCTTCGCCCTCGCACGCGCCAACCACCGTCCCCGGAGTCGCCGCGACCAACACGGCAACATCGTCAGGGACGAGTACTACACCTCGAGCCTCGAACGCGTACACCTGAGCTACTGCACCCACCTCACCCTCAAGGTATGTCCTTCGTCTCGCAGGGCGTCCGACCTTAAGCTAACCCATAGCAGAGCATCATCCGTCTCCTCAACAACTGCCCCCGCCTGACACACTTGTCTCTCACCGGCGTGACCGCGTTCCTCAGAGAAGAGTTCAACGAGTTCTGCCGCCCCCCTCCTGCTGGTAAGTTCATTCGTCACAAGTATCCCCTCCCACCAATACTGACTCTCCCCACAGAGTTCACCGAACACCAGCGGGGTGTCTTCTGTGTCTTCTCCGGCAACGGTGTCACCAGGCTTCGGGATTACGTCAACTCTTCCCCAGAATACGAGTCCTTGAGGGCAAATGGACGTCATCAACCATTCCCCGCCCCAGCGATCGGACCGAGGCTGACGGCCCCAAGCAATATGGCTGTGGACGGGTCGTATGGCGACGATGAGATCGAGGGCACCGAAGAGGAGGAGGCGTTTGAAGGCATGGACAACGAAGGACCGGAGCAGGCTCACGTACAGTTTGCGCCGGTGTTGCCCAACATGCCCTATCACGGCGGGCTGTTTGGCCTCCACAACGCGACATCCCTTCCGGGCCTCCTGCCATCTGGACAGCAGACAGACATTCCGCGCCCTCTCCTTGGACCCTACCCGGCAAGCGCCAACATTCCGGCCATCTTCTCGCACCCCCAGACACAGTCGGCGAGCATCTCCCGGCAGGCTCCCGTCACTTTGACAGGTTACAACCCGACCGGCCAGAGCACTGCGTCCTTCGCCACCGTCTCGCCCAACGGCGTCAATGGCGCGTCGTCAGGCAGCTCTCAGACACCGCCGCAAGGCGCCAGCACGGCGTCAACGTCCACAAGGCCGCCACACTACGGAGAGCACCCCCCGAGCGCATAAGGCATCGGTTCGGGTCTGCAGCAGCAGCAACAACACGACGACAGCAATGCTTCCCGGGAGCACCAGATCGAATAGCGAATGCTCATTTTCCAGCAGGCGATACGAATAGAACGCACACGTTCCGGCTCGTTTTCTTTCAGCATCAGCGGGAACAGAAGCGGATATCCACGGCGTTTAGGGGCGAAGTTCGACTGGCGGTGGAGGGGGGGCAGGACGCGAGTCTACCACCCCCTCCCATGTCTGTGTGTGTGTGTGTCTTGGAGGGACTGGACTGTGATCCCGGATGATTACGAGGTTTTGGGCTGTACGCACTGGGGTGTTTCCCGGCAACAGGCGCGGCGATTGCTTTTTCTGGCACGAGATGAGCATGATGGGGGTACAGGTAGCTTTTTTCCATGAGGCGGCAACAGCACGGGTTCGGCCGCCCGGTGGCATCACTGACGCGAGAACGATTATTGTCATGAAAATAGAGACGTAAATGGCATTCATCTGTTCATGGGGGCTGGGTACGGTCGTGATGGTTGTCAGGGTATGTGAAAAGGGGCAACCAAAATCGCACCCGACTAATAGCTGCAGTGTCCGCAGTATCCGCAGTCCTCCGATGAGCAAGCTGTGTAGTCCGGTACCGATTTATCACTCGGATATCCGGAGTCATCGTTGTCGAGGTTGATGGCCGATTCCCAGACGTCGTCGGCCAACAAGTCTTTGAGGGACAGTCTGCCATCATCATCACCGCTTCCCGCCTTCTCACCCTTCCCCGTCTCGCGAATCTCAGCAAGCCAGTCCTTCCACCTCCTCTCCGTCTCCGCTGGCAAAGACGACGGGATTCCCGGCATCTGCTCGCGAATCTCCAGCACAGAAGCGCCTTCTTCGTAGTTGATCTCGAGCTTACCATCTCCACGCGCTTGGGCGAGGGCCATGATTTTGCGGAGGAGCTTTGCAAACCGAGCTAGAGTCTCTTGTTGTTCGGACTCCCAACGGGCGAGGTCGGGACAGATGTCGTGGATGGTGACGTCGGTGAAGAGGCCGCGGTCGTGCCGGCCGATGATGAAGTTTGGGATTTGGCAGAGCCAGAGGCGGGGGATGTGTTCGGCGATGAGGGTTTCGGGGGGGATGGTGCGCCGGATGGAGCGGGTTTTGAGGTCGAAGAGGGCGGAATGGGGGATGGGTTGGCCGGCGGAGGTGATGGTGATGGAAGATGTTTTTGGGAGGGACGGCTTCGAGGAGGACGGCTTCGAGGAGGCCGTCTTCGAGGAGGCCGTCTTCCCGAGGGATGTCTTCGGCACTGGGGAAGCCTTGCCGACCTTGTCGGGGAGGTAGCCGTCGGCCAAGAATCGGACAATGGTGGAAATGCCGGCAAAGTCATGTCGGACAATGCGCCTATGGAGGAGTGATCGGAATACATCCTTCTCCCAGACCATATTGGCGTCCACGAAAGTGTGTCCAAATCCCTGGACATTGGGAATCTTCTCATCCTCCGGGTTCTCACGACGAATGAGATGGATGGCGCTGCCGATGGTCTCGACGAGCATGCGGAAGTTGCGGGACTCGCCGGCCGCGAAGCAATAGAGGTTGAAGAGGGTGTGACTGCAGGCGACGAGGTCGACGGGGGCGGTGGTAGAGGGCGCGGGGGTGCATAGGAGCGCTTCGATGGCGGGCTGGGTTGGGTGAGAAGGGTGAAGGAGGGCGTCGTGGTCGCGATAGAAGGTGCCTGAGTCCCAGGGCAGGCGGCGAGGTGGCGATGGCGACCAGCGGCGGGGAGTGCCTGGGATGACGATGGAGGGAGTCCGGTTGTCGAGCCAGTTGTAGGAAGTGAGGGGTATGAAGCCTGTGAGCTTGATCGGGGACTTGGGAGTGTCCGCGAGGTCGGCGGTTGTGAGGGATTCGATCAGAGGGCCGAGAGGGTGACGAGGAGGCGATGGGGGACTGGGAGAGGTGTCATTTGCAGTCGAGGGCGAAGTTGAGGATCCTCGTCCTTTACCGGGCCATGTGCCTGCTCCATAGTAGCCTCTTCCTTGCCCATGCCATCTGCCTCGTCCTCGAGTCGTCCATCTCTGCTGCTGGGTTTGACCTTGAGATTGTTGCCCAGGGGCGTTCCAGAAGCCTCCACCGCTACCACGACCATGGCCACGGCCACGTCCAAGACTGCGACCCTGGCCCCTGCCGCGATCGGTCCAGAGATCTTGGGAATCCTTGGGAACGAGAGGCTGTTCTAGGTTGCTGGAACGCAGATGGGTGGGAATCCAGATGGCACCTATGGTGGTCTCCTCTGCCTTGAAGTCTTCGGGGGACTCGGATCGACGGTACATCTTGGATGTCTTGGTGGGTTTGGAGAAAATGAATGGAATCAAAAGCTCCGACAAAGGCTTGGAAAGGGCAAATGGTTTCTTGAGGAGGTCTCTCAGGGGTTGGTGATCATGATCGGTCGGGGAAGACATCTAGAGCGGAAAAGCTGCAGGATTAAGTATACAAGCGCGCCCGCTCGACTGCATGTCAGCCTGATTCCCAGACATCGCCTAGAACATGCGAGAAGTGTGTTTGCTCGGAATGCCAGTGAGGCTGTCTCGATGCTTTGTTGGCCTGTTAAACCGGCCCGGCATATGCGGGAGGCTCACCATCTCAACCCCGCCCCTCCTTTCGAGACCAGTCCAGCCCCGGCCAGCTGCAAGAGGGAAACCAACGGCAATTGATGTTTCGGCTTTCATTGGGTTGTTGGCTCAATGATATCATGAACAAGGGTATCGGCATTCTTCCATTTGTCGGATTCATGTTGGGCGACAGAGGCCTGCCTTCAATTCTTATCTGCAGGCTGCCCACCGTCTGCCTAGGTTCCCTGGTTTTATACCCGACGCATCCCGCGGATGAAGCTCCTCTCCTCTGACCAAAATCAGGAGAAATCAGATTTTGACAAAGTCCGATACCCAAGAACAATTGATTCCCAGGTATCTCCCCCTGCTCATTCTGGACTACTCAAGCATCAGCTAACGACAATTACCACAGTCCAATGTCCCCACCCCCCGCGATGGAGCGAACCAGACTCAAACGCCTTGAAAACGTCTTCTTTACGTTTGTACAGGGACCGAAAACAATCATCCTCTCCCGGGACGCGGAGTTGTTCCTCGAAGCTGCGCGATGCCGTCCGTCCGCCAAAGAGTGCCTCGAGACCATCGCCGCCAACCGACAAGGGCTGGAGGCTGTTCGCAGCAGCTTCCGTATCAGCTCCAGCGCCGACTTCATCTCCAAGAACAACATCCCCTTCCTCTCCTTCATGTCCAGCCCCGAGGTCAAGGCGGTCTTCCAAGGGAAGCTCCTTCAGAAGCTTGTCGCCATGATCATCTACCCTCCCACCTTCTGGAATTCTTTTGTGGACTTGTACGTCCGCAAGGGATTTTCTGGCGGGGAGGCAGATGTACAAGTCTTCGCATGGCTGTGCTTGGAGATTGTGATGCACCCCGACCCCGAGGTCATCGCCATCGCCACTGGTCTTGTCAAGACCCTCGAGCAGTCTCCCCTTCTGATCTATACCAACCCCACGATCCGCGAGTACGGCTACCGTATCCAGAAGATCATCCAGCTCAAGGCCACGTCTGGTGTCCAGCCCACAAACCTCGCACTTGAAACACCAGGTGGACGAAATGACAATGACTTCGCCAACTTCAGGGACATCTCCGTCTACCCTACCCGCGATGAACTCACCTCCAACCTTCCACCCTTCTATCGAAGGGCAGCCGAGGTTGACAACGCAAGCCCTGAAAACAGGCCTGGAATTCATCTCGACAATCAATTTCGTCTTCTTCGCGAGGACATGCTCGCAGAGCTCCGGGAAGATCTCCAGCGTGCCTTCGGGAAAAAAGGGCGAGGGAGAAATGCTTCGGTCTACTACAACCTCTGTCTTCACGGGCTGGACACGGGTGACTTCCACAGAACCCGAGCTCCTTCCCTGCTTGTCTCCGTCGGAGGTGGTCTGGATATGTTGAAGAATGCTTCTGCCAGCAAGAGAAAGTCTATCCTTCTCGACAACAAGCGCATCGCACCCCACAAGGGATTCGGAGCCCTGTGCAAGGGTAAAGATGTCATCGGTTTTGCCTTCATCGTTCGCGACATCGACCTTCTCTGCAAAGACTTACCGGTCCTCGGATTGCAGTTCCCATCCACTGAGATCCTGTCCAAGGCTCTTGTGGCGCTGATGATCCCAGACGACATTCGCTTCATCGTCGTTGACACACCTGTCTTTGCCTATGAGCCCATTCTGGAGCGGCTCAAGGACATTCTCGAACTTCCCCTCGAGCGCGAGCTGTTTCGACTGCCTGGCGAGCCTGAGGAATTTGAACCGTCTGAATTCTCGGTCCCGTTCATTCATCCAGCTGCAGGCACCAAAGGCTGCAAGCTTCAGTTCGGCAGCCGCTCGTTCGCCCTCGACAAGTCCCAGGGAGATGCCTTGGCGTACGCGCTTTCGAGCCCACTTTCGGTCATCCAAGGCCCTCCCGGTAAGTGTCACTGAGTTGATGACTTGATTGTCCCTGCAGACTTCCACTAACGATATTTGATAGGTACTGGCAAGTCGTACATCGGGGCACTGGTGGCGAAGATCTTGCATCGCGACCCCAGGAGCAGAATACTTGTTCTGAGCTTTACCAACCACGCCCTCGACCAGTTCCTAGAGGACATCACCAAGATTGGTGTCGATCCCAATGGCCTTGTTCGTCTTGGTTCAAAGTCTTCCGACGTCACAGCCAAGTTCTCCTTTGATTTGCTGTTCAAGCAGAGCGGGGCCGGCCGAGCCAGGGACAGGTCGATGCTTCTGGCAAGCAAACGCGAAATGGAAGATCTTCGTCAAGAGGTAGAACCTTTATTCAAGAAGGTTACCGAGCGAGGCACAACTCTCATGGACATCCTGGGCTATCTCGAGTTTTCCGACGACTTCACCTTATTCTGGACCGCCTTCCAGATACCCACAACTGACGACGGATTCGAGACCGTAGGAAACCACGGGCAAAATATGCGGCGGGACCATTTGATCAAGAAATGGGCGTCAGGGCAGAATGCTGGTTGGGCATACGAGTTGCTATCGCCCGAGTGTCGGGCCATCTGGTCAATCCACCCAGAGCATAGGGCCAGGCACATGGAGTTGTGGGCAAAGTCGGTGCATGAAGAGACCCTCCAAAACCTTCAAGAGTGTCTTCAACGACTGGAAGACGCACACAAGACGGTCGAAAGGGTCTTCACTGAAGCACGGTGTGACTTCATTCGCACCAAGCGGATCATCGGCTGCACGACAACGGGTGCCGCAATATACTCCAACTTGATCAAGGCAGCTCGACCCGACTATGTGCTCGTGGAGGAAGCGGGTGAGATCCTCGAGGCCCACATTCTCACTGCTCTCCACCCGCAGACAAAACAACTCATCCTCATCGGCGACCACAAGCAGCTGCGCCCCAAAGTGAACAACTACGCCTTGAGTGTTGAGAAGGGTGACGGCTACGACTTGAACAAATCGCTGTTTGAGAGGCTCATCCTGCAAGACCACCCCCTGAAGACTCTTAGCAAGCAACATCGCATGGTGCCAGAGATCTCTTCTCTCGTTCGAGAGATGACCTACCCGGATCTCAGGGATGACGACAAGACCCTGATCCGTCCCAGAATACGAGGCATTGTAGGGAGGCTCGTTTTCATCAACCACGACAAGGCAGAGGTCGATGCGAATGAGCTGAAGGACCGCAGGGATGTTGGACTCACATCCAGCAAGAGGAATGAGCACGAGGCCCGAATGGTACTCAAGATGGTCAAGTACCTCGGTCAACAGGGTTACAAGACGGACAACATTGTGGTCCTGACCCCCTACCTGGGCCAGCTGAAGCTTCTGAAAGAGATGCTCAGCCGCGAGAACGACCCGTGGCTGAATGATCTGGACAATTTTGAGATGATTCGAGCTGGTGTCATGACCTCTGCCGCAGGTGCGGTGGGAAAGGGACGAATTAGGCTGTCCACCATTGGTAAGATCCATTTTCTTTTCGATGCAGACATCGTCGCTGACTGTACCATTTAGACAACTACCAGGGAGAGGAGAGCGACATTGTCATCGTGACTCTCACGCGCAGCAACAGAAAGGGTGACATTGGCTTCATGAAGGCCCCGGAAAGACTAAACGTCCTACTCTCCCGAGCAAGGAACTGCCTATTGATGATCGGCAACATGTCAACCTTCATGAACTCTCGCCAGGGGCGCGAACTCTGGCTCCCCTTCATGGAGTTGCTCAAGTCGAAGGATGCATTGCAAGATGGCCTCTGGGTTGCATGCGAGCAACACCCGGAGAAACGTTTCCTGCTTGCATCTCCCGAGGATTTTGAGGCGAAGTGTCCCGATGGAGGTTGCACAGATCCCTGCCGGGTCAAGCTTTCTTGTGGTCTCCATCACTGCAAGAGACAGTGCCACCGACAGAGCGACCACACCGCCATGAAGTGCGATGAAATCCTTCAGAAGGCTTGCGAAGAGAAGGACCATCGGTACAAAGTCCCATGCCACGAGCGGCAAAAGCGGTGTCCCAAGTGCCTCCAGGAGGAGGAAGAAATGCGCCGACGTACGAAGCGGGATCTTGACCTGGAGATGGAGTGCCGAGCTCGTCAATCCGAGTACAAGAAAGAGCTAGAGAAGATCCAAGACGAGATTGCCCGTGAGAAGCGTATTGCTCAGGAGGAAAAGGAAGCAGAGGACCGGAAGAAGACGTTGGCCATGAACGAGGAGGAGCTCTCCAGGCTGAGGAGGGCTCGAGCTCAGGCGTTGGTGATGAAAATGGCACGGGAGCGGCAGGAGCGGAAGCAATCAAAGGCTGCCTCGCAGACTGCGACTTCATGTTCTGACCCCCAGAATACCAAGAGCCCATTTTCGAGCGCAAAAAACAAGGACGACAACCTGAGCGACAGTGCCAACAGCGATTGGGAGCATCAGAAGACGCACGAATATGCCCAGAGCAAGCCTTTGGACATGCTTATGGACATGATCGGGCTCGAAGAGGTCAAGCTCGAGTTCCTCAGAATCAAGGCGGCCGTCGACACTGCTATCAGGCAGGGAATCTCGCCCGGGAATGACAGATACAGCTGTGTCTTTTTGGGTAATCCTGGCACCGGTAAGACTTCACCACATGTCATCTTTGTTTGACCGAGACTAATACCTTCAAGGCAAAACAACTGTGGCCAGGATCTATGCCCAGTTCCTGACATCCATGGGCGTCATACCCGGGCAGATGTTCGAAGAGACGTCCGGCGCGAAGCTCGCCAGCGGAGGCGTGCCGGGGTGTCAGAAGATGTTGGACAAGGTGCTCAATGATGGCGGCGGCGTCATCTTCATCGATGAAGCATACCAGCTCGCCTCTGGAAACAATTCCGGTGGCGCTGCTGTCCTCGACTTTCTACTTTCGGAATGTGAGAATCTCCGCGGCAAATGTGCTTTCATCCTCGCTGGCTACGCCAAGCACATGGAGGCGTTCTTTGCCCACAATGAGGGCTTCGCAACTCGGTTTCCCACTCAGATCAAGTTTGGAGACTACACAGACAAGGAGCTGCTGCGGATCCTGGGTTCCAACATTGAGAAGAGATGGTCAAATTCCATGGTGGTCGAGGACGGCCTCACTGGGCTCTTCGCTCGCATCGTGGCCAAGCGGATCGGGCGCGCTCGCGGCAAGGAGGGCTTCGGCAACGCAAGAGCAGTTGAAAACGCCTTCCAGACCATTTACCGCCGACAAGCACATCGTCTTCAGAAGGCGCGCAGGGCCAAGAAGAAGGCAGATGACATGCTGCTAACCAAGGAGGACCTCATCGGCCCCGAGCCCTCGAACGCTTTGCTCAAGTCTGAGGCCTGGCGGGAGCTTCAAAAGCTGATCGGACTCGGTTCGGTCAAGGAGTCTCTCAAGGCTTTTATGGACACGGTGAAAGCCAACTACGACCGGGAATTGAAGGAGGAGCCGATTGTCAAGTACTCCCTCAACGGCGTCTTTCTCGGAAACCCTGGCACTGGAAAGACCACCGTTGCCAAGCTATATGGACAGATTCTCGTTGATCTGGGCATGCTCTCCAACGGCGAAGTCATCATCAAGAACCCGTCGGACTTTGTCGCCGCACACCTGGGAGGCTCCCAGAAGCAGACCAAGAGTATCCTGGCGTCCACCATTGGCAAGGTGCTGGTCATCGACGAGGCTTACGGTCTCTACGGTGGAAACAGCGGGGGATCTGACATTTACAAGACGGATGTCATTGACATTATTGTTGCAGAGGTCCAGAGCGTCCCTGGAGATGATCGCTGTGTTTTGCTTCTGGGCTACAAGGATCAGATGGAAGACATGTTCGAGAACGTCAACCCCGGCCTCAGTCGCCGGTTCCCTATGGCTTCCGCGTTCTCCTTTGAGGACTTCACGGCACCGGAGATGGGGCTGATTCTCACGATGAAGCTCAAGCAGCAGGCATTCCGAATCACGGATGAAGCACAGAGGGTTGCCATGGAGATGCTGGAGCGTGCCAGAAACCGGCCAAACTTTGGCAATGCAGGCGAGGTTGACATCCTACTCGACGCCGCCAAGACGCGGCACCAGAAACATCTTTCGACAGGCAAGGCGCAGAGAGGGGGCACATTGGAGGCGATTGACATTGACGAAGACTTTGATCGCGCGAAGCGATCGGAGACCAACATTGCCAAGCTCTTTGAGGGCACCATCGGGTCCGAAAGGATCGTCGCTACCTTGCTCGGGTATCAGGAGACGATTCGGGATCTCAAGAAGCTCGACATGGACCCCAAGGCTGAGATCCCCTTCAACTTCCTGTTCCGAGGACCACCTGGTACTGGAAAGACGACGACAGCTCGGAAGATGGCCAAGGTGTTCTACGATGCGGGCTTCTTGTCGAGTACGGAACTCATCGATTGCTCGGCATCTGACATGGTCGGGCAATTTGTCGGACAGACTGCGCCGAAGGTCACGAAGCTCTTGGACCGAGCCCTTGGTCGCGTCCTTCTCATCGACGAGGCATACCGCCTGGCAGAAGGACATTACGCCAAAGAAGCATTGGACGAGCTTGTCGATGGCGTGACCAAGGAGAAGTACCACAAGAAGCTGATCATCATTCTGGCGGGGTACGAAGATGACATCAATCGCTTGTTGACCGTCAACCCGGGGCTGAGCAGCAGGTTCCCCGAAGGAATCTACTTCGACAGTCTACCAGCGGAGAAGTGCCTGGAGCTGTTAACCACGCTTTTGAAGAAGAGGAAGAAGGAGATTGAAGGAAAAGGCAAGGGCGTCGTGACTCTTCAGTACCTGGACTCACCTTCGGCTGACTTCCAGCGCGACGTCGTTTCCCTGTTCGAGCAGCTTTCAGAGCAGTCAGGCTGGGCAAATGCCAGGGATGTGGAGACGATTGCAAAGGCCATCTTCCGCAAGTCTTTGAAGAACCTCAAGACGAAAGACGATGCGACAGTCATCCATATTACCGAAGGGTCACTGCGAGAAGAATTGACCAGCATGCTCGGAGAGCTTCGATCGCGAGGCCGACAAGCTGCCATGAACTCGGGTCTGGAGAAGACCATTCAACTGCTACAACAGCAAACTCAGGACGCACCGCAGCCCCCCAAGCTTGCGACATCGACTGTCACGGAGATTGAAAAAGATCCGGGCAATGAGGAGACTGACAGCGACCTCCCCGCTGCTCCACCTGTCTTGGACAAGGACAAGGGATTTTGTGGAGGCATCCGAGATGCGGGGGTCAGTGATGCAGTGTGGGAGCAACTGCAGAAAGACGCAGCAGCCGAGGCTCAGCGAGAGGAGGAGTACCAGAAGAAGCTTGAGCTCAGGGAGACGGCTGACCGGGCGATGAGGGAGAGGATCATCCAAGAGCTGGTGGAGGAGAAGGAGAAGCGCAAGCAAGAAGCCGAGGCAAAGAAGAGGTTGGAGATGTGGGGTGCCTGTCCGGCAGGATTTACCTGGGTCAAGCAGTCCGGGGGATACCGGTGTTCGGCAGGGGCTCATTTTGTGAGCGATGATGAGCTGTCGAAGTTCTAGATGCGTTGAAGGCGAGGCGGTGAGGGTTACAGAGAGACGTGTTGTCAGAGGCTTGTGGTCACGCGAATAACTAGATTCCTACATGAATGCATTGCTTACATCCCTCATGCACTTTACATGCAGTCTCGTGGTGTGCGCATGGTTCTGGGGTGCATACTGCAAGGCGTACGTTTCTGCACCCCGCATTTTCGTCACATTCTAGATCCCCTGAACACGGACGCCATCCTGGAGTGCCGACATGAGGAGGGGCGCCACTGCCGCTCATGCCCAGGAGAAGACTCCACGGCCGAGACATTTCCCCTGTGGAGGTGTTCGTTTTGGGAACATCTTGCGACTCGGGATGGCGTTGACGCCGAGCGGAGCATGTCAGTGCTTGGCCGTGACGGTCGTGAGAGCGGCGTCTTCTTGGCGGGTGTCTGCAACGCGGTTTACCTTGGCGGAGAATGGCGCCGTTGCTTTCACAATGGTCATGCCGAGGCACGCGGAGTTGAGGGCAGGGGTTCGGATGTAGCTGTGAGGGGGTCATCAGACGACATTGATCAACTTCAAACCATAACTTAATGATGGGATGTCGTGGAGCGGGGTGATTGTGATGATGATGAAGAAGGGTTGTAAGACATGGTTCTGTGGATGCGGGCAAGACAACGGAGGTGCAGCGCCGGGATGACCCGGAGTTGGTGATGGAAGGACGAGGATGCTTCTGGGTAAGACCATGATGAGGTATAGAGCGGCTGCATGCTGCGGTGTACAGAGGTGTTCATGCTGTGACACCAGGACAGTTGACTTAGGTATCACAGACAGACAAGATACCCCTGAGCCACTGGCAGCTAGAGAGATGGCCATGGAAACCTAGTTAGGTATGTAAAGAAACATACCTGTATGACTACTTTCTTGTTTCTCCTTCAATGCACCACGTCAGACTCGGAGGTTG
Organism: Plectosphaerella sp. P0831; assembly: GCA_014635975.1. Lineage (NCBI taxonomy): Eukaryota > Fungi > Ascomycota > Sordariomycetes > Glomerellales > Plectosphaerellaceae > Plectosphaerella > Plectosphaerella sp. P0831. The sequence continues at coordinate 451,106 of JACAFV010000002.1, read as the reverse complement.
AGCCTGGGCATGTCACTGCAATCAAGGACCCCAAACTGCTGCCAATACAGCACACCCATGCTAGAAAACAGCTCATCGTCCCAGGTCCAGGCTCCGCGTCTCATCAGACCAAAACAAATCCGACCGGCCCAACCCGCAGTGGCGTCGTCGACAGAGATGCCTCGGCTCGTCTTCACCTCGATGCAACCCTATTGGTGATCGGCCGGCAGTCGCGCATCCACTGATCGTCTCAACCGGCAAGCCTCCGCAACGTCTACCAGATCAGGCAAGGCGCGCCGCCGCCAGGGCCCCCGAAGGAGTCCACTCGGAGGTTTAACGAGCTCGGTCGTCAGGGGTACCCATGCTTCGTCCCTCGTGCCGTGCTGTCGACTGCCATCCCACCCTAAAACGTGGGACGGACTAGACTTCGGGGGAGGGAACGACGTGCAGGCCGAGCCGTGGGTAGGGTGTGCGTCGTGCACCGTGCGGGATGGGCGACGGTGTACCTGAAGGATTTGTGGGTGTTGCTTTTGGGGATCCTCCTGTCCGTGTCATGAAACGACACGCCATGGGCCAAGTCGACTTGGGGATCGGGATGGCTTGGTGTAAAGGGACTTCTGAATCGATGCTCGCTTGGAGGTGAGGTGTACTATGAGTGTCTGTGAGCGCACATAAAGATATAAAGTGGTGGCTCTCCGTCCTGTCGATGATTGAGTTTGAGCTTCAAGCCTTCATCTTCACTTCATCTTCTCTTCACTTCTTCTCATCAACATCATACCATTCCTCCATCGTCAACTTCCTCTTCTCATTCACCATGAAGTTCTCCACCGCCGTCTCCCTCTTCGCTGGCCTGGTTGCCGCTCTTCCCGCCGTTGAGCTGGCTCCTGGTGACGTTCTTGACGCTCGTCAGCTGGGCGGCAACACCCGCAACGACCTTCAGAATGGCGGTGCTTGCCCGCCGGTCATCTTCATCTTCGCCCGAGGCTCCACCGAGAGCGGCAACTTGGTGAGTTGCTACGAATTGTCTGCGGTATTCCATGCTGACAAGATTCAGGGCACCCTTGGCCCTCGCGTCGGCTCTGCCCTGGAGTCCGAGTACGGCCGCGGAAACGTCTGGGTCCAGGGCGTCGGTGGCCGGTACCAGGCTACCCTCGGTGATAACGCTCTCCCCGACGGCACCAGTCGGGCTGCCATTGCCGAGATGACGGGGCTCTTCCAGCTGGCCGACCGCTCGTGCCCTAGTGCCACCATTGTGGCAGGAGGTTACAGGCAAGTCTTCCTCCGGGATGCAACTGATTTTAGTGCTGACTTTGATGCAGCCAGGGAGCGGCACTTACCGCTGCCACGATTCGTGATCTTAGCAGCAGCATCCGTAGCAAGATTGCCGGCGTCGTCCTCTTCGGATACACCAAGGTGAGTGACGTGACTCGAGTACCTAATCTGAGCCGGACTGACACTGCTTCAGAACCTGCAGAACGGAGGCCGGATTCCCAACTACCCTGCCGCAGACACCAGGGTCTTCTGCAACATCGGAGATCTCGTGTGCACTGGCTCCCTCATCGTCGCTGCTCCTCACCTTGCCTACCAGAGTGACGCGAGCGGCCCTGCTCCTCGCTTCCTCATCAGCAAGATCAACGCCGCCTAGATGGGCCTGGGACTTGGTCAATCAACGATGCTGTGACTGCGCCTGCGGTGGTCACGGTGGACAAACTTCCCTGCAGGCGGGACGTATTCTCTTCTTAGGCTGTATATCGGGTCTCTGGGACGGCCAGCAACTGCAGGCGCCTGTGTGGAAGCTGGCTGTGTCGGTAGACTGTTTCATTCGTGTGCAATTGATCAACATGTTGACATTTTTCGATCTGCTTGCAGATGCTCTGATTACATGCCAACTGTGCTTGGATGAGAGACCTGCCCCGGTCCATGCTATGCGTGCCCCAAAGTAAGAAGACCTGCAGTTATGCTCGATGCAGCGTCTGACGATAGGACTTTCGGCTTCTGGTGGGTAAAAAGCAACCAAAGAACCAGTGTGATCGCCAGCTGTGCCATGATGACCGTCTGGAACGCCCGTATCCCGACGGCTTCCGAGATGATTCCGATGAGAGCTGGAAGACCAGCGCCTCCCACCTGCCCCACGGACGAGACAAAGGAGACGGCAGCAACATGGATGCTGCTAGGGATTGCTGATGCCAGGAACACAATGCTCGATGGGAACAATGGCCCGCAAAAAGCTCCGATCGTGGCCAGTAGCAGGATTGATACGGCCGTGTTCTTGACGAGGGCGAACACAACTCCCGTCAGCATGGTGATGACGAGATACACCGTGACAGCTCGTCTGATGCCGACTCTCTCTGTTACTGGACCCAAGATGAGCCTACCCACGGCCATACCAGCCCAGAAGCAGGTGGAGCAGAGGTTGGCCAGGGCAGGGCGGACGTGGCGGGCCCTCGTCATGAAGAGGATGATCCAGCCGGAGATGGCGCTTTCGGTGCCGACGTACATGAGCAGGTATGCTGCGCACATCCACACCGCGCGGTGTTTGATGACCTCGGAGATGCCCCGACCTTCGAGCTTGATCACCTCAGGCTGGGAGGAATCAAGCTCGTGATACTTCTTGGCGTCGTCGGATCGGAAAGCCCAGGCAAGTACAGCCAATTCGACGAGGGAAGCTCCCGCCTGGTTCGGTCAGTGTCAGGCCAGCAGCGTCAACTTGAATGTGCAGGCTTTACCAGATAGTAGTACCATACGTACCACGAACCCCTGTCTGTCGACATCACAAGTCCAGCGATGGCAGGGCCTGCGGCAGCCCCAACAGAGAAGGCACCATGGAGTAATCCGGATGTGAAGTTTGGGCTCTCCTGAGCAGCAGCCCAGCTCGCCCAAGAGGCGTCGACGAGACCGCATCCAAAAGCCATGGCGGCGAAACAGACGAGGAAACCCCAAAACGGCGGCCGTTGAGAGGCGCCGACTGATCCTGCGAGGTGCGCCAAGGGTCCGAGGATGGCGATGCCCCGCCGCCCCAGCTTTGAATGGATCCAGCCGTTCAACTGAGCTGCGAGGAGGTAGGGAACGGGAACGGCGAGGAAAATGAGTGATGCCTGGCTGTCGGAAAGATCGTAGTCGTGCTCGAGATGGGGAAGGAGAACGCCGGTGGTGGAGGTGAAGAGGCCGAGGACGGCGAAGCAGAGCATTGTCGCCGCGATTCTGGAGGCGGAGCGTGCTGCCGCTGGCTTCGGGGCGTCGTCTCCTCCTGGCCGCGGGCCGAGGAGGGGCGACTCTTCGCGGGCGTGGGCCGCATCGTCGTGATCGTTGAGTGATGCCATTATCAGGCCAATGGATGCGCAATTGATGCGCGCGGGGTTGAGATAGCTGTTGTGGTGTCGGAAGGAATCTCGTTTCAAGGGAGGAGGATGACGTCGGAGACTCAGGCGGAGGTCGGAGTCGGAGCATGTCCTTATTGGGAGTTACCGCCTCCGCCCTGAAAACGCCTGACAAAGTGCCCCTGACACAGCCCCTGACAAGACATAGCTCGGCGCTTGCTCCGACCAGCCAGCGGCCCATCCCGGAAGTCAATTGGGGCTGATCATGGCAGTATTAGCCAAGGCTGGATGAGCACAAATGCTTGGTCTGTTGGTTGCTGGACTTTTAAAGTTTGGCCACTTTCGAGCTTCCGGTAGTTCAGGTGGATGGGAGGGAGCCGACCGCGAGACGTGCCAAGCAAGGGAGAACTAATACTACCTGTAAAAGTGCCAGCGCGTTGTCAGCACATCCGGCCTTGAGATACGCCCTTCTGGAAGCCCGCTGAATGGTTGCCACAAACACTTCAATTGCCAGGTGCTTCGGGCCTCGCCCGTGCAGAAATCAGTGGCCAACTCGATCAACGAATTTGGGAGTGCGGAAATGCGGCACCATCATGGTTGATTCACACAATGCCAGCTAGGACATGTCATGGCCGTTCATGTAAAGAAAAAATCAATATCTTGGTTGACTTGGCGACAGCCATCGGGCATCTGGTGTTATATGCTCCTCGACATTTTGCTGTTACAGTACTGTATTTCGCCGAAGACTGCCGTTCTCGAGTTTCTCCGAGATCCACCATATGCAACTGGCTTACATTTTAGTGCCGAGAAGCCCCCTATCCTTCGCCTGCCCCCCGCTTAGCGTAAGATAGGGCGTAAGCCAGCGCCCATGACCGCTGGCTGGTGACAGCCTCTCGATATGCCCTCCTCTTTACGTAGGGGTTTCCAGCATTCCCCGATATCTCCGGCAGCACTTGGCGTTTATTTCGCTATCTCAGGCAGGGACATGATCCTTACGATGCCCCGCTGATACCACGACCTCCCAATTTTCGCTGGGTGATACGTATAGAGCCTGATCTCATTGGGTCGTTCGGTGTGATACGCACCTCGGGGAGTAGTCCGACGTCATGATCTAACAATCTGCCGCAAGTGAGGCGTTGCTTTCTTGGACGCAGGTCTTGGAGGCTGGACACTAGCCTTGGGCATATCTTCCTAAGGTAGCTTCAGTTTCCTTGACAACACGAAACCCTCGTCCTCAACTATCTACGCCCCAATCGTTACGATTGAGGTCCTCGAGATACTATCAGTCATCGATGAGATCCAATCTCTTGAGAATGAGGTCGATAACACTGAATTGGAAAAGCTTTATGCCTCGAGCCTCGGCGAGATGATAAAACCAAGCCAGTCCTGCTGCCAGATCGAAAGAACCTCAGTCATCACAGCCGTCAGCACTTTTCAACCAAACCCGACGAAATGCTTCGCTCTCTCGCTACTCTGGCTCTGCTGGCCTCCAGCTCCTGGGCCTCCCCGGAGCTCATCCAGAGACGTGATGATCCGAACACAGGCCTGACTTGGATCTACAAAGACTCAACCCTGCCGAAGGTCATGTCAGTATTGTCTAGTACATCATTCCCGCAGATTTTGACCTCTGAATAGGCTGTACAACACCGGCGATGGCACCATCTTGTCCGGCTCTAGGAACGGTCGGCTTGATACTACCAGTTATGGCGGCGGTGTCGGAGGTCTCACGCCTGAGACCCTCATCGGCAACGTCAGCGAGGTCCTCGACATCGCCCAGCTCGCTGTGGTGAACTTCGTCGGAGGCCGAAACGGTGGTGGGAGTGCCAACGCCGACTCGGATCGTTTCCTGAACATTTCCATGGATGCCACCAGGCGCCTCTGCAACTGCAATTCCGACATTGTAGGCGCTGTAATGATTCACGGCACCAACACGCTGGCCGACACGGTCAGATTTACCTCGCACATCGTTTTGTTTGAACCTAGAACTCATCACAAACTCCATGATAGGTCTTTGGCGTTGACCTGACCCTCAACTGCTCCAAGCCCTTTGTTGCTACCGGCTCCATGCGGCCAAACTCCGCCCTGTCTGCTGACGGCCCGTCCAATTTCTACGATGCTGTCCGGACGGCCATCCACCCCGAGGCGCGAGACCGCGGCGCCATGATCGCCATGAATGATCACCTCGTTTCGGCGTTCTATGCCACCAAAACCAACGGAAACACCGTTTCTACTTTCCAGTCCATTGACCAGGGGTACATCGCCCAGTTCATGTCCGGACAGCCGTACTTCTTCTACAGCGCGTCTCTGCCCAAAGCTCGCCATTACTTCAACCCGTTCAACCTTACAAACCCTCTGCCCAAGGTCGATCTGCTTTACGGCCACCGTAAGCCTGTACCGGCCCCGTTGTCCTTTTCTATTCGACTGACAGCTCTTCAGAGGGCTTCGATGCCAACCTCCTCTACTCTGCTGCTGATAATGGCGCGAAGTGAGTCACTTGAACGCGTTCCCTTGTTCTCAAGCGAGAGGCTAACCGATCTAGGGGCATCGTAATCATGGGTGTCGGCCCCGGCGCTCTCAGCACTGCGGCAACGCAGGCGGCCCACGATCTCTACAGCCGAGGTGTCATCGTCGTCGCTTCTTTCCGCCCCTTTTTCGGCGCTACTGTCCCTGGGCCCCAAACGAGCAACATGTGAGTGCAAACCTTTCCTCAGGCCACGTAATGGATAACCAATTTCTCTACAGCATCAGTTCTGGCTTCCTGCGGGGAGAAAACGCGCGTATCCAGCTGCAGCTCTCCATGGGCGCTGGCTATGACTTCCAGGGCATTCAGAGACTGTTCGAGGGTGACGTCAGGCGGGCTCTTTACAACGAGGCCACGCCTTTCTATAACAGCACCGTTTGGTAACAGGCTCTCCCAAACTGGCGAAACAACAGTTCAAGGATGCAGGAGAAGATCATTTATTTCTGTTTGCGGTGCCCATGCCGCAGCTGCAGACGTACGAAACTGGGACATATCCTGAACCAATGTCAGCTGTATTCCAAGGACAGGGTGTATCCCAGCTCATCGTGACTTGATGCTCGTCCCTGAAGTCAACCAAGGCTGATTATTGGGCATAAATGCTTTGTCTTTTGGTTGATAGGCTGTGGTTACTCGTGCGAGCACCCGGAGGCTCAGGTTATTGGAAGGGAGTCGACCGTGATACAAGCGTCGTAGAGGTGGTGTCTGGCCAGGGCACGAGGATAGAACTGGCACGGGCTGTAAAAGTGCCATCGCCTCATCAAGATTGTCCAGGACGCAGGCCCGAGGAACGCCCTTCTGGGAGCCCGTCACGAATATGCATGGTATAAACCACTTTGATGGTTTGGGCAGACAGTGTGGTGCTTCAAGCCTCACCGGGGCCCAATGAGCTCACCGACGTCCTCACTCTTCCGATGCCTCCCTCCCTCCATCTCGACAACGCATCACGGCGGAGTCTGTCATGCAAAAGCCACTATGCCATTGGCGGATGGATTCCTGCGGATAAGTACGGCTTCTTCGCCACAACCTGATCCCAGCGGGCCAGATTCGGTCGGAGGAGACCGAGGGACAGATGCAGTAGCATACCCCGCGCCGCATGAGGCTGACTTCGAATCAAGACGAAAATCAACTCGCTCGGCTCCTCTATTTCCTAATCGTTTGGCTCCCGCTGTAGTTTCACAAGTCTCGCACATTCAGTCCGCAGCAACTTCAAGCCCCCGTTCGCCATTGTCGGCTTCTAACTCGTACGAACTGGAGCCCCCCGCCCCCTGCCCACTGCCAGCCGCACAGTGTGCGCGACAGCCTGAAGCACAACCACTGCCACCGCCTAACTTGAACAGCGCATCACCCCCGCCCCCTTCCGCCCGCCACGCCGTGGGAATTCGGCATGTTTCCCGCCTACCATTTGCGAAGGGATGCCCTCAAGAGGTATCTTGACGGATTTCCCCCCAATGACGAAACCAGCATCGAGCTTGATGTACGGCAAATATCCCCTGAAGGAACACCTTCGTCTAGCGCTGACTTGCGAGATAACCTTTAGCTGTAGGTTTTCATCTCAGTCAGGATGGAAGGTCTTCAGCAGCGGCATCTTTGACGTTCTGTTGGATGGGTGGGGGGAGGGGGGGGCGAAGGCAGGTTCGGTCCATTGATGGGAGACTGGGAAATCCACCCAGCCGGTATCAAGCTGTTCTTCGCCATAAGCGTGTCTCTGGTCTTCATGACTCTCTACGCGTGGACGGTTGCATATTACTCCGCCAGATCAGGGCCTCTAACAGGAGAATCCAGTAAGCCAACATGGCCAGAAACATGTCATGGCGGATGATGCAGAAAGATCTTGCAGGATATGTAAGTACTATAAAATTTTATGAACCAAATTGACTTCCTTTTCCTGCACTGGGTGATTCTCGGTCATGATCACGACCCTGGGATGGCCGAAAAGGCACCCATTAGGACCCCTCGCCGACGTGACGGACATGCGCCGACTGCATGGTGGCATGCATTCTCACCATGGCTGTGCGACATGGGTGCATTCCGCGCCACCACTTAAACTGCTCACAGCCCATCTGGACCCAACCGGTCTGCGTGGGTTTGCCTCTCACCCTGGGCCACCCCCTCGCCACTCACCCACTCCCTCATCGAAAGACGCCTTACCGTAGGGTTGAAATGAGTGTACATAGTTGAGGCTACACAGCCTGCCTATCCTATTGATGGATATTGTAAGTCAGCCAAGCGTCTGGGTGGGTTGTCCCAATCATCTTGACAGCGGACGGTTCATCGGACTGAGTGCGGGCAGGCACTGCCTCCTCCTCCACCGCATAACATTACCTACTTTTGCCCCGGGCCCCCTCCAACAAGACCCTCCGGCCAGCCTTTCTCAGATCATGTTGCATTACCTCAGCTCTCCCTTCCACTTGTTATCCCTCTTCTGACCCTTACTGTCTCGCGATTTGTACTTTTACCTCGTGCGCCGACCAGTGTCCCCCTCTCCTTTACCGTCTCCCTCCTGTCTCAATTCCAGACCCTCTCTCGCTGTCAAGCTTCGATCCTTCTTCCTCGACCATTGTCATCAAGGCTGCTGCAATTTTACCCCGCGCCGACAAGCCCGTCACCCCGCGGCCAATCTCCCGACAATTGCGACGTTCGCGCTGATCGCACCAGCATTGAGCCGCACATCGCGACAGAGCGACGACGTACACGATTCCCTGTTCTTTGACCGACGACAGGGCTACATGCGATCCATGTGCATTCGACACCTCCAGCACCGCACAGTCAGGCGTGACATCTCCCCAATCAAGGTGTTTGGTGCCAATGGCAGCGGAGTACGGGGAGTACTCGTACGTGGCCGACGTCTCGCACGAGCTATACGCCCTCAGTTCCCAGTTTAGCGGCAGAACCGCCCAGAACAACAACGAACAGCACTTTATCCCCTTGCCGCAACTTCAACTCTTTTGGGACGAGAAGAAGATTGAGCGTGTTGTCGGCCTTTGCGCAAACTTCAGAGGCTCGATTGTGCTGCGCCCCTCTGTCATCAAGACTGAGTTTCTGCGCATGTACTCTCTTCTCGTTGCCCTCGAGAGGCCTTATGAGATCGAACTTTTTACAAAATGGCGTCTCAACGATGGAATGTTTCCGCTCGAGGACTTCCCCTCGGATTGGCCTGACACGCCCTCCAACAAGCACCTCTATGACCTCATTCAGGACTACCAGTGGGCTTATTTCCCCGTCATTTTCGAAAAGGGTCGACTGTACAGCCATTTGCTTCCCCAAAGAATGATTCTTCCGATTCTGCACGAAGAAGTCATGTGAACGGGGACAGAGGCGGTCCTATACAGTGCAATCCTCGAAGGTTCCAGCACCTTTGCGAAGCCTGAGAATGGAAAGGTATGCGACACGGGGTAGTGCGTCGGTCATCAATCCGTTCCGTCATATGTAATCCCTCCTCCAAGAGCTCGACCTAACACTAACTGCTTACAGGTCAAAGTTGTGCGGAAGCAGTATCTCGGCTCCAGGCGGAAGGCCATGTTCGAAAGCGAGCGGAAGGCCTTCGAGACATTGCAGAGTAGGCCATGCAAGCACATTGTTGAATGCTACGGTTCTTTCGGACAGACACTACCCAACAATGTGCAGTAGTATAGCCTCATACTTGAGCACTTCGGTGCTAGCAATCTCGACGAGTTCTTCCAACATGCGCCTCCTCCTCAAAACAAGGCCCAGCTTATCAAATTTTGGGAAAGTTTCCGAGGTTTGTTTGCTGCCCTTCACACAATCCACCAGTCTCATTCTGGTAGTCGCGACATGATGCCCAAGTATGAAATGTAAGTACAGACCCCATCCGCGCCATGGGAAATGTCCAGCGGGCGCGAGCCATGGTCTTGTGTACTATTGGCCAAGCATGGTAGACTAATGAACCCTCTCAATAGCGTTCACCAAGACATCAAACCGCAAAACATCCTCATCTCATTGAGCAGCCTGGACACGAGTCAATCAGCTGTCCTCAAGGTCATAGACTTTGGGTGGAGTACGACCCGAGTCGATCCTCAGACTCATTCCGTTGATTTAAGAAGCAGTCAAGCATACGGTCAGATGTCCCAACTCGCCCGAAATCATGAAATACCTTCTGACGAGGCGTTTCTCTGTAGGATCTCCCGAATCCAGTCACCACGGCCAATGGAAAAATCATGGCATCAATAGCATCACGACTACGGCAGACATCTGGTCTGCGGGCTGCGTCATGAGTGAAGCGGCTGCCTGGGTAGCCGGAGGCAAAGCAGGTCGATTGTCGTACGGAAAAGCTCGAGCGGCCGAGGCAGCCCAGCGACATGCCTTCAAAGAATCCGGCCATGGCGGTTGCTTCCATGGTGGAACTGACCGACTCAAGACGGTTGACGCTGTCCACCAGAGTATCAAAGATAGTTTGCCATCTTACGACAACATTACCGAGAAGGTCCTTGGCTTGGTCGAAGAGCTCATGTTGGTGCCGAGGGAGGAGCGAAAGGAAGCATGGGCCATCCGAGAAAAGCTGGGAAAGATCATCGAGAAGGCCGCTCCTGAAGAATGGGCACAAGCAAAGGCGCTCGACACACCGTCCACGCCGCCACCAAAACGGAAACAGCCAGGCTTCGACAGTGTCTCGTCACCCCAACTTTCGGTGACCCAAATCAACGGAACTTTCAAAGGACCAAACAACGGTGCCACGCAACAGCAAACGCATCCGCCGCGCACTTCTCCCTTCGGATCGCGTCCAGAGCCGATTGACAGCATTTCCTATGACAAGCATCTTGGGATAATGACCCCACCTCCGTCCGACCCCTTTACCATGTCCCATAGCGAGGGCAGGCTGTCCATGGAGGAAGCCAGAGCGTACATCAGGAGCAACAGGGCCAGCAAGCCTGTCGATGTGCGTATTCAGAATGTGATTCTGCAACTCAAGGACAACCTGGACGGCCGCGATCACATCTTCTTCGTCGACACTTCGTTGACCATGGATCAACATCGCCTCGAGGTCACCGACACCCTCCGAGTCTATGCGTACATTGCAAAACAAATCGACAAAGGCATCGACGCCGGGTTTTCGACAAACCCACAGCCGCGGAGCTACCGGACGATGACAGCTTTGATGGATGCCCTACAGAAGCAGAGATGGAACTCGGCTGCTTTTGGGGACAGCTTTGGCACTTTCATGGACACGGTCATTCGAAACCTGCCATCAGTGTTCCGAGTGAAAAGGGCCAAGCCGCAGAGCATCTTCGTGCTCACCGATGGTCGATGGGGGCGCAGCGATACCGGCGCGTGTGGTGTCGAAGGACCGATTTTACGACTGATCGATACGATGAAATACAAAAGGCTAGACCGGACGCACGTCATGATCCAGTTCATCAGGTTTGGGGATGATGAGCAGGGGATACGGCGGCTAGACGTTCTGAGCCAGCTGGGTGTTTCACAGGAAATGTGAGTCTATCCATGGATGCCGAGAATGTTTTAGAAGACATTTAACACGTTTTAGGGACATTGTAGACACCAAGCACTGCACATACGATATTTGGGCCATGTTCTTCGGCGCAATCAATGCCGACGTGGACATGGAACTTGAAGAAGAGGCGTATTCCGGGGTTTTCCCACGGTTGGCAAGTGATCTCATGCGCTCGCCTGAGTCTAAACAATGGCAGCCAGGGGGAACGGCAGATCTTGATGACAAATCAGGAGCGGCAATCAATACCGAACATCGCGGGCTAGGTCTGGGGGATTCGCAAGATAGCGAACAGATACCTGGGGTGGACACACGGGAGATACCGCACCCAGCATCCGTCGCAGGCCCCTCCACATGGAAGGGCAGCTCCCGATCCTACCCTTCCACGAACCCAACATCAATATGGTCGAAAGGCCAAATTTCAACCAAAGCTTCATCGATTTCCAGTTACAGCAATATGCCTGAGAGCGCCAAAGTTTCCATCTCGGAACTGTCTACTGGCGTTGCTTTGGCACAAGAGCCAGAATCTCAGACGGCTGACGACATCGAGTCTCTGATCACCCATGACGGTGACTATGCGTCAAGTGTGGACGTATCGCCAGAGACTACAAGTCAACGACAGGCTGCCGTTGCTTATCTTGTGGAAACATTTATTGGGGACGAAGAGCTGTGTGCTCTGTACGAGCTGGCGTTCCGCAGGCTGGACCAGAAGAAGTTCATCAGAAATCACCGCAAGCTGCTCTGGTCCTTCGTCAGGGATCTTCGGACGCAGGGACCTCTCAATCCGTCACAGAACCTGGCTATCAGATTTCTCCGAAAATGGCACACCCGTATCAACATATCCTCGGCAATATTCAGCAAAGTCGCCCCCGCTGAAGATACAGCTTCCAACGTAATGGATCATCTATCTAGCCAAACCGAAGACTCCAAATTCTCCTTGGGTCGTTTCCTGGTAGACCACACCCTTCTGGCGGACCGCAAAAACGAGGGACAAGTGGAACCTCAACCAATGCTTGACTCTAGCTCAACGATGGAGAGCGACAGTGACAGCGACAGCGACCAAGTTTCCGATGTCGACAGCCAGGACACAGAACCTGTTTACAAGAACGCATTTGGAGCGCTGGAGGGGACTCGGGACTTCTTGTGCACCGTTCAAGCGTTCCAGTTGTACAAGGAAAACCTCCACCATCTACTACATCCCGAGCGGAAATCGAAACCGTCCCCCGATCATGTCCCAACACCGTCAGAGCCAAGACAACAAGCCCAAACCCCAGAGACCAAGTCTTGTTCCACAGAGATCGATGTGCCTTCTCCAACAGAGCTTGGAACAGAGATCGACGTGCCTTCTCCAGGAGAGCTTGTATCCCTCCCTCAATGGTCCAAGTGGCTTGCGATCATTCTCATCAAGCTTTCGGTAGGGTTCTTGCTGGATATGCAGCTTCCTCCATGGCTGGATCCTCGACCGAAGCATACATGTACACCAACCGGGACGTCCAATTTCGAGTACCGCATATCTTTCTATCGACCTGTTGGAGAGTTTGCTCAGGACGCCTGCAAACTCTGGTTCGAGCGCATTGCGGGGTGCCAACTTTCATGGTGGCCGTTTCTGCAACCCGAACGCCCATTGCAAGAGGGTTTCACGCGGATCTATTCCAAGTCTAGAAGCCGCTCTCACCGCTTCTATGATGATTTGGAGATTTCAGTTGCAGAAAAACTGTTTCCAGGGCTATCGACCCGCCAGTTGTCAGCTCCCACCTCAATGGAGAAACGGGTAGGACTGAGTCAAGAGTCTGTTCACCTTGCGAATGCGACCCTTTCTCAGAAGCTTAGGGTTCAAAGCAGTTCATCTTCGACTCTAGGAACAATCCAAAAAGAAACAAATCCAACACCGCAGGATGAAACAGATATTACAGATGCAGGTGGTCCAGCACCGCAAGTGGTGGTGCTTGGACAAGTAGACCAACAACATCCACCGGAGAACCCCGGGATCCTGTTCCTGACTGGGCAAATTGACAGAAGAAACATGGCAGCAATTTCTGTCCAACTTGGAGAAGATGACAAGGCCACGATGAGGAATCTTCGGGCAGCCTCCCGGAGTCTTTCGCAGTGGAGGTGGAAGGCTGCAACCCATATGCGATTCTACAGAGTAAGCTGGTCCGCTACGACTCAAGAGGGCATTGACTAATGGTTTTTCTAGTTCAAAAGTTTCCACAAGCTGGAAGGCCCTAGGCGACGCATCATCGACTTGCACACGGACAAGGATCGATACCCTGAAGAGGGCCATGAAGAGTACCCGCACTATAAGTACTCGCCCGCACCGTGGAAGGAGGGAGCTAGATGCCCTTGCTCAAGTGCAGCTTTATGGTACTTCTTCAACAATCCCGAGCTCTGCGGCACCGAGAAAGACTTGAACGACTCTCTTCCCGTCCGGAGCGGTGATTCTGAAAAGTCTGCTATTGTTGCTTGGGGGGTGCATATTGAGAAGCACTATTCGGTGTTCCTCATCCTCTTACCTGTTTTCGTGGCCTGTCTTATTACACTTGGAGGGACGTTTTGGTTTATTTCCAAGTGGCTTGAAGACCATCCCATCCTGGGGATCTGCAGAATGCGACGGTGCCGGCGTTCTTGGCGATGGGTGTGGTTCACTTCATTGTGAACACGATTGTTGCTCTTCTTTTGTTCAGATGGAGTCACTGAGGGCTGGAACAAATTGGGAAGTGATTCCATATTTAATCCAGTCCAGGATCTGTTTTATCTTCATCCTCATCCTACCGAACGAGTCCGAATCTTGTCGAGCAGTGCGCGACGGTCAAGCCATTCGAGTGGTGAGCCTCAAGGGCGCCACTCTGCCACAACTCGAGCCACGGTTCAACGGTCTTGGCATTCGTGGCTGATGCCGTCCTGGGGCCGCCCCTCAGTTTGCCGAAAACACGGTAAACCTCCTGCAGTGGCCTGATTCAGCCCATCGTCACCCTCACCTCTGACTCTCTCCCTCCCGCCCAGCGACCTGGGCTGCCCTGCTACCCCCCACCCGCCAAGCAGCAGACGCCCGCGCAGCCAATTCTTGTTGCCAGTTGCTGTGCCATCACACCTCCCACCTCGCAGGAACCGGCGCACACCGAAGCTCGTGTCCCATCTCGGCCTGGCGCATCCAAGCACACGAGCGCCATCCCCTCGGCTCAACCTCCCCAATCTCCGCACCACCCGCGCGCGCTCAGCGCCCCCCGAAAAATATTCTCGCCGAGCCCAGCTCGCCTCGAAGGCACGAGCAAGGATGCTCCGCCGGTCTCGCTGCGGCGGGAGGCCTGGACCAGCACCGCACCCCGGTCGCAGAACGGGTCCTCATGTCCACCGGCTGGATTATCAGATGATCAAGAGGATCTGATAAGATTTGATTAGATGGACCAGCACCCATCGCCATTGGACCGATGCCGCACCCCAGGCCCGAAAACCACGCGCGCTCCCACTACCCCCTTGGCATCACGCCCGGCTAGCACCGAAGCGGAGAAGTCGATGGGGCACCAGCAAGGCACGAACGGTGCACGACGGTGCAGAGGTCAGGGTTCAAGGCCTAGTTTCTCGCGCAGGTACGTCTTGGCGCTCATTTGCGAGGGCCCGGTGGGCGTTGTTGGCGGGACTCCGGGCTGTCAAGCGCAGGTCTGGGCTGTTGGCCGAGTTCCATCGTGCGAAGCACACAAGGGAACAAGCTTATAATGCCTCGCCCCTCCGCTGCCTCTGGACAGGCCCCCTTTGCCTCCCCTCCTCACCCAGCTCACTCGCTCCTGAGACCACCTCCCTCGTCAACAAGTCCCACCCAGCACAACTTCACCGTTGTCCACGCTCGCTCAAGACACCAATTCAGGATGCTGTCCCTCGCTACCTATGCCATGCTGGCCTCCGGCGCCGCCGCCGCCGCCGCCACCTCGTGGGAGTACCCCGCAAGCTTCCTCGAGCGTCGCCAGGCAGTCCCTGCCCCCGATACCCCGGCCTACCGCTGCCACGAGAACTGCGGTAAGTCCAGCTTGTAGCACGGTCATATTATACACTCCCGCTCATCATCTCAGGTACTCTCATCACTCTTGCCCGTGACTTCCCCGCCGACTACTGTGGCCTCGACGAGTACAACACCCGCTTCCAGGCTTGCATGGAGTGCGCTCTCACCGAGAACGTCTGGAGGTACTACGTTGGCGGCGTCACTGGCCCTGCTCAGGCCTGTGGTCTCGTCATTGCTACCTCGCCCAGCGGCTTCGTTCCTCCCGTCACCTCCACCACTCCCCCCGCCCAGCCTTCCACCACCGAGCCTCCCGTCCAGCCCTCGACCACCGAGCCCCCGGTTGTTGTTTCCTCGGATCCCGTTGCCGTCTCCTCCGAGGAGCCCGTTGTCGGCTCTTCCGCTGAGCCGGTCGAGCCCTCCGCTGAGCCCTCCGCTGAGCCCTCCGCCGAGCCGTCTGTTGCGCCCTCTGCCGAGCCCTCCGCTGAGCCCTCCGCTGAGCCCTCCGCCGAGCCGTCTGTTGCGCCCTCTGCCGAGCCCTCTGCCGAGCCCTCTGCCGAGCCCTCCGCTGAGCCTTCTGCGGACCCCTCTGCCGAGCCCTCCGCCGAGCCTTCCGTTGAGCCCTCTTCCGCCCCCTCCTCCGGCGCCGAGGAGCCTTCCGCCTCCGGTCCCGCTCCCTACCCCGTCCCCTCCGGCAGCCACGCCGTCACCAGCACTACTGCCACCAGCACCGAGGACTGCGAGACCACCGTCACTGTCACCAGCACCGACTGCGAGTCCACCACCGCCATCTACCTCCCCGTTGGCAACCACACCACCCTCGGCACTCAGGTTTATCCCGTTCCCTCCAAGTCTGGCTCCGTCCACGTCCCTTCGTCTCCCGCCGGCCAGACCACTCACTCCGGCGCCAAACCCACTGAGTCCTTCGTTGCCAGCGGCGCCGGTCAGGTCGTCGGCTCTTTCTGCGCCGTCGGCGTTGCCGTCGCCGCCATGGTCGCCGCCTTCTAAGCGGTCGTTGATGCTGATGATTCCTAAATAATGATGGTCGACGGGATCTAATGTCGGACAATGACAGCGTACTCAATACATCTTTCTGTGTACCATCCCTCCTTGCTTCTCCAGTGAATATGACCCTAAAAAGGGGCTCGGATCCCTTAGTGAGCGAAACCGAGACCGAAACCGGACTTTGGGCCAGGCGCCATCAATGCTGCACTAGCCCAGGCTTTTATAGTGGCACAGCCTTGCCGGGAATGGACTTGGCAGGGCAGAAGCATGGGGATCTTCGTGAACTCCCGACGCCTTGGCCAATGGACGCAAGATGCGAAGCCAGGTGGATGCCGGCACTGGTTGCATCGCAATCGCTCCGGGACCGATCCAGGGTCCCAAGCGTCGGGTTGATGATGGACGCCGTCATTGATGACCGACCCCGTCAACTGCCCCTGGGGGCCACGACGACATTGCGTGTTTATGCAGTGCTGCTTTTGACAAGAAGAAGTATAAAGACGTCCATCTCGTCTGTTGTCTTGTCGGAAGTTTTATAACATCATCCCATCTCACTCGTTTCCACCGCACCTACCACCATGAAGCTCCAAGCCCCTGTCCTCACAGTCCTCGCCGGCACCGGCGCCCTCGTTGCGGCGGTTGATACTGGCGTACAAAGCGCCTGCAGCCAGCTCCAAGCCTCGTGCCCTGACAATGTCCTGATGCCGAACTCGACTCGGTATGACGCCGAGCGCACTAACGTCTGGGACATTCGGTCCAACTCGAAGCCCGCCTGCATCTTCCTGCCTACCACCGCCGATGCTGTGGCTCAGGGCGTCACCATCTTCCACCGCGAGAAGACTCAATTTGCCATCCGTGGCGGTGGTCACATGAACGTAAGTTCCAGTCTCCTTTCGCTCCACCCCTCTCGACTTCCCTAACATCTCTTCACCAGTACCCCGGCTCCAACGGCATCGACAATGGCGTTCTCGTCGCCCTCGGCGAGCTCAAGCAGACTACAGTCAACCCCAACGCAAGCACCATCGACGTCGGCCCCGGCGCCAAGTGGGTGGACGTCTACGAGGCCCTCGCGCCGTTCGACCTCTACACTATCGGCGGCCGTCTCAAGACCATCGGCGTGCCCGGGCTGACCCTCATCGGCGGCGTGGGCTACTTCATCAACAAGTACGGACACACCATGGACAACGTCCTCAGCTATGACGTGGTCCTCGGTAACGGCACGCAGGTGGTCGCCAGCCAGGCGTCCAACCCCGAGCTCTTCTGGGCTCTCAAGGGCGGCGGCAGCAGCTTCGGCCTCGTCACCAAGTTCACCTTCCAGGCATACCACGTCCCTCTCGCTAGCAGCACGTTCCAGATCTTTGACCAGGACCACGCCCACGACTTCATCCGCGCCGCGTGCGACATGGTGCTGACCGAGGACGGCAAAATCGGCGCCGGAGCCGTCATCAATATCAACTACAACCTGACCAGCAAGACAGTGACGCCCCAGGTGTTTGGACTTGAAGAATCGACCGTGTCGCCCCCGCCGCGCTTCTCGTCCTTCAGCGCCATCCCCGCCGTCAGCCGCACCAACGCCGTGGTCAAGCCTGTCGACTGGCACTCGCGTCTCGAGACCCCCAACCAGATGTTCAGGATCCAATTCGCCCACCACACCGTCAAGCCCGACGCCGAGCAGCTCATCTACCTCTACGAGGAGTGGCTCGCCGCCGTGGACGAGATTGCCGAGGTGCCCGGCCTCTTCCCAACGTTTGTGCTCAACCTCGCGCCCGCATCCGCCGCCGCAGTGGCCAAGAACAACGGCGTCGGCAACACTTTTGGTATTGATGACGACCAGTCGTACATCTGGTGGCAGTTTGCGACGTCGTGGGCCAATGCCGAGGATGACCTGCGCGTGACGGCGTGGCAGAAGCGTCATCTTGCCCGGCTGCACGAGGATAACAAGGCCAAGGGGCTCGCGTCGGAGTTTGTGTACATGGGTGATGCGGGTGAGTGGCAGGAGTCGCATGCTACGTATGGCGAGGAGAATATTGCGAGGATGGGGGCGGCGAGGGATGCGTATGATCCAGATCTGACCTTCACGACTCTCAACTGGGGAGGTTTCAAGCTGAGTGCTTGAGCGGGCTGAAGCGGCAGTAATCCCACGGACCTCAATACAAGAAACTTACCTAAGCTCATCCAGACAATCACTTCGCCGGCCGGAAGGCGGCTTCCTTTTGTATCACCGTAGAATACACTTCTCTTACCATCATCACCATCTCAACACATTTACTTCCGCTCTCGTGACAGCCTCACAGTCGCTGAACATGGTGATACCTACATCGTGACCAGCGACCCGTTCATCGGGGTGAATCAGTCGCTCGGCCGCCATCTGGAGTACTCAATCGCGGCACACCTGCATCCAATGCTCATGTCGATGATCATCGATTTACCCTCGGACAATCTTAGATCAGGCTACTCACCAAGCAGCGCGCACAAAGTCACCTCTTTCAGCCTCTCAGCGCACTCACCAACCGGGAGCTTGGTTATCCGGCGGCAGACACAGCCAAGACACACCCAGCCAAGACGCACCCAAGACGGGGGGAGATTGGGATTGTTGGGGGCCGATGGTCGAGCCCACATCGCCCGCAGGATTCCGCCAGGGACCCTGTCAGCTCACGCGGGCAATCACCCTTCACAATCGCGCGTCGTCGGACGACAATACCTCATACTCCTACAACAGCACGGGAAGCTAGGCGCACCGTTGAAAACGCGTCTGCGTGATCATCGCCTTCTTCCTCGGCGTGGCTTGATCTAAGCGCGACTACAAGATGTACGATACCGAAAGCCAGTGGCCAGATTGTCGGGGGGAGACTGGTGAATGCACCTCTCTGGGGGGCAGTGTCAGCGCTTGCAGCGCGATGGCGCATTTTGGGCTGGAGCCCCTAACCCCTGCTGCAGATGGCCCGCTCCAGCTCCAGCAACGGCGTGGGGAGTGGACTGTCGCACCCCAATGCCTTCAGCGAGGTCGCCAGGCCTTCTTCACGACTTGAAACGACGTGAGATCTTTGGCGCGCGGCCAACCTGGGTCTTTGGCGACACATCGAATGGATCGCTAGGGATGGCCATGGGGTACCCGATTTCGACATTGCAGGACCGACGCTGCGCGACATCAAGCTTCATCGCGACAGTTCTGGCCCCCAACACCCGCTGCCTTGGTCCATTGCAACAAGCGACCGGGGCGGCGACCGGGGTCAAATCAGCAGTCTGACGGAAATAGCAGCCTCTGCCATCCTCCAGTGGCACCCTCAACGGCGCTGTTGCAGCAGATCCGCAGCCCTGTAAGGCGCTGCGATTGATGCTCCTCGGAGGAAGATGACCCCGGTCGCATGGAGGGAAATACTTGAGTACCCCTCCCCAGCCTTGAAATTGATGCGAGCCTTCTCTTCAAGTCACAAACTTTGGCCGACATCTTTCGTTACTCTCTTCTCTCGGCGGAGGCTGGCACCATACCGGCACTGGAATCGGCCTCGTTCACGACCGACTTAGAGCTCATGGGATTCGCATTCATCAGTCCCTCAATCGGCAGCAGCCCCCCTTTTCTCAGCGGACCAGCGGCGAGTGGAATCGGAAATGGCGTCAAATGGGCAGTCCGGCCACGGACAGGCTTACCAGCCTGCATACCAGCAGCCGGTTGACGAGCAGGACATCTCGCAACAGCAAGACCAGCCTCACTATATGAGCCACCAGCACAGCTACGATCAACTTTCACACCAGGACTCGGCGTACCATGGCGCGACATACCAGCAGAGTGACTTCAATCAGTCAGCTTCTTTCCAGCCCTTCACCGGCAACACAGTCCCGTCTACATACTACACCGCGCCAAACAGATCCTTTTACTGGAGAACTACAAGATTCGCCTTCCTCATGACAGAGTGGTGGGTGCCCGAGATTGTATCTTTTATGATCTCGGGTGCCCTGTTCGGCGTCTACTGGTATCTCCTGGAAGAATACAACAACAAGCCCATCTCGGACTGGGAGGATGGGCTCGGCGTGTCGACCATGTTCACGACGCTTCCCTCGGCCATTGCCTTCCTCACGACCATTATGAGGGGTTCCATGATATTCCCCGTTGCCTCCGCCATTGGCCAGTGGAAGTGGCATCAATTCAAGGGGAAGCCCCGCCGGCTGTTTGAATTTGAGCGCTTCGACAAGGCGAGCAGAGGCATCATGGGGTCGGCCGGGTTCATCCTCTCCCGGAACTTTTGGTACTAATCCCACAATTCTCACGAAAAGACGCAATGCTGACTCTTTTGAAGGAGCCCTGCGACTGTCGGCTGCTTCATCACCATCGCCAGCGTCTTCTTCGGGCCCTTGCTCCAAAACACCGTGCGTCAGGTCGTGCTGCCGACTCTGGCACACAACGAGACATCATACCTCCCCGTCACGAGCAAATACATCGAAGTGACGTCCGAAGACAACTTGGGCGTGGATCCGGCCTGGCTGGTCGCACCACCAACGATCCAGGCCACCATCGGACGCAGCTGGTTCTTCGGCCACGGACTTGAGGACGGCGACGCGGACATGTCCAGCCAGTTGCCATCAGAATGCCCTACCGAGGACTGCAGCTGGGACAAATTCACCACCCTGACCCTTACCTCGACCTGCAAGGAGGTGCCATTCGACGTGACGGAGGAAACGGTGAACAACTCTACCGTCCTTGTTGCGACATCGGTGGCAGCCGGGATCAGCACGCTCCGCTTGACGGACGACAACAGCACCGCCCAAACGACCCTGCACACCCAAGTCTCGCGAAACATGCCCGAGGGAAGCCTTTACTCCAACTGGTCCGAGACCATCGCACTTCAAGCCCACGTCGGCATGATTGGAGACCTCGACAACACCGGCTCCCGCTTCCAGGCCATCGAGTGCATCTTGTACTGGGACGTTAGCCTGGGCTTTGGAAATTATTCAAACGGTAATCTGACCAACACCTGGCAAGACAACCACTTTCTCAAAGAAAACCCCGGGCTTCCCCCAACGGACGACTTTGAGGATGTGGCTTTCAAAACGCCCTGGCCGTGCAACTTCAACGCCACCTCCGAAGAAGACCCCGAGAGCTGCGACTTTTCCGTCTCAGCCGACGCGCAGCGTGGTCTGTTCAACTCTTTGAGACCCTACCTCAATGGGTACACTGAGCAATCCAACTCGGTAAACCACCAAGGCGACCCAATCGTCCTGTCACTGAGCTCAGACACCCTGACGGACATCTTCCTCTGGAGCTGGATTGGTCAAGAAAACGACGAGGAAGACGAACGACTCCCGCTACTCGTCGTGGGACAGATGTATATGAATAATCTCTCCTACTTCCTGTCCGCCGCCGTCCGCGTTTTCTCTCCCGACAACGAACAGACCCCCGGCATCGTCAGCAAGCAAGTCGTGCACTTTTCCATGCGCAAGCGCTACCTCGTCCTGCCCGGCGCCATGCTGGGTGTCAGCATCATCTTCTTCGCCATGGCCGTTTTCTGGACGTGGAACGAAAAGGCGTGGAGGAACTCGCAGCTACCGCTCTTCTTCCACGGGCTGGCGAGCACAGGCCATCACGAGTGGGACGCGATGCGGATGACGGCCATGTGGGAGGTGGCGTATGACACAAAGGTCAGGCTGGAGAGCAGTGATGGCGGGCCGGGGCGGCGGCTACAGCGGTATCGAGATGATCCGGGGATGAGCCAGCCGCTGGTTGGGTATGGCGGTGGTGCGGAGAGTACGCACATGAGTGCAGAGATTATGCACATCAGCGAGGAGATTCCAGGACCGGCGCACAAGGGAACGTGGGGGACGACGTGGTCAACGGCTACGAGGGTGTAACTTGGTATGGGAAGCGGGCGTTGGGCGTTTGAGAGTTCCTCTGACCTTGGAAAAGGCGAGGACATTTGATACCTATGAACTATGAAAACTCGATCATTTCGGCGAGACCAATTCGTCACTGGCGAGATGTCACCCCATCGATGTGATAGGCCGGGCAGAATCAGGGGCTGAGGCTTCACCATCCCACGTGCTCGCCAAGGCGGGCAGTAATTGGCTGGGCCAAACTCAGCTCCCAGTCCAGCGCGCCGTCGTCGATCTACTTCAATATCTTCCACCCTACAATATCTTTCCATTGCTGTCAAGTAATTCCTTTGTTTCCATCATCACCATCATGGCAATCAGACGCTGGGGAGGCATGCAGCCCGGCGGCTACGGAGCCAAGCTGTGGAATGCTGCGGCCATCAACTACCACCTGGGATTTACCTCCTTTGGTGGTCCGCCCGTCCATTTCAAGATTGTGAGTTGGCCGGACCTTCGAATGCACCAGATGGGGGACTGACTTGTGCTTCGCGTTTAGTTTCACGACAGATTTGTCCAGAAGCTTCAATGGATTGACGAGCAAGTGGTACGTGGACAATCTGCCCCGAGACATCATCATTACTGACCCACCGCAGTACCAAGAGCTTTTCAGCGTGTGCCAGGCCTTCTCGGGCCCTGGTAGCACCAAGATGCTCTATTGCATCAACCTCATCCACGATGGATTCCTCCCTGCTCTTCTGAGCTTTCTCATCTGGAGGTGAGCGACGACTTTCATTCTTGGCCCATGCACCACTGACATGCTGTAGCTTGCCCGGTGCCCTTGGCATGTACGGTCTCTCAATCGGCATCTCCAACGTCGGCGACTCCCTCCCCGGGCCCGCCTACGCTCTCCTCTCCGGTCTCAATGCCTCAACTGTTGGCATCATCCTGGTCGCAGCCGTTCAACTCTCGGAGAAGGCCATCACCGATCGCATCACGCACATTCTGGTGTTCCTTGGAGGAGCCGCCGGTATCTTGTACAACGCACTCTGGTACTTTCCCCTTCTGATGTTCCTGTCCGGCATCTCAACCGTCATCCACGACTATCGCTGGCTTCACGGCCCCGTCAAAGCCATCATCAACTTTGCCAAAAACCCCAGAGTACGAAGGTCAGAGACAGAGCCTGAGGTCGTTGAGCTACCAGAACAGCAATCGGCCGAGCATGAGAACAGAGCCACTTCGTCTGGAACGCACTCCGGCGACAACGATTCGGAAATCCTACCCATCACGGAATCCGGCCATTCAGAGGCCGAACAGGAACCTCGCATCGTCCCACCCGAACGGAGCCTCAACTTCTCATGGGGCATTGGTCTCGGCATCATCCTCGCCTTCCTCGCCACCTTCATCACCATCATGGTCCTGCGCGGCGTGCTACCGACAAAGGACCTGCTTTTCAGCTTTTTCGCCAACATGTACCTCGCAGGAACCATCATCTTCGGCGGCGGACCAGTCGTCATTCCCCTGCTCCGCGAATACGTCGTCGCCGAAGGCTGGGTCAGCCCGCGAGATTTCCTCATCGGTCTCGCGATCCAGCAGAGCTTCCCTGGTCCAAACTTCAACTTTGCCGTGTACCTCGGCGCCTTGACGGCGATCAACGGGGGGTACAACTCAGCCGCGGGGGCTGCACTTGGGTTTGTGGGAATCTTTGCCCCTGGACTCATCACAGTGCATGGGACGATGGGCATCTGGAGCGCGATTCGGGGCCTTCGATGGGTCAAATCGATGTTAAGGGGTGTGAATGCCGGGGCCGTGGGACTGGTTTACACGGCCGTCTACCGATTGTGGCAGATTGGATACATTGACGAAAGTTTCCAGCAGGGGACCAGCCTGGCGCAAGAGCCGTGGTGGGTTGTCGTCACTGCCTCGAGCTTTGTCTTTGGCTACTCGTTTGGTGTCAGCCCCCCGGTGGCAATCATCATGGGCGCAGTTCTGGGTCTCATCTGGTATGGGATTGCCAAAGCTTGACGGAACAGAGGACAAGATGTGGACTTTCGATTCTCATCTATTCAGTCAAGACTGTGGTATCGAAAAACTAGGCTCTCGATCAAACAGCTTCTTCGCTCCAAACACCTCTGCCGCTGTCACAAATCCTTCAACCCCCAGGTCCTTCACTGACAGAACCTCTTCGTCAAGGCTCGTGAATGCCTCACCATCCAGAAGCTCCATGTACTCGTTCGTCGTGTGCATCAGCCCGCCAAAGATGGGGTAGAGCTGAACAAAGTCGCTCGCAGCGATTTGCAAACTGCGCACCTTGATCCCCTGAGCGGCACCGTAAACCTGCGCCATTTCGCCGTATGTCATGTTTCCCTCGATGCCAGCAACGATCTTGCCGGGGAGGGTCTTCTCCGGCTGTCCGAAGATGGCCTTTGCGAGAAGCCCCGTGTTGATCCTCTGGTCGCCGGCCATGGGCACCTTGACCGACGCCGGCACGCTGAGCATCATGACGTACGACTTGCTGCCGTCCTCAGTCCGGACCTCGATTGGCTTGTTCCAGGGGTAGTCCATGTTGCTCGCGTACCAGCCGATCCAGAGGAAGGTAGTCTTGGCAAGTAGCTCTGGGATCGACCTGATGTGGTTGTCGATGCGGTTCTTGCTGTCGTAGTAGGGGACCACGGCCTTGCCACCGCTCAGTCTGCGCGAGTTGGGTAGCGTTGACCACACGTAGTGGACCAGGGATTCGGTTGCGGCGGCGGCGTCGGCGAGGTTGCTGCCCAGACGGACCTCGATCTCCACTGCTTTCTCGACGCCTTGAGTCGGGACTGCCTCGAAAAAGTTGGTCACTGCAAAAATAGCGTAAGAACCGGCGAAAGCGGTCCGAAGGGAGGCGACATCGTTGATATCCGCCTGTACCACCTCGACGCCACGGTCTGTCAGGGCCTTGGCGGCATCACTGTTGGTGTTGCGAGTGATCGCCCGGATGGAATACTGGGGATCGTCCAGAAGTGCGTTGACAACCGAGCCGCCTTGGATACCGGTGGCACCGACGACAGTGATGATCTTCGACATGGTGTATGGGATTCAAGGAAGAGTTGTTATGGTGGGTTGAAGTTTGGAAGCTGAGTGGTGCAGTGTGTTTGCGCGATGAAGGTGAACTGTCTGGGAAGTGGTTTTCCTGAGCCAGATGTGCAAGTGGTGGCTTATATACTGATCGGCCGAGAGCCTCCATCATCCGCGTGTTCGTCGCCGTTCCGCGCATAATCTCGGACACATTTCAAATCCAATGTCTCCGAACAAGAAACAGAGAAGATCGTGTGATGGCTGGATCGGAATGTATCCCGACATGGTGGAGTTCGTGGTAAGCACTGCTTACCGATGCGGGTATAAGTCTCGAGGATGCTCCCACCCTACACCGATCAATAGGATGGTCTAACCTAGGCGTTCGCAGACCACGAATGAGCTTTTGGAAATAGTATGCACGGCTCTAACTAGACACTTGCCCTAACAATCATCATTCATCAAGTGGACAGCTCCGGATCGGCAGTTGTCACCACAGATATGAACTTCTTCAGAGCCGTGAGTGTCGCTCTCTGGAAGGGTGCCCCGTAGGGCTGGTTGGTGGTGAATATGGTGACTAACACGACTTCGGCTTTCAAATTCCGTCGCCTCCATTGCAAAGGCACAAATCGTACGCTCTCAATCTTTAGAGGAGCTTGAAGAAGTTTGACATGCGATCTTACATGTAGAGAACTAGCATGGAGCTGAAAGGGTGATAAGAGAATACACAAGAAGCCTGGCCGTGAAGCCCGCAGCAGCACTGAGCAGGTTGTCAGGAACGGCACCCCAAGTGCCAACCAGGCCCCTGACCTGTTAACAGCGGGGTCAGACAAGCAATCATCATGGGATGCGCTCCCTCACCTGGGCGAGATTGCTGTGCATCTTTCCAACGCATATCAGACCTATGACCAAAGTGTACCATATGAACCGACTCTAGTCGCAATCGTATCTGACCACATGCGTTTGCATTGGGTGTGTCTGTCTGCGGGCCAGGAGGGACACTGGGTTACCCGCCACTGGCAGCGACTCACACACCTCGGGACCTTGCCCCCGACCTGGAGGCTGGAAAGAAAACCCCGTATCGATCATTTCGTCGTCGGCACCTCTGGTCTTTGCTTCTCAGGCCATCACTGCAATTGCCGGGATATCTTGATTGTCACGATGGGTCCATCGTCGAGCCAGGGTCGGCGGTATTAGTGTGGTATCTCAAGAGCTATGACAGGGCACCACAGTCTGTTACGAATGTATCTGGTAATCGATCTCGTATTCCCCCAAAGCCCACAGCGTGCTTGGCGCCAGGGCAAGCATGAATAGCGCTCTGGGCCCTGTATTGCACTGCCGAAAGAAGAAGGACAACCGGCAGAGCTGCACATCCGACGGACACCGAACGCAACGTCGTATACAATCATGGGGATCGGCAATGGTCATAAAAGGCGGGAAGGCCCGTCAAGTTTCCCCTCTTGGGCAGGTACTTCTTGACGATCCACAAGACTTGCTCGGCTCGACCCCTTTCGCGCGATGAAGACCCAAACAACGCTGTTGTCGCTGCTCTGCAGCGTTGCTTCAGTGGCTGCGGCTCGGCCCGACGCTGCCCCCAGCGGAGACAATGCCCCCAAGGCGGTGCCTGGCGCCTATATTGTCGAGTTTGAGGACAGTCTTGTAAGTCGCACCGCATTTCCAACACAACACAGCTCACACTTTGTCACAGGATACCCCTTCGTTTTACAACAACCTCAAGGCCGAGGATCTCGATGTCGACTCACGCCTCGACCTTTCCTTCTCGCTCTTCAAAGGGTGCTCGTTCCAGCTCAAGAACGTCACCGATGTCGACGTCGCAGCCAAGAGAATCTCAGATCTCCCCACCATCAAGAAGCTCTGGCCTGTCCGCATCCACGAGCGGCCTGACGACCAGGTCATCTGGGCTGGCGATGAGACGAGCGGAGCAAAGGCAGGCCTTATTCGGAAGCGCCAGACGTCAGATGAGGTCGACACCTTCACACCTCACAGGATGACCCAGGTCGACAAACTGAGAGCCGAGAACATCACAGGCCAGGGCATTCGCATCGCTGTCGTGGACTCGGGCATCGACTACCACCACCCTGCGCTCGGCAACGGCTGCTTCGGACCGGGGTGTCTCGTTTCGTATGGCAGAGACCTGGTCGGAGACGATTACACGGGCAGCAACACACCCATCCCCGATGACGATCCCCGCGACTGCGAGGGTCACGGCACCCATGTCGCTGGTATCATCGCAGCGCAGAGCAACGAACTTGGCTTCACCGGCGTCGCCCCCGGCGTCACCCTCGGTGCCTACAAAGTTTTTGGTTGCGGCGGAGGTCTCAGCGAGGATCTGCTTCTTGCTGCTTTCAACGAAGCCTATGAGGCAGGCAGCGACATCATCACAGCGTCCATCGCTGGAGTCTCTGGCTGGAGTGAGGACGCCATGTCAGTCGCCATCGGCCGCATTGTCGAAGCCGGCGTTCCCTGCACATTTGGCGCGGGCAACACCGGCTCCGGTGGCCTATTCTACGCAAGCTCCCCGGCCAATGGCAAGAAGGTGACCGGCGTTGGCTCGGTCGACAGCGAGGACACGCCCCTGATTCTCAAGGACGGTACTTTCACCGTGGACAACGGCACCATCGACCACTTTGCATGGGAGGCCGGCTATCCAGAGTACCCCAACGTGACGCTCCCTCTGTGGGCTGTCAGCAAGACCTCCAACGTCACTGACGATGCCTGCGGCCCCCTCCCCGACGACACGCCCGACCTCTCTGGACTCATCGTCCTCGTCCGAGCCGGCGCTTGCGGCTACGACTTTAAGGCCAGCAACATCGTCGTCAAGGGGGCCAAGTACATGTTGCTTTACAGCAACGAGGACGGCCTCCGCTACCCCTATGTCCCCGATGATGTGGGCATCTCCGGCTCAGCCATGGTACCGGCAGAGCAGGGTGAGGAGTGGCTTTCTCTTCTCAACCAGGGCAAAGAGGTCGTCGTGACGGTTGTCGAGCCAGGCCACGCTGCCAATGCCGTCACCTTTACGGCCAACGAGCAAACAGGGGGCTTTATCAGCGACTTCAGTTCATGGGGCCCGACCTGGGACCTTCAGTTCAGCCCGCGCTTCGTTGCGCCTGGCGGCAGTATTGTGTCGACGTATCCCCTGAAGAAGGGAGGCTACGCTGTTGTTTCCGGTACATCCATGGCAACGCCTTTCGTGGCAGCGGCGTACGCCCTGATTGCCCAGGTCAGAGGCACCACGGATCCATCAACGCTCGAGCATGCGCTGTCTGGCACTGCGAAAGCTCTCAGATGGGTACTAGACCCTGGCCAGGGCCTTGCCCCAGCACCTCAGCAGGGAGCTGGTCTCATCCAGGTGCATGATGCAGCTTACACCACCACTCTGCTCAGTGTTTCCAGTCTGGCCTTCAACGACACGGTCAACTTTGAGCCGAAGAGGAGCTTCAGCATCCAGAACCTCGGACCTGAAGACGTCACGTACGAGATCTCGCACAACCCTGCCCTCACAATGTACACCTTCGAAGGCGACAGCCCCCGACCGGCCAACTTCCCGAACCCAATCGCCAATGAGACCGCATCCTTTGACTTTTCTTCCACCAAGATCACCGTCCCCGCAGGCCAGGAAGCCAAGATTAGTCTCACAGTCACGCCTCCTGCTGGCCTTGACGAGAAACTTCTGCCCATCTACAGTGGCTTCATCACCGTCACCGGGTCCAACGGGAAGTCTCTGACAATCCCATACCAGGGCGCCGTCGGCAGCATGTACAATATCCCCCGAATCTTGTCCGAGGGATACGTGTACCTCTCCACCTGGACCGATGGGATGCTGGACCCAGTGCCCGCTAACACGACCTTCACCATCCCGTACCCCCGCACCCCCGAACCACTCTCTGGCATTGACTATCCGGCGACTTTGATTGAGCTAAATACCGGCTCACCTCTGCTGCGCTGCGATGTTATTGCCCTCAGTCCTCACAGCATGAACACGACCAACGTGCTGGGCGTTGATGTGGTGGGCAGTCTGTTTGACTTCCCCAAGCCACATGTGCCTAGGAGGTACTTTGTGAGTGCTGTCACTGGAACTCTAGAAGATGGTAGTGTCTTGCCTGAAGGCACCTACGCTTTGTTGGTGAGAGTTTTGAGGATTTTCGGTGATCCTGCGAAGCCAGAGGACTATCAGAAGCACCAAATGGCTCCTTTCACTCTCAAGTACTCTTGAAGTCTGAATAGATACATACATGGGAGATTACAAGTGGTATTCAAGGCTTTCAGCCCTATCGCCATGTCACTTTGCGTGTTGGTTGTCTGTAGAGCTTGGAACCATCATTTCACAGATCAGACGGAAGGCATTGTGACGTGAACAAACAATGTATCACTTCAAAACGGACGTCTTAGTGATGTGAAAGCCTTCGCTTTACCCACATCTGAATGTAGATATTGGGCGAGTGATTGGTTTCTCACAAGCCGTGACAATACTGCCTATGGACCTAAGGCTTCGTCCTGGCGGCCTTGAATCAACATGCCAACAATGCGAACTATATCGCGAGGTCACACGGCGTCTTTCAACCCCCTTTCTTCAACCACAACACCCTAACCAACTTCCATCATCACTTAAACCAGACGGAGTCCCACCAATCCTCGGAATCCAAAAGGTTCAACCACCTCCCAAAACCAACAACTCCCACCATTCCCCCCCCCAAAACAACCCATCTTCACCAACCAAAACTTTCACCATGACCATCTGTGGACACAGAGCCTGCGGCGGCTGTTCCTCCGTGCAGGGACTCGGAGACGGCGAAGGCGTCAGCTTCCGATGCTGCAAATGCAAACAGACCGCCTTTCATTACTATGCCATTGGGGCAGACGGCAATCCGATCCCATCGATTGGAGCCTGCAGAAACACAGTTCCGGAACCGGCCGCACCAGCTGCTTGAGGGCATCTTGGGATAGGCACAGTCAGCTCTAGGAGATAGAGGAAAAAGAAGAGATAATAACGGAAGGAGTTATATCTTCATTTCCAACTCAGTTTACAGTGACTGTGACATGCTGGGTGTGCTCTAAGCTGGGTGTCTAAGCTTGGAGGTAAGATGAATCAAGGTGGTGGTCACATCGCTCATCACCCGGCCAGAGAAATGACATCAAATTTTGAAAGACTTGTATCTGAGTAACACTAATAATAACAGCAGTTAACAAACATGGCAAATGCCAACTCTTCCATCTCCTTTGCCGTCCACCTACATCTTCGGGCCCTCAGCCTGCAGGTCCTGCGTCATCCCAATTGCCGCAAATGTTCCCGTCTGCATGGCCTGGATGACATTCTTCCTCGGTGTCGCGCAATCTCCCGCCGCATAGACACCTTTGACGCTGGTAGCTCCAAATGGAGGTGATGCTTTGATGTCTCCGGCAGGGGTCAACTCCACGCCCAGCTGCTCAGCAAACGGGCCGTTGATCTTCGTCGGCGGCTTGTGCGCAAGGAACGCCGTCTGAACCGAGGTCCCATCTGCAAAGGTAATTATAATCCCGGTACCGTCGGTACCAGGAGCGAGAGAAGCTATTTCTCGGTCGTCTGTCGTGATGGCGGTGTCGTGCTTGGCGTGGGTATGGTATGCATATGCGACGAACGTGCGTTGCGGAAGAGCGAGCTGTTGAAGACGATGGCGGTGTGCAGCTGGCGGGCAAGGGCGAGAGATGCGGACAGGCCGGCAGGACCTGCGCCAATGATGAGGGCGTCAACGAGAGGCATGTTTGCTGTAGTGATGGTCGAGTTTCTGGATGAGGGTGTGAAGTGGTGGTGTATAAAGTCGATGATGAGGCTATGGAAGAAAGGATAGTCGAGAGGAGGGAGTTCAACATGTTGAATACTCCATTCTTGACCGAATGTCCCGAAAAGTAACAGACCGATTATCATCATTTTGGGAGTAGTGCATAGATTTAGGTTGGTAGCTCCCTTCTGACAGCCTCCGCGGAGGTTTTTTTTGGAATGCAGTGTTGGTCATCTTCGATACACCCAAGACGCGTGCAGGAAAACTTAAACAATGCTAGAGGCTGAGCGATCGAGAGAAGGCTAGCGTGTGTGCAAGGGCGATGCAAAGAACACGTCCATAACAGCTTTTGATAAATTCTAGAACCGCCTGCCGCTGAGACCGAAGCTTGGCACAACCACACGACAGTGTCCACGGTTGGGTCCTGGGGGACGACTCAGGATAACAGATTATCATGTGGTCACATTATTTGGCGGCTGGCTTGTTAGTGAGCGAACCAACAGCCATTCGAAGCACAGGGGTGCCGAGTTGGGCGTCGGTAATCTAAAAAGTTATACGATGTGCCCGAAAGGGGGGTCAAACCACCAACGGCCACTGCTTCGACAGCGAAAAACGAACAATTCCGAGGGATTCTGCTCCCTGCGATTGTACTTAAGGGTGCGCAGTGCAGTTCATTCGACTCTTCCATCCATGGCGAGACGCGACCGATCTCCAAACCAACTGGCCGCTAGCCCCCATCACACTCGTTTTGCTCGATCGTGAGACCCCTGCTCTCGGGCCATCATCCGCTGTCATGATCCCCCCAGCCGCCTGGAGCCTCGGCCTCATCGCCGCCAACGCTCTGCTCCTCCCCGTCGCCGCCAGCTCGAAAGAGGCCGGCTTCCTCGCGCTGCCTCTCAGCAAGCACAAAGCCCCAGGGCTGGACCGCCGCAATGAGCGACAAGCCGGTCAACCACTTACCTATGGGTCCGGTAATGAGACCTATCTCGTCGAAGGTACGATAAAACCTCCTGGCCGAAATGCTTCTAGTGGATGCGGAGACTGACACATTTCGCAGTCCAAATTGGGAGTCCCAAACAGAAGGTTCAGCTCGCCGTCGACATCATGTTCTTTGCTACCATTGTCCTAGGAGGCTGCAGCAGGGAGGATTTAGACGACATCATGATCAAGCAGTGCGAAAATTCCGGCTTGTATAACGTGACCGCGTCCGACACGATCATCTTCAACCTCGATGGAGACAACGACCAGAACGGAACCGTATTCGAGAGCGACGTGGTTGCTGACGATTTCACCATCGGAGGCTATGGTAGATCTCAGCCCTCTTTCAAATAATGTTGTTGCTCTTACTGATTTCGGACAGAAACAATCAAGAGTGTTTTATTCTTTGTTGAAACGTCCCCCTACACAATGTACTTCGGGAGTATTGGCCTTGACTTTGGCCGGGGTTTCAACACCAGGGGTCCCGCCTTCATGGACCATCTTGTCGACCAGAACATCATCGCCTCCAGGTCCTTTGCCCTTACTCTGGGCGGCGACGATGACAGCGCCGGCTCCCTCGTCTTTGGCGGTCTTGACACCAAAAAGTTTGCCGGTCCTCTGCACAAGATGCTCATCAATAGACCGTCGTCAGCAGGTCTCAATGAGAACGAGTATCACTATTGGATGCAACTCGATGGCGTCACACTTTACGACGGTGCCGGCAACATCACAACGGCCCCGGGCTTCACCTTTATTCCGTCGACCATTGGCGAGAGACATTACATCCCCGACGACGTAGCGGGCACCATTGCGAGTGCCTTTGGCGTCTATGATACCATCCCGGAGCGAACGTCATACATGGTCGACTGCAATCTGCGCGACAGCGTCAACGGGTCGGTGTCGCTCGAATTCCCCGGCGGCTTGAATGTGTCGATCCCATACCGCGAGTTTGTGACGCAGCGGGGTCTAGACGGGGAGTTTCTCGAAGAATGCTACATCCTGTCCACTCCTCGATCAGACGATCAGGTGGTATGGGCACTCGGCCACCCGTTCCTGCGACGCGTCTATGTCTTGTTCGACCAGGACGAAAGGGCCGTCTGGCTGGCGAAATATCAAAACTGCGGGAGCGAGGTGGTCAAGTTTGAGAGAGAAGAGGAGATCCGCGGCCAGTGTAAGGATGGGAGTGAAAGTGGCGCATCCGAATCGTCGGACGACGAAAACGACGGATCTGGAACGTCAAACGACGGGAATGGGGGATCCGAGTCGTCCAGTGGTGGGACGCAGGATGGTGCTGATAATGGGAATGGAGGTGCACGGGTCGGTGTAGCTATGGGCGCGGTGGTGTTTGCTGCGGCCATGTCACTTTCTGGGCTGTAGATCTTGTCCTTGACTCTCAGGTACAAGGCCGACTTCATCACTGCAGTACATCCATGTAAATGAACATTCGACTTGAAGCAAAGACCGCAGTGCCGTGAGTGCGCGACGTCTACCCCTCCAACGGACCGGGCCGGTCGAAACCCCGGGCCTGAGTGATCACCAGCTTGTCCCGGCTCAGCGTCACGAACACTTGGGACCTACTCCATATTACGGTTCCAAATCTGCGACTCAGCCCCGTTCAGGTCAAAAGGCAGGTCCCACCCTATTTCAGACTCCGCATCTTCCTTTCCGTGTCATGGCCCTCTTCTAGCGTCCTTCTCCCCCGAAACAGCGTCAGGCAAGTCAACGGCGGCGGCGGAGATGCCACAACTTCCTTGGTGTCTGTACCTCAACGAGTCAATCACCAGACTGGCAAGCTGTACCGCGATGACGCAGTGTTGACACTCATGTCGTCTCTGCTTCACGCGATAGGGGCTTCTTATATCATGTTGTGAAGCAGTGTCAAGCGGGGAGAAGCACGCTTTGACCCACCGCACGACTCCTCGTACTGTTGAACCCACATGCGTCCCCACGCAATTATTCCGGAACACCTAGAACAACTTAAACCGCCCGAGCGGCAAGTCCCACGGAGTCGAGGGCCGAGCCGGCTACGCCCTCAGTGTCGGGTAGCAATCCGGTAGAGCACCGCCTCAATCTGATGCCTGACCCCACAGACTGCCGACGGAATCTCGATGACCTCAGGCCAGTCTGAAGATATGAATTGGGGATCAGGTGATGAAAAGATGATCCAGACGACGACGTGTCCGTTTCAGCAACACAAATCGCCAGACGGTATCGGCAGATGGTCTGTCTCGTGGACATCTGCCGTCAGGACCCCCGAGTCAGCTTCGCAACGTGGGCGCCGGCGATTAAATACCAAACCCCCGGAACGCCGAGCCTCCCGACTCGTAACGCATGACTTTTGTCTCGTTGACTTTTCCCACACTTCAGACGGTGGCCTGGTTTACGACTGATGCCTGCCTAACCCCGTCTGATGGCGGTGCCCGATATGTCCGCGGAAAGCCTGACTGACAGACCTCATTCATGTCAGCAAACACACGGAGCGAAAACGAAAGCGAGAGAGGCTAAGTGATCATGAGGCCGAAGCCATCTATTGCAACGCACTTTTTCGTGCGACGGTATCAAAAATGCAACGCTAAGCCACCCAATGCAAATGCCATCATACACGGAAAGGGAAAAATAAACCCCCAACCGGTCGCTACACTCGTGATGCGATGCTGACCGCGTCGCTGGACATGCTTCCCTTCCTCCCGGAGCCCCGGGACGTTGCCCCGGTGTGGTCGACCTCGACGACGACAGTCGTGACGGTCTCCATCTGGATAGCTCCAAGGACACCACCGCCACCGCTGCCATCGGACGATGAGAGCTCTTTCCCGCGGAGGGAGACTTCGCTCGATCCGCCCTCGCCGCGGAGCCTTGTGAGCTTTCCGAGCGAGCCAATCTTCTTCCTGCCCCTCAGGGCATCAGCGTTCATTCCGTCATCAGTAGCCTTAGCGCCTCCGGCGACGAAGACGACGTTGCCGAAGCGTCTATTGGGAGTGCGCATAAAGGTAAAGGTCTCCAGACCCGTATCCTGAGCGGAAGGGTTGTCGGAGAAGACGATGCTGCGTCTGGTGGTGGCGTAGAGAAGGACGTCGAGCCAGCCGTTGGAGGCGATCATGGCGGCGGCGAAGCAGAAGTAACCCAGCGAGGGGTTGGAACCTGCCATGGAGGCGACACGGCCGGCGGCGAGAGGCATGGTGCAGCAGACGTAGATGATGGGGTAGAGGAGGAAGGTCTGCTTCTTGGCGTAGTCGAGAGCGGCGTCGCGGCGGCGGACGGCGGCTGAGGAGAAGCCGCGCTTCATGTGGGGAGGTCGCTGGAGGCTGCTGTTGTCGGGGTTCTCGCGGGCAATCCTGCGAATGTAGAGGAAGACGATGATGTAAAGGGCAGATGTGACGCCCAGCGAGATGAAGATCCAAAGGTAGTGGAGAGCAAAGCGGAGGTCCTGGTAGGCCTTGTTGACCCAGCACTATGGCGAGTTAGCAGAGTTCAGGTGTGTTGACAAGAAGGCTTACCCATCCGCCGGCTCGGACGTAGAAGCCGCCAGTGTCCGCTCCGTTGTTGGTGATGATGACGCCTAGGGCGGCCATGAAGTAGTTGAAGAACCAGCCGCTGGCGATCATGGTGTAGAAGGCCCAGGTCTGCATGTGGTAGCCATGCACGACGCTCAGGTAGGTGTGTACGGCGATGAGGGTGATGAAGACGGACGAGGCGAGGTCGCCGGTGGAGACGAACCAGCCCTGGGCCCAGCACATGGAGTTGCCGACGACGACGCCGTCCCTGGCGAGCCAAGCTGCGTTGAGGAGGAAGGCCATCGCCTGTTGGGCATCGGCAAAAAGAAGGTTGAGGATGAGGACGAGGAACTGGTTCGGGGGGTCCTGTCGAAGGCGTTGCCAGACGCTCGCCTTGGGCAGTAGCTGGGGAACGGGCCCTGCCGGCTGGGGGCAGAGATGCTCATCGGGAAGGTCGTGCTCCTGGACGGTGACGACCTTTGAGGTGTTGTAGTGCGTCGGCTGCGAGGTGCGGAGCGTCCACTTGAGGATCTTGAAGCTCAGGTACGCCAGCAGGGAAACGGTTGACAGAAAAGAAAGGAAGCCGAAGAAAGAGACCGCTGTCAGGCCGTGCCTCAGGACCGGAAGGAGCGGGGATAGCGTGTGTATGGAGGTCGCGACATTGTCGATGTGTTCGCCAACCTCCCGGGTGAAGACCTCGGAGTCCATGGCCTTGCGCTATCTTGTCGAGAATCCAAAAGCCTCCAGGCCGCCTTGCTCCATGGACTGCGTCGTGAAAGGTGTAGCCGTAAGATCAGACCTAGTGTGTTCGCCAAGGAGGGAGGAGGTTCGTGGGAGATCGACGGTGCGGCCGGGCGGAGGTATATCAGAGGCGGAGAGGCGGATAGGCGGGTCAGGCAGCCCTCACACCCGGAAAACCGGCGATGTCAGCGAGTCAAACGTTATTTCCGCACCGAAACCCTCCTCACTCAAGTTGAACCGGGCGGGCAGGCGGGCAGGATGGAGATGGGATGGGATTGGGGGGTTGGCGTCTTTCAGCTCGTCTGGGCGAAGGCCAGGGATGCCGGTTGAGATGGAGCAAGCCAGTAGAAGGAGGGGTGGGTTGGTGTGGTGTGGGCGGGACGATGACCACCGTCGATAGCCAGAATGGGGGGGTGGGGAGACGGTTTGAGGAAGGGGGGAACTCGGAACTCCACCGCCCCGTTGCGGCAAAGTCCAGTGAGAGACTGAGGAACGAGGCGAGCTGCCAAGGTGCCTGAGGACGGACAGGGACAGGGGATGGGTGGTGCCTTGCTTGAACGGTAGGGACCTGCAGTGTCATGTTCCCTGCTGACGGTCAACCAACTGTCGGCGTTTGAAAGTTTGCGACAACAAGAGTGGTCGAGGGGGGCGGGCGTCGGGTTCGCCGCTAGTGCTGCAAAAACGAAAGGCCTGGACGGCGGATTCTTCTTTGGCACTGGCAGCACGGCGACCACGTTGTGGCCTGGAACCTTGCCATTTCGGGACAAGTCGCGGGCCTGGCGCATGAATCAGTCGCTGGAGATGAGTTCGTGCAGGCGAGACACGCCGTTGGCTGGTTGTACGGAGGCTGCCACAAGGAGGGCACCGTCAGACGGCGACAGCGACGTTTCTTTCCGCCGAGGACG
This sequence comes from Plectosphaerella sp. P0831, assembly GCA_014635975.1. Lineage (NCBI taxonomy): Eukaryota > Fungi > Ascomycota > Sordariomycetes > Glomerellales > Plectosphaerellaceae > Plectosphaerella > Plectosphaerella sp. P0831. The sequence goes on along the minus strand of JACAFV010000002.1, from coordinate 414,084 downwards.
CCGAAGGCTGAGCATGACAAGGCAGGGCGAAAGCTGAAGGATGATGCAAGAGCAAGACGAGACGCCTTCAAATTGACGCCCTCCTCGCAGCGGGCGGCGATTGTGACGGCCAGCCAGGTCAAGGCTGCGCGTCGAGCGCTTATTGGTGACCCCTGAAAATCCCCCGGGACCCTCCGCTGACCCTAATGAAGATCGTAGGCGAGGAGGGGACTTTGGACAATGGTGTCTTGACAATGGCCGGTCTGGCCGGGCGTTGCGGGTACGCTGAAGACAGGGGACGCATGAACAAAACAGAGAGGTGTGTGGCAAACTCTATCATCGCCGTCGCCCGCGAGTCAGTCGAGGGGAAGCGAGAGAGAGAAAAGGGAGAGGTGGCCGCCGGGGGTCGGGAATCGGAATCGGAACACTCAGTCGGCCGAGCGAGCAACGGCCGTCTGTGCTGCAGTATCATGTCGATTGTTCGACGAAGAAGGATGGGGGAATGGCGCTTCGGGGGGCGCGATCGATCGGGGGGGGAGAAGAAAAGATGCGATGGAAGTCGTCTCGGGGCTTCTGAAGCCGTTCTTTGTGGCGGCGCCATCAGACGCGGATTCTCGTCGGGCCACGTTTTTTTCTCCCTGGGCCCCAGGACGAGGCGTCGCCAAGTCTGGGACGGCGCCGAAATCTGAGTTGGCGCACACTTTCTGCAGGCAGCGCAGGCCACCTAGCGGTCCCAGTGACCAGCGACCGGGGAACCGTGGCATCGGAATTTGGTCCCCTTGGAACTAGACCGGGTCCTCGATCCTTCTCCTTGCTTGGCTTTTCCCCCGGAGCTAGAAGTGTTGACGAGACGACAGCGGCTGGGTCTTCATTTCGTATGCCTTTCTCGTAGGCTCAATTGGGACATCGTTCGGGTGCCGGGGGGAGAGGATGGGGAAGGTCTAGGCCGTGTCATCTGTTGTGGATGGCGACACGGGAGATTCGCCGAGGCCGACAAAGAGATCCATGGAAGCACGTTGTTTCAATTGATGGATGGGGCGGCATTCGGGAGATGCGGCGGAGCCTCGGAGGCGATCGAGGGTTGAACAATGGGGCGAGCGTGTGCCGCGTGCGCTGTAGCCGAGAGGAAATGTCGCTGTCTTCCTTCTGTCCTCAGACCTTGTGGTGGGTGGCCTGTGAAATGGGTGGTGGTGCCCCGGCTGCCCGGGTATCTCGGTGTGCAGTCCGATGCCTTCATGACACTTCGACGCCGGGCGACCACGGCCTCGGCCACGGCCCGTCAGGTGAGGTAGAGTTGCGATGTGCAGAATGCCCGTGATGTTGGTGCTGGTACTGGTGCTGGCGTTCGCGCGAACAGCCCGTCACCGGCGTCGGCGGCAGGGGCAAGACGGCGTCTCAGATCGGATGGGCGACGACGGTCATGCATTGGGGGTCAGGGCCCTGGAGCCTGGCTCGACGCCGTGCTGCGTGGGGAGAGTCGAAGGAGTGGGCACGGGAAATAGCCCGAATGGGGTTTGATTAGGCGAGGACGTGTGCAAGTGCCGGGGGCGCCGTCTCTGTTAAGGAAAAGGCCGTTGACTGGTGCAAGATCTTCGGCTGTATCTTTTGGGCTGCTCGATCGTGGCTGAGAATTTGGCAAGCAGAACATGTCGCCGATGAACCATGATGCAAGCAAGGGCTGATGAGGCAGCATGGAAAAATCTTCACCCAAGATGCTTGGAGGGAGGGGATGAGTGCCGGGGTATAGCCGACATTTGAGTTAGCTTTCACCTGCCAGCTGACTCATCCATCCGTCTTTGTTCATTGCATGGCAGAGCATGATCGACTGCACTGGCATCACCCTTCACCAGCGCTGGCATCAATGTCAGCCAACCCCGCACTGGCACATTTGGTCATTTTATCGCAACAGGCACACGTCGGCGGCGCCATGATCGACCTCGGTGGGCGCTCTGGACGTCTACGGACGGAAAAGCGATTTGCTCGGAGCCAGCCTTAGGGCCACCTACGTACCTGTACACATCAGCATGTTCAGCATGATCCCAGAACAGGACAACCGCGTGCCCGACGTGGAGACAGGCAATGGCCCCATCCTGACTCTCTCAACTTGCCCGTCTGTGTCATGCCGACCGCCATCGTCGCAACAGGCCATCAGCCAAAATCTCATCGCACAGTGTATGTTGCGGCAGCGTCGATTGGCGTGTTGGTGGTGGCATCGGTAGGTGGCAAGTGGTCAACTGGAACACAGTGCTCCGGCCCTTGACACCAGGTATCACGACGCCCGCAGTCCGATAGAATCTCGTCCTCCTCCGTTTAAAAACAGGCTCGAGGATACATTTGGGGACGAAGATCAATCCTTTTTGTCTTGGCATGGTCCCTCATTGGCAATTCGCTGGTGGATCATGACGTGTAGAAGACCGTAGAGAAGGCATGGTGCCATCGCAGAGCTATTCAGCCCACCATGTCCTTTGGTGCTTGGCTGCGTGTCTCAAAAGTCCTCCACTGCATGCGTGGATGCATACGAGGGACCCGTCTCCCAAATATGGGAAGTTGTTGACTTGGGAGGTGGTGTGGTGCGTGCCCAAGTCAGCTTCTCCATCCTTCTCCATGCCATAGGCTCAGGTTGTTGCTGTCGAATGTGAGATCGTCGTCTCTGACTTCCGTTCTTAGAGCCCAGCAGCCCCACCGCCGATAGGAAAGGCACGACGAGAATGCGTAGTCCATGTTTGGTGTGCGTGGTGTGTGTTGTGCTGCTTGTTGGCTAGGTGGGTTGTGTCATTTGGTGGCATTAGATGGACCATGAAAAAGTCTAGAAGAAAAGGAGTATGTGCTGTCAGGATCCAAGAGCGAAACGAGCCGCCCTGCGCATCATGAAAAGGAACAGCGGGTGACATGTCGTCGCCCCGCTGCGCCGATGAAATGGCGGTACCTCCGGACTTAACTCCGCAGCGGCCGGTGCAGTGATTGGCCTCACTCTGTCGCCACCCCTGAATGACATCAATTTCGTGGCGTGGCGTGGTGGCCGTCTGACCACTCGGGAAGTACAGGATATCTAGGGGTATTGACATGTCCATGAGAAAGCGCCTCTCCTACCAGCAATGCCATCCTGAGAGAGATCGACGAATTTGTAAACACTTGACGTGCCATGCACGTCATTTTTACCCGTCAAATAATCACATTCGACGAGAGCTTGTCCGAAAGATCAGCGCCCAATCATCCAGAGTCGGTTGCTAATATCGGTATAGCTTGCGGAAAGGGACCTGCGCTGCCTGTGTATGATACGGCGTTGTGTTAGTTTTCAGCGTATCCCAGCCCGAATCTGACCAACGCTTTCAAACCTACACCGTCGCAATCGAACCCCGAATGCCGTCGGGGTGGAGGTCGCGGGCGTTGCTCATGATGAAATGAGGGGCTGTCCTACCGCCAATGGGGCCAGGGGTGCTGGAGACATTCGTCCCCCGCGGAATTGCTTGAGCGCGAACGGCATCCATGACATCACCTGGGCATATGTGGCTTTGTAGGGAGGCACGGATTAAGGCACTGGTTGCTCAGTGACGGTCCCCGAGGGCCATCTTTGACCGACGGATCGGCCGTCCTGGAAGCGGCCGAGTGTCTGCGCGTCGGCGCGCCCCCGCGTGCCTGCCAGTTGGTGATTATGCACAACGGGAGGGATGGCGGCATATTGGCTTTTTACTGGGTGGCTGCTCGTCAAGACCAAGAGCCTCAACAGACAGAGCCCCGAACCATTCATTACCAGATCATCACCAGCCCTCGCATCGCCCATCATGACACAGCCTACCAGAACAGGCTCTCCATTCACATCCTCGCCAGAAGGATCGCATGCCGACACGGCCCGGTCGGCTGCAGAATCCTACTCCCCCCGATCGCGTAAACACTCGACCAAAATGGCATGTAAATTTTGCCGCAAAAAGAGAACCAAGGTGAGAGCGAGCATACCGACGAAGACGACCACTACATCCAGGCCCTCTGTCCTGACCAGAGCATGTCCCCGGCGCAGTGTGATGGTACTATCCCCTGCGGCCACTGCAGAACACACCAGAAAGACTGCGTCTACGAGAAATCGGACCAGCGCACCAAATCCAGCCTCAGGAGCGAGCTCGACTCCTTGAGAAGAAGCCTCCACGCGTCCGAGGCCATCATCAACGCGCTCCGACACTCCCAGTACCGCGATCGCATCGTGGAGCAGCTCCAGGGAGGTGCTTCAAACGACCAGATTGTCGAGATGTTGAAGGCGTTAGCGGCAGAGGACGCCGCCGCGCCCCAGCAGGGGCTTGCTGCTGGGGGCCATTCCCCATGGACGATGGATGGCATGCCGGATAGCGGGAGAGGGGCGACGACCATGCCCAACGACCCCTGGGGCGACACTGGCGAGGGCGAAATAGCCCCCGTTTACGACGATGCAACCCCGCCCGCGATTTTCTGGAATCCCTTGTTCTCGTGGCCTTCAGACAACGGGGTCTTGCTCCCGTTCGACCCGGACGTTGGCAGCTTCCCAGGCCATGGCGCAGGTCCCGTGGGCAGCTCGTTTCCGAGTATACAGAGTATTTGAGGAAGGGGGATTGGGGTTTGGGTTGGGTTAGTGTTGCTGGTATTCGTGGCGTTTCCGGGCAGTTGTCTAGTGTACCTTACTTGGCATTTCGAGGTTGGCTTTGCTTGGACCGGGTGAGGAGGCAGTGTCGCCACCCCCACATAATTCACATCCAAATTGTACCTTGACATCAGACTGTGAAAATGAATAGATAAACTGGATTTATAAGCCAGATATTCGTGAAATTTCTCCATCATCCCGAATTGCAAGGGCGAAGGCTGATCCATTGCGAGATACCACTTTTGAGGTACCTGTGGCGTGCCGGGGCCTCCACGATATGAAGCACCCCCCGGGGCCTCGTGATTGGCCACCGGAGGACTTCCTCCTCGGTACAACCAACGTCAGAAGGCGGGAGAGCCTGTGGTTGGTTTGGAGGAGGGTCCGTCAAGCGGGCAAACCTTAGAAGCAATCCAAAGGGGAGGGGTGGCGAGCGGTCAAGGTCCGGGCAAATGAGGGGCCAGTATTGGCCCGGCATGGTTTCCGGGCAAATGGGGAGGGAAAGGGGGGGCCATTATTGGCCCAGCATGGCTTCCGACTGTTCGTCTCTAGGTTCACAAAGTCGCCTGCGTGGTTCGTCGTAACTACTTCAATATCAATTCACAGTTTCCTCCAACTCCCTATCCTCCAGCTGCATCGTCTTTGGACAGCACACAACGCTTCTCTCTCCTCCTCTACAACACCTCACCCAATGGATTTGAACATCACAGCTTCCCATCCTTCTGGACACACAACAGACGAAAAGGTGCAGTCCATTAGCTCTCTCTTCATCATGGCACAAGGAAACTTTCTCTACCCTGAGGGCTTCGGAGTCGAACTCGCCTCCGACGCTAATCTTTCGTCCCATTTTCATGAAGCATTCCCCAACGGTCCGCTCCTCCTCCCTGATCAGCAGTATCAAACCACCACGGGAGACATTTGGGGCAACAGCCTGGACTACATCAACACTACAGGCATGGTGTCTCCCGATTCTTCAATCGAGAACAAGTCGCCCCTGGATCAAGAGCAGGCGAAAGAACTCGCAGTCCAGCCCCAAGCAACGGTAGCAGCACCTCCGAGCACACTTCTTCCTCCTCCAAAACGCGGACGTGGGAGACCCCGAAAGAACAATGCAGTCCCGAGACCCCAGAAAAAAGTCAAAACTTCTCTCCCCTCGCCCTCAACACCGACATTACACGCCTCGTTCCAAGAGCTTCCATCCGACAAGTACCACCCCCGAAGCCCCGACACCTCCAAATGCCCGAAACAGCGCCGCGACTCCCTCCAAAAAGCGTCCTCTGAAAACCGACAACAACACACCGGCGAGAAACTCGACCGCCGCCGCAACCGCAACCGCGAAGCCGCGCAAAAGTGTCGCACTCGCAAACAGCATAGCACGCAGAGACTCGTCGCCGACGTAGCTGCTGCCGAGGCTATCAACGATTCGTTACGGAGAGAGTCCAACGGCCTCCGCGAGGAGACTCTCCTCCTTAAGAACATGGTTCTCCAGCACGGCGACTGCGACTGCGACCACATCCAGACATACATCAAGAACGCCGCGTCCAGATTGGCAGCGGATGATGGCTGCCTGGCTGCCAAGTCCCGCTCGCCGGATTCCGACCCGACACACCACTACTCGCAGCAGCATTCACCTGATAAATTCCCTCGTCCTTCCTAATTGACAAAAGTTCCAACCACTTCGATCAGATAACCCGCCCGTCTGCTTCGCTCACAAAAACGACACGGCGCAACACACCACCATGGAACGCAAGACTCTCCCCGATGGCACCGAGACGATCGTCTTCCGGGCATTCGGCAATGGCGTCGACATGACGAAGCTTCAGGGGGAATACGACGACCCGGCTCATGAAATGTGCTATGCTCGTGCTGCGGGACAAACCTGCTTGGGCAAGATAAACTAGAATGAATACTTCGACAACGTCCTGTTCTACCTCCTGGCCGAGGAGGACGGCGGCGTCTGCCATGCTTTTGACGAGCCGCGGGGCGACCTCCCCGTTAACGTCAGGGAGGACCTCACGCCCCTGGCCGTCATTGATCCCATCGCAGCCGCTATCAAGGCGCTCACGTGGACTGATGACTTCAAGCCGCTGAGAAGGCCGGGTATATCCAGCTTCTCTTTCTCTGGCGCCTCCGAAGCCCATTTTCTAACCCCTCGCAGAATGGCGAATGCTCCAGGGTTTCACGCCCATGACCAACGCTGTCAAGGACGCGGCCCAGTACGACCGATACGTCCAGGACTACAACATGGACCTCTCCCTCCTCTCCCCCGAGGCAGGAGACATCCTCGCCGTCATGGCCTACGCGCGTCGTTTCATTGACATCTTCGACTACCTCCTCCAACGCCTGCCGGCCCCGAAGCGATCCACCTGGGACTGGCTGGATCCCGTCATCGTCCATAGCCGCACAGAGTACTGGTTTAAGAACAAGCCAGACGCCGTTGAGCTTGAGGCTCGTTTCTGGACCTTGCTCTTGTCCAAGGGCTGGGTGCACCGCGACATCGACAAGGACATGCACTGGCAGCTCATGCGCCTGACGCCACAAGCCATCTTCAACCCCCTGGAAGGGACCACGGGGTACGAGTCGCCACATGCGGATGCGTACCACGCCGCCCTGGCTGCTAGAGGGATATCGCCGGGCCTGCTTGACCTGGGGCGTTTTCTGCTCGAATGTCCCACCCTTCAGTGCGCCAAGGCATATTTCTCCCACTTCAAGCCTGCCGATATCCGGCGGCCAAGTGGTTTGACCCGTCACAGACCGGTATCGTGTTGGTCGGGCTGATCACGTGGGAGCCGGTTGGCGTAGCGAAGACTAAGCCTCTTACCGAAGAGCTACGCTCCGAGTACATCAAGCTCGTTCTTGAGATCCCGGGGACGAGGATCGACGAGGCATCGAGGTGGTGTGGATGGCCGCGGCACGACGCCGCCAGGCGAGACGACTGGAATGCTCTGCAGGTAGCGGCGTGGCTTGGAGACTTAGGGATGGGCAAACTGCTGGTAGGACTGGGGGCGTCCAAGAAGGTCTTGGGGGAGAAGAACCAGTCTGTGGGGGATATTGCCAAGAGTCAGGGCCATGATGCATTCGCGGAGTGGATCGAGATGGTTGAGTAAGATGTTAGAGAGTGTCGTTTTACTGGAAAGGTAGTAGGCCGGATTCTCGTCACTTCCAGGCCATGTGCCCAAGCAGATGACACCAGACCACCGTGACTCAATGTTTTGGTTTCTCATGTGTAAGCAGATTGTCAGGGTGCGCAAGATCAGCAGAGTGACAGAGTCGACCATTTTCCCGCAGTTGAAAAGACGGCTGAGCTCAGCAAGTTAAATGCTTTCTGTTGGGCGGAAATATGTGCAAGAACGCTATTTGGTTGCCCACTGACGAAGACAGGCGTGGCTGTCCCCGACCTCTACATCTGAGTGATACACTCGTCGCCAAAGAACATGGCCAACTGGTACGTAAATCTCCACTCCATCCCTCGATCCTCCTTGAACAGCTGCATTGCAAACAACCCGGCCACCGTGTTGGATCTAAAAGTATTGAACACAGTCGTCACCGGCTCGAGAACGGACGTGGCAGTGCACGAGAATACACTGCCCGAGGCGTACTGGCCCGAGGGGTCGGTGCAGATGATCGGCGCCGAGGCGTCGCCAGTCTCGTCGCCGGGCGGATAATGCCTGAGGACGCGCGAGGTCTGGGACGAGAAGGGTGGGGGCGCCATGACGATGAAGCCGGGGTTGGTGTTGTTCATGGTAAGGATGCCGGTTTGTGTGTCGATGTTGAAGAGGTTGAAGTTGGAGACGCCGACGGGCTGGACGATGTGGTTCGAGTAGGAGGAGCCGGAGGTCATGATGCGGTTTCGTAGCTCGGGCGATGTAGAAGATAGCTTGAGGCAGAAGCCGGTGATGCTGGTAGGTTGGGTAGGGGTTGACGTAGTGGAGGCCTCTGCGGAGGTGCTGGCCGAGGTGGTGGAAGGGGGGATTTCGGTGGTGATGGTAGCCTCCGTGGAACTGATGACTACGGTGCTGGAGATAGCTTCAGTGCTGGAGATGGGATCGGCAAAGGTGCTCGACTCGGAGGGCTCGGCGCTCTCGGCACTTGAGATTATGAGCTCCGAAGTCAATGTCGACGTCCAAGTCGGAGTGGTGTCATAGGAAACCGCCTCTGACGAGCTTGGCGTAGAAACCGAAGTTGAAGTTGAAGGCTCAACGGGCCGGGTCGTGGTCGTAACATACGATGCCGAAAGGGGGTAGCTGGGCTTGCAGCGGCTGGCAAGGGCCATGCCCAGGCAGAGGGTTGATGAAAGGAGTGACAGCTTCATGTTGACCGACAGGAGTAAGTTCAGTGGAAAAGAGTGACTGGGGGTAGGGCCAAGAAAGAGAGAGAGAGGGCTCCAGAACGCAGGCTTTAAGAGAGAGGCCGACTCCACGACTTTATGAATGGGAAAACGCTGCGGAGGATAATGTTCAGCTCAGCCTCACCGCAAGGGATCTCGGAAACATATTCCGCACCACCGATTTAACATTGGACTGCTTCTATCCTGCAGGAGAGGCTGTTCGTTTGTCAGATTTGCGTTGCCTGGTGAAGCCTGCAGTGCGCTCTAGGCCGTCCGCAGCAGCGACTATTGGTACAGGGGGTTTTCAGCTCCCGTGGGAAAGCTTGGCATGGGTGCGATGAAGGCGTCTAACCGCCCCGTCGGTGATTTCTTTCCAACGACCAACCTGAGCTAGGCAGCCAGAATCGGGTCTGAATGGCTAGCCCTCGTTGCGGCGCTCGATATGCGTCAAAATCAACGTGCTGGTGGGATGGCTTGTGGACCGACCGTCAGCTCGCGCCTTGTCGGACTATTTCCTCCAATCGACATGACCAGGAACTGTTTGGCACCATGGCAGGACCGGCCTTTCTCCGGGAGCTTCGGGGCCCGGATCTGAACCGTCCACATCCATCCTGTGCTAGCTCCTATCACAGCCCATCTGACGTATGGTCTCAGAGGTTCGACTCCAGACGACGTAATGTTGACGCTGGAAATTGGAGAGTTTGTGAGGGGATATGAAGAGCTCAGACCTGCGGCAAGCTCCAATTTTCACCACCTGGCATCCGGATAGCGGAGACCATCCATCATCCAGGGTGGCAAAACGGAGCCAACAGCAAAAATGATTCGAGGGAGGCTCGATCTCCCGACCTTCAGTGAACCATCCGGAGATGTTAGACTGACGTGATAACCAACTACACCATCAAACCATTGGACGTTGAATTTACTTGATGGTGGCGTCATGTCTGACATGGTTGACATTGTCGGCGAGAAAACATCGTTGACGAACCCGGACATCTGGATATCGAGGTCCATCACGAGGATCTTTGATGATATCAGCAACTTAGGATAAAACAGACAGAATTGAATGTACTGCGGTGGTGCAGTCGTGCAAGTGGTAGCTGTGATGGGGCGGGTTGCATTGTCATCACATCAACACCTGGGACGGGCCGTCATGCAATGCGGGCAAGGATTCGATGCTTCCAGGATGCCAGACGATGTAATGTTGCGATTCTTGTTGTCTTTTCACTGGAGCAGTTGTATGTTGAGCGGACAGCGGACAAGCAAAGGGCCGGCATGAAGTGACCTTTGGGGACGCATCACTACTGCAATGGGATGCAAGCCGCGTTGGTGGACCTCTATCCTGGCGCGGAAACTGCTCAGCCTCCCAAGACACGGCCGATATCGAACTTGGATAACATCCAAAATGACGGCTCGCTTTCGGCTTGGTTCTATCACACGGCAGGACTATGGCCGACTTGGTATCCGAACATTGGACGAGTCTGGTCAGTCTTGCCCAAGATGCGATAGTGGCCATCAATGAAGCCCGGGTAGGGACAACTCGCCGACAATGGGATCCCTCTAGGAGAGTCCGCGGAGGAAGAAGACGAAAGAGGACCAGCCACGATAAACACCAATCCATCATCATCACGAACGAATGGCCAGACGCCACCAAATGACACACGGCGGGCGCCGGTTTATGCTGCGAAGGTCCAGGGGCAATTCCCCCGCATATCGCAACTCTCAGCTGGCAATCAGCAGCTATCAGCGGACACACGTGCTATCGCCAGGCGGCCGGGTCCTGGACCCTCATTCGGCGGTGCCTCGACTGGGGGTTCCCTTGCCCCCCCCAGGGTCGGAGATGGCCGAAGCTCAGCAAGGCTTCCTCCAGACCTTCCGCCCCTGGATTAGCGCCTGCGGAGCCTGTCCCCTCGCTTCCCAGGCTTGTGGGCGAATGAGGCCTGCTGCTTTATCACGAGCTGTGGCAGCCAGCCAGCTGATCGCCCCCGGGCCTTGCACCGTTACAGAAGGACCCGAATGTGCCGATACCGCTCTGGGCATTGGGTTGCACACAACTGCCGAGGGGAAGAGGGGCACAAAGGGCAGAAAAAAAAGTACGGTAGCAGCGGGCAGGGAGGGAG